>VWZS01005149.1:47419-76172 GCA_013397075.1 Rhabdornis inornatus
AGCCTAACAAGAGGAAGCTTCTCACTCCAAAGTGAACGGAAGAAGGGACTGTTTGAGTTGGGAATTAATTGAAGCAGTTTCTTGTATGTTTGTTCTGTTGTTATGAAGGTTGAGAAAGGGAAGGAAAGAGTGGTCTGACAATCTTATTCTGGATTTTTTTTTCCCTTTTTGTAGTTAATAAATTTCTTGTTATACCCTCTTAAGTTTTAGGCCTGCCTTGCTTCTACTCCTGGTTCTGTCTCACAACAGAAAATGAGTATATCTTAATTGGCAAATCTAAACTCTGACATTATTTGGTGCATTGGCCGGGAAATCGAACTTAAACCAAAACAACAACAAAAAAGAAAAATATGTATATTTCAAATTTAATTTTAAGAGTTTTATTTAAATATACCATTGTATTTATTCGGAATGAAACTGTTCTACAACAGATTCTTGAGAAGGATTATTTGCTTTGTTTCTAGACTAAAACTTTCTTATGCTTTTAAATGGCCCAACTGTGGTGTTTTGTCTTTTGTTGGCCACCAGGTGCCCACCAAATTGTGCTCTCACACACCCATGTCAGCAGAACAACTGGAAAGAAAGCAAGATGAAAAAACACATGGGTAAAAAAAACAAAAGAAGTTTAATTAAATACAAAACAAAAGAAAAACCACAAACAGAAAACAAAACAACCAAACCCTACTGGCATATGGGGGTGGGAATGTTGGAAAGACAGATTGAGGCTGTGCCAGCATGACTATGCAGTAGCCAAAACACTGGTGTGTTATCAGGCTGTTTCTAGCTACCATTTCTAGCAAAGCACAGAAGCCTGTGAGGGTTTCTGTGTGAAAAATTAGCTCCATCCCAGCCAGACTAGTTAACAAAGAAGTGTAGCTTAGATTGGCAGTAAAGAATTCTCTTTGTCCCTCTTGTGCTTTCATCCCACCTTAATTCTCTTCATATCTTTGTATTGCCAATGAGAACTTCAGCTTGAGTCATGGGGAAGTTTCAGTGGATTTATATAAAGTAAATATGCTAAATATTGCATCTTTCATCTCAAGTTCAATAGCAATTGTAAATCTTTTATCCTTAATTATGTCTCACACCCTGTATGTTTTTTAATTCTCTTTACTCCTCAGGCTTAAAATATGTAAGAAATTTTGAAATACAAAGAAGACATGAGGATCTAAGGTCTTTGCATTAATTCTTAACATTAAATACACTCAAAATCTAATACGTTGAATGTAGCAACTTCATATTTCAAGAATAAACTACACTACATAAATTAAATCAAACTACATAAATGAAAATGTTTCAAAACTCCACGAATACTGCACCAGCAGCTACATAAGAAGCATTTTTCCCTGCTAAAAATTCCAAAATTCAAAGTAAGGTTTTAGATAATTAGATACATTCATGTTTGTCTAAGTGAAATAATTATTGTGGAAAAAAATGAAATCTATTTGCAAGTTCTGATAAGGAATAGGTAAAATCAAATATGTGAATTGATACTATTAGTAGTACTACTTAAAGAGGAGATTAAAAGTTTAAGGAGTGTCATGGCATACGTGTAGGGGATTGTCTGGCAGAGCCTATCTGTACCAACTCTGAGGCCAGCATACCAGCTGGCTGCATCCCAGGAAGTGTCTCAGCAGCAGGCAGGAGTGGATGTAAGAGTCAGAGAGGGAATCGAGGTAGGTCCCTGCTCAGGGTGCTGGCTGGATCCTCTTCTCTTCCCAGGTGCCCCTATGGAAGAGATACAAGGGTCTGGAAATGGAGGACCAGGAAGATGATGAGTTAGAAGAAGGAACACCTGGGGGGTTGCCTAAGGCTATGGATGCTCACAGGTGAGTCGGGAGAGATAGGCAGGGACGGTGAGGTGGAGGAGGTGTCACTACATGATGTAACAGAGGTATAGAGGTTGCAGTTAACCAAAATCTCTCAACCATGCCATTGCTAAGGATTGAGGAACAAACAAATAGTGAGGATGACACTGTGGGAGTCTGCCATGGACCACTTAGCAAGGGTGATAACACCAGTGAATTATTCTTCAGGGAGCTAAGGGATACCTTCAAATCAACTGCCCTTGTCCTTATGTGGGACTTCAGCTTTCTAGATGCCAGCTGGGAAGACCACACAGCTGGCACAATGAGGTCCATAAGATTCTTAAAAAACATGGATGTTCATGGTACAGGTAGTGAGGGAACCAACCAGGAAATATGCCCTCCTTGATTTGTTGCTTGGTAACAGAGCATCTCATGAGTGGTGATTAAATGCCTGTCTTGGCCACACTGAAGACAAAGCCATTGAGTTAAAAATTTCTGTTGGCAGGAGGAAAAATGCCAGCAAAACCTCAACTCTGGACATAAGAGCAGAGGCACAGAGGCTGCTCAGGTCACTAGTTAGTGAGGTCTCTTGGTGGAATGTTTTTGAAGGCGCCAGGGTTCATAAATTTTGATCACTATTTAAGCAACACCTCCTAAAGCCAAGGAGCAGGTAGTTCCAAAAATGGAGCTGAGGTAAAAAAAAGAAAGTATTTGCGCAGTGGAAGCAAGGTCAGGTGATGTAAGAAGAATACAGAGATGCTGCTTGCCACTCTACGGAGAAAATTTGTCTCGCCAAAGACCAATTGGAGTTGAAGCTGGTCAGTACGATGGGAAGCAATAAAAAGAGCTTTTTAAAATAACAAAAGTCAGTTATTTTAAAAGGATTAAAATCAGCCCATTACTAGATGAGGATGGTCACCTCACAAACGGGGACATATATAAGACAGAGATGTTCAATACTTTATCTGCCTCCTTCTACAATACAGATGATGGGCTCTGGGGTACTAGGGCTCTGAGCTGGAGGATCATGCCTGTGATGAATGACAGTGATAAATTCCCAGTCAACCCTGAATTTGTTCACAGTCTAGTGCTCTAGCTGGCTCCCTGTAAGTCTATGGGGCTTGATAGGACTCATCTGAAAATACACAGAGAGCTGCCTGACATCATCTTGAGGCCTCTCTCAATGATTTTTTGAATGGTCTTGGGAATCTGGAGAGGTCTCAGTCAACTGGAATCTGGCTAACATTGTAACCAGTTTTCAAGAAGGGTAAGAGTTGTAATACTGGAAACTGCAGGCTGTCACTTCAGTGCCTGGTAAAGTTGTGGAGAAGATGATTCTGGGGGACTGTAGAATACCTGAAGGACAATGCAGTCATCAGTCACAGCCAGCACAGTTTCATGAGAGGAAAGTTCTGCTTATCAAACCTGATTTCCTTTTATTACAAGCTTACCCAACTCGTTGTTCAAAGGAAGCGAGTTGATATAAATTTTTGGATTTTAGTGAAGCTTTCGATGCTGTCTCTCACAGGATCCTTTTGGAGAAAATGTCCAGCCCACAGCTGGATAAACACATCATGTGATATGTGAGCAATTTAGCCACAAGGAGTTACAGTGAATGGGATGACATCAGACTTGTGACCTGTCACTAGTGGGCTTTCACAGGAGTCAATTTTACAGCCACTTTTCTTCAAGGTTTTAAAAAATCATTTAGATGCAGAAACCCAAAGGTGTACTATATATATATAAAATGAGAAAGAGTGGTCATATAGTTGTAACACTAAAAAAAAAAAAAACGAAACACACACATTACCTTAAGTATTGCTTGTATCATCAGTACGGACTGTGCTTCATGCCAATATCTTGTCAGATCTTTCAGACTAAATCATATCTTGTGTGTATATGTGAGGAAATTTCTAAGAATAAATGAATATGCAAACACAAAAAGGATAATTAATTTTTGGCAGATGTGTGTTATTTTCAAGTATTCGTGTAGCATTTACAGGTCTGGGTAGGAAATCTCGTTTTGGTGGGACATTAAAAATCAGAATTCTTTTGGTTTGTTAGAGGTTTTATCATTCACACTGCAGAAAGTATAACCATCCAAATTCTTTCATATTTTCTAAACAAATTTATCTTTTTAGTTTTCTCTTGCTCTTACTTAGTGTCAGCTGAATTCAGTAGTGTAGTATTATAATTTTTAAAAAGCTTGTCTTTTTGTGAAGTTGGCTTAATTTGTCTGTCTAGTTTATAAAGTTCTTTTGTGTTCCTAATAAAGACTTTAAAATTTTAAAATAATTATTGCTTAGGTTTTATTAATTATACAAATCAACGAAGAAAAGTAACCTAGTTAAAATACCATTTCAGAGAGCATCTCCATGAAACCTTCTAACAGTGATCAACTATACAGTTTACAAGGAGTACAGTTAGAAGAATTCCTCCTTTTTTTTTCTCCTGAACAAAATATTGTAGCCATGATTTTAAAATCATTGTCTTAATTCCTTATCACATTATATTAAAAGAACTCTAATGTTAGCTCCACTGCCTTCAGCATCATAATGCTGAAATAAAGTCTTTATTAATGGGCTCCAATACCTTTATTTCAGAGTGTATTTACTCACAGCTACACTTTGTCAAGTGTGTAAGCTATCATTCCTTTCTGTTAGCTTTTATGTATTTCATAGTTAAGCATTCTCAATTTCAGGTGACTCAGGTGGCCTTCAGAACTTGCACAATACACAGAATAGAAAACAAAACAAAAAACTCTAAAATCTGGCTGTCATTTGTATACTTGAAGTACTATTAGTGTTTCTTAAAGTGTAGTATAAATTTTAAACACAGCACAAGTGGACACCTAGGGAATATCTAAATAGCTGAAAATGAGTTAGTTAGTTTTCAGCCCTTGTCAATATATCAAAATTAAGGACACTGTTTCAGCTACTATAGCAAATTAACATGAGATGCAAAACTAGGTGACCTCTGTTTCCAAAAATCAAAATAGCTTTTATTTCCACTTTATCCTTCCTGAGTGTGTTTAGTAAGCCTTCAGCACATAATATTTTTTCAATCTTTTGAATGTTATTCGAGGTTATAAATAAATAAATAGAGATAATTAGATTACATTTTTATGGAGCTTCAGATAAATATCTGTTCCTCTCAGAAAACTGACACAAAGGCTTTTAGTATTCATTCAAAGCTTGCAGTATTCATTGCAAATTCCTCCTTGATATAAAGTTCCACAATTCCAATTGTCAAGGGTCCCTATATAATAGAATACAAAAATAAAAAGAAAATTCCTAATCCCCCAAATTTGCGACCATATCCATAAAAACTGCTTTGAAGTAAGAATAGATTTGAACTTGACTCCTATTACAGATACCTAATTCAAGACTCACTATATGTATTTAGATCCATGTATGAAAATCATTCTATAGACAAGAGAATCCTCTTGCTACAGTTTATGAATATGGGGTTCTGCGGGTAGAAACTTCACTTATTAAAAATCAGATTGAAATCTGTCAAGGGCCAGAGATAAATCAGCTAAATTTTTGGGCTTGTTACTGCTCCATAACTGCTGTGTTAAATCTGTTCACATAATTAAACAAATAATTACTAAATTATGGATTTAGGACTCATATTTCTTGGTGTAAAACCTCTTAATGAAGCCAACTTCATTTTTCTGTCCTATAGAAACCAATATTAGTAGTCCTAAACTTTAGTGATCAGGACTCAAGTACCTTTCACCATTTCAGCAATTTTTTTTTTTCAAAACTTCTGGACTATTTACATTGTTAACACCTACTTCATATATGAGTTTAAGTTAAGTTTCACTAGTAATGTAACCACCTACAAATCCCTTATAAAAATTAAACCCAGCCAATGCTGGTCCTGGTTATTTAGGAAACATTTCTATTTTCTTTAGAAAAATCAGATTTTGGTTATGGCACATGTGAAGAAAGGTTTAAGAAACCCCAGAGTAGCAGCACTATTTGGGAAGAAGGAAGGAAAGATGTGCTACCAACCATACAACATGCAACGATCATATGATGTGAATAATACAAGAATAATTCAGTCTTGGGATTGACACAGAAAAGATGTTATATTCTTTACTATAAATCTTTTGCCTCCCTTTTCTTTTCAAATTCAGCTATATCCCCAGGAGGTAGCTGTAAACCTATGCACAACACTGTAGCCTTACTGACTTTAGAATTACAATAAGAGGCACAGGAGAATATTCACCAGACAGCTGAGTCAGATATGAGCTGTTATAAGTCTTGCTCTCAAAATTTCTATTAGGTTTTCCGTCTTTCTACTATTTAACATTGCAAAGTCATCTAAATAAATTCTAGGAAAAAGAATGCTGGAAAATACTTCATGACAGCAAAGCCAAAGTTTATTCCATATCTTAAGGGTACGCCACTACTGCTACTACAAAGCCACATAGATTACAAAAATAATCTATGATAACTAACACCTCTGGGGCACACTTTGTTTTCTTACTTTACCTCAGAGATATGTAAAAAAATTAACCAATTAATTTAACTTAGCTAACTTCCATTTTATTTTGCCCATGCTGTTGGGGGTTGGTTTTTCCTTTCCTCTCTGTCTGTGGAATTTTTTCACATTGACATGCTAAGAAGCCTGATGGCTAAGTCCTAGCACTGATGGCTAGTGACAGGGGGAGGGGGAGATTCCCTGGTTTTTTTGGGAGTTTCTCCCACAGGGCAGGGGGAGAGGAAAAGGAGGAACACCATGAGACTTGAAGCAGTTAAAGGAGGGTGGGGGGGCAGTTGCTTGGACTCACTCGTTGTTGGCTCTGGGAGAAGGAAGGCCACTGGAAAACATTGCCCCACCATCCCAACACCTGGAGCTGCCTCTTCTGGTGTTGGAGTCCACACCCCTGCTAGGACGCTCTCCAGCTTCAGCCTGCCATCTCCAAGCATCCTGTTTGGAGCACTGGGACTGACACTGCCCCAAGGATTTGTGAGCAGACCCTCTCCTCCAGAGCCTCTCCTCCACCCTTCCCATCTGAGACACAGCCGCCATTACCCCCAGCACTCCTGCAGCCACATGGGGATCACCACATCTGCCCCTGCCCACCGGGAGCTGGCTGGTACTCACTGCCAACTGGGAGGGTAACTGCAGCACATGGGAAAGGTGTCCACAACCAAAAGNCTTCTGAATAAGGGTGCCAGACACGAACAGAACTTGAAAGCACTGAGGGAGCAGGGTTTATATGGGAAAAGTAGGGGGTGGGGCAGAGCAACAGGCGAATCTGATGAGGGCTCAGGGGTGGAGCAAAAGGGGGAAAGGCCAATGGGGTACAAGCAATTTGCCTAGAGCAGGGAGGCATGTTGGGAGTAATTTTTCCTAACCATTACAATGAAGTTAGTGCCTAAGGCATTCCCTCCAGGGAAGAGCAGCAGACTTTTTCTTAGTCTGCCCATCAGCCTCCATACCTNTGCTTTCCCTAGCACACACCTGTCTGTCGTGGCAAAGTGCTGGCAGAGTGCCGTGACCTTCCAGAGAAGCGTCCTGAAAAGCACATCCTGGCAACACCGGCACATCCGCACTTCTGGGTGAAGTGACTTAGCTCTTTTGTGAATCCACTTCAGGCGACACTGGAGAGATGGACGGGAGCCTCGTATGGTGTTCCACAGAGAAGTTTATTCTTCTGAATAAGGGTGCCAGACACGAACAGAACTTGAAAGCACTGAGGGAGCAGGGTTTATATGGGAAAAGTAGGGGGTGGGGCAGAGCAACAGGCGAATCTGATGAGGGCTCAGGGGTGGAGCAAAAGGGGGAAAGGCCAATGGGGTACAAGCAATTTGCCTAGAGCAGGGAGGCATGTTGGGAGTAATTTTTCCTAACCATTACAATGAAGTTAGTGCCTAAGGCATTCCCTCCAGGGAAGAGCAGCAGACTTTTTCTTAGTCTGCCCATCAGCCTCCATACCTGTCTTTTCAAACCAGGACACATGCTTACATATGTGTAGTGCCACATGTACTACAATGTGCCTTGCAGAACCATAATTACTTTACAGTTTCAAACTTCGTGAGTTTTTTCTGCATGTTTAGGTTCAATAGGCAATAAGCTACCTGGAATAGCATGGTCAGCCATAGAAATTTACAAATTTACAATTCTTTTGCAAATTTGCATCTTTCAACAAAGAGCAGATGCGAAATATGGTGATACCAAGGCCAATTTCAAAATTTTTATAAACTACTAAAATCAGAATCTAACCAAAGCTTATTTGGCAAATTACATTGTCTGTAGTTGATTTTACATATAAAAACATCAAAATTCAAGTGCACTGAATCAGACATTATTCCCAGAAAATCTCTGAGGTAAAAAAATATAATCTTTTATGTTACTATTCACAGTTACTATTTCAAATTTATAATTTCTCAAGGTAAAAAACCTTAGCAGCACTGTATGTAAAAATAATTTTGCACTTTCAAAAGCTTCATCCATGTGTGTACATACATAGGGCAGCAAGAAACAGGTGTTTGAATAAAATTCATCTTGATACATCTGCAGCTGGATGTTAGACTTCTGTATAACTATATATTTTTATATATATATTTATATATATATTTAACTGTATCTATTTAGTAAAGGTTTTTTACTTCTACAGAGAAGCAATAACAATGCCAACACAAGCTGACCTAGCAAACAATTTGCATTCAATTGACTAAATGTATGCATTTGTTTTAGATTGTGGGACTGATTATATAAAGGAAAGGCATGCATTACCCTAAATTATATTAATAATCAATTCTTCACCTACATGGCCAAAATAAAAAATAATTAAATAAAATATGGTTTCATTTTTTAAATGTGATAATAGCTGTTTCTTCATTCTCTGATAATTTGTATGAGTATGGAATCAAGGACAGAAAAGATAGACTTAAAAGGGGTAGTTTAAAACTTTCATAGGTATCTGGGATATCTCATTTATCTATGGTTCTATAAGGCAAATTTGTTGTTAAAAATAATAATAATTGTAGTAGTAGTATTAGTAGTAGTACATACTTTGAGAGTCTGGGGTTTTTGGCTCAGATTTGGTAGATCTGTGGTCTGACTTGGCCACATCATTTTGCTCCAGTTCGAACCCAAATGCATGAAATTAAAAATATTCCCAATATTTATCTGACTTTTAATTTTACCAGCAGCCCTCAGATTCACCTGATTTAGTTAGTTCTGGCACTGTGTAAAGTGCAGGGACAAGATTTTCATGCTGACATTAGCATAGGCCCACCTGAAAGACCCACAGGGCATCATAACTGATAAAAGGATGGCAAGAAGTATGACACATGTGCCATGCTCCTCTGCCCTGGATTTAAAATCTGCTGAGATCACACTGGATCCTACAGTGGTGACTATCTACTTCCCTCTTTTTCTCTGTTTCCCTTTCGCTTTCTTTTCTTACCTTCCTCTTCTCGAAATATATTGCAATCCAGACTAAAACAATCCAGTCAATTCCTTGCTAACTGCATTATTCTGTCTGGTTATTCTAAAGTTTGCTAAATGAAAGTTTTCCAAGTGCCTTATTCTGTATGGATACTCTAAAGTTTGCAAATAAAAATTGTTTGTTACTGACCTTATGAGGTTTCTTTAATTTCTCCTGCACACTGCCCAGAGTAAAACTTTCCCTGCAGAGTACAATGGGCGTTACAGGCCTTTCTTCCAAAAGCCTACCAACAACTACACAGGAAGTGCACAGACATCATCTGATTGTTTGTGCTGACACTTGGAAATTATTACCTATCACTTTTTAAGTACTGTGCCACTAAACTCACTATATTATAAAGAGTATTACTACAAATATTTTATCATTAATTTAATAATACTAGCACACTCTAAAGTACAACTGCAGTCTCAAAAGAAGAAAATTGTCATTGGTGTTTTCTAAATGATTCGAAGCAGACAGTTTGAGATTTGGGATGGGAAAAAAATTGCAATATAAGCCCTAAAAGAGACATATCTAAAACTAGCCACACTAACTGGCTTCCTATTTTGATTTACTGTTAATAAAAGAGAATGTCTAACTCCTCTTCTGGAGTGATTCAGAGGCTTTATAAAGGGAAGGCCTTGTAACATGGCTCCAGCCTGTTACTTAGGTTAAGTAGAGGGTAGCTATGGGAGAGTGACTCAGCTGGAGTAGGGGTAGAGAGACGTAAAAAACATGAGAGACGTGCTGCGTGACTGCCCCATGTCCACATTGTAGTGTATGGTGGCTGATTGGCTTGGGCTTGTTGTGCTTTAAAACTATGTAAAATGATAACCAGCTAACCTGCTTAAAAAAGGCTGGTTTTTGGCAATAAAAAGCACTCCTTTTCACCTGCCTGGGGTCCCTGCGTCGCTCTTTATTGCAACACAGAGGATTCTCATAGTGACAATTTTTATTGCTAGTGTGTGTGGTGTAATATTTTAGTTCAATAGCAACAGAAAGCTTCAGTTGTGTTTTGTCCTTCAGAAACTCTTAGCAGAATAAAGAACTCTTAATTAAATATACCTCTGTTTCTCAGCCTAGGACTCTGAATTGCTGTCTCCCTCTGTAGGCAATTATGTAACTACCACTGGCTCTTTGAGTTACTGAAGACAAATGCTGTTAATTCTGTCTTAAGTCAGAAGTATCAGTGGAGAAACTCTTTGAGAAAACTTGCAATGATTTGATGACACACTAGTTTTAATGACAGGTACTTATAGGTCTCACATCCATTTTGCTTAAAATTCATCAGAGCTGTAATAGCTCAGAGAGCAATATATATCCAAACAAACTCAGAAAAATAAAAACTCTTCTAAGTATATTAACTGAATCTCCATTTCCCTAATAAGACACTAATGAACAAATATTCAGATGACTGCCACACTTCAAATCTAGTACTGTGAAAGCAGATTCATTTTCAGGGACAAAGTGAAACCAGTGCTTTTTTACTGTTAGCATCTCACTTCAATATAATGGCTCTCTTTGTTGCATCTATGCATTACAGGACATGTTTTGAGTCTGCTCAGGTGGTAAATTATTCTTAAATAATCTGAGTGCCTATAATGTTGAAGTGAAAAATGTTCTTTCTGAAGAATTGAACCATGCAAGCCTTCAGGTCTGAATATCTAAGGACAAAACCAGAATTTTTCTCCCTACACTAAAAGCCTGAAACTGTTACTCTTAAGTCCAATAAGGGACCACCTTTAAAATTACTTCTCATAAAATTCTGCTTTAATAGAGGTTATATTCTATAGCACAAAATATAGGAACTATAGGAACAAAGACATTACGTCTAGTATTTAAACAAAACTGGAAACAATGATCACTAGAAATGAAATATAAATAATTAATACTTTTACAAAACTGTGACTGAATGTTGCCATAAAGACCACTTAAGTTTTCTTAGTATCAACCAAGCAGTTCCTTGACTTGACTAATCTCTTTTAAATGAGTATTATACATCAATCAGATGCATCCATTGAAACCCAGCACATTCCTCAATGCTGGTCTCAACATAATTTCTGCTGAATCTTTATTATTCTGTTGCCTTCACAACATGGAAAATGTTTGATACTGAAAATTTTTGTATGCTTTTCAGTTTCTTGAACTCGTGCCTTAAAAGTCCAAATCCTTATCTTCATAATTTGAAAATATAATAGATCAGATACTTAGGATGAAGACAAAGAAATTCCTCTACAGTTTCTGACTAAATGTACCCAGTTTCAGCTGTGAATAAAATCTTGCAAAGCTTTACACAGCTTCTCACCTACAGTTATACCATTCTAACTTTACTTCCACTTTATATATAAAGAGATATAAATCCTATCCTATAATGCATGTTCTCTGATTTAATTTGTGTCATTCCTATTGTTAAATACCTTTTTGAAAATATTTCAAATGTATTTCCTGTCATTTTGTCACATCATTATTATTGTCACCACAATAGTGTTGCATATAGAAAACAGGAAATACCTACAAAGAGAAATATTTAAATATTATACTTTCTTGGTAAAGCAGCTAAAAAACTCTTAGAGACTCTAAGAAGCTATCCATACTCTAAATTTCAGATAACAAACAATTTGAGAAATACATATCAGTGACTTGCAAGAAGAGCTCTTCCATTTCTTCATGCTTTATTGAGGTTGTTACTGACCTTGTGATCTCTGAAACCTACACTTTTTGAGCATCTGTAGAACAACCATGCAAATAATGTGAAGAACATAGCAAAAACCAATGGAAAGACACTAGTAGTGTCTTTTTGAATCAGTATTTGTGTAACACTAGAAATGAAATATAAAAAGACTAAAGAATGTTTTAATAGACAGTAGAATTCCTCACATTTTTGAATAAAGAAGAATTAAGAAGTGCCTTGTTATTTTATAACATTTAAAGTTGAAATTTCGACTTACAACTTTTACCTTAAAAACTTGAAACAAATCTACTTTTTATGTGCATTAAACAAATGACACCATAACTATCTAAAGATCATTAGTACATGTTAAAAAAGAACAGGCTTTGGGGGTCTGTGTTTTATGCAGATGAAGAGAATCTGACTATTTAACTTGTGAAAGGCTTCTCTCTGGTAATTGTGAAAGGAGCTTTCCAGGATGGATATATTTCACCAGATGTGCAGAAACAGTTTCATGAGGCATATTTTAACACCAAGTAGCGATATCTATAAAAATAAATGTTAAAGCTGCCATAGAAACCATTTCTAGGCTATAAGTCCTGGGAATTGCAATGTCACTTCAGAGGGAAGCTCCAGGAGCTTCTCAAAGAAGGGTACAAGGAACATTAGCAGGCTATATTTATCTTTCTTCTATAAAATTGACAGTAATTTTATACGTAGATATATTTATCTTTTATCTGCCAAGCTGCTTGTTTTTTTTTTCCAGACTGATCTAGACTCTGAATTAAAGGACTATACATACTATGCATTCCAAAACACGCTGAAATTCCCAGCACATTTGATGAATTCTAGTGAATGACTTTCATTCATTAAAATTGAAATGGGCAGTGCACAATCAGTCATGCAATAAAGAAAATGCTAAACTGTAGCACAAATTTCAGGATGGAAATCAGTAGATTGCATAAAAGAGTCCCTGTACTTTAATTTAACATAGCTGCAGCTGTTTTTTCCAATTTGTATGGGTTCAGTCTGGAAGTCTAGCAAAATCTTCCTGGGACAGTAACCTTTCCTGTAAAATGCAAATACATATACACACAGAGGCATCTGATTAGAGTACCTTAGACAATGTTTGCCTACATTGTTCGGCCGTATGACCTTCATTTTATAATAAAAATAATTAATAATATTACTGACCAAACTTTATTACTCTTCATGTATAGAAATCATAATCTACATGCCAGCCTATAGTATTTGATGTAAGTTTTCATCAGAACTTCATGAGTACAATGTCACTGAAATCAGCTTTTCACTGTATTTGTCTAATTTCAATTTCCTAATTTCATTTACCTGTTGTAAGCTATTGATTTCTTTGACAGTACCCACCGTGTTGCAGATTAAAAAATATTTCAGAAGCTACTCCTAAACTTTTTTATGCTTTATTAATTATTTGTTATGTCTGCATAAACTATTGATATACCTTTGCTGTTGTGACTGCAGCACAACTGGATTATGCCAAACACAGCTATCTATCTGACTATTCACAGAAGCAGAACTGCCTTTGCAAGGACATCCACTATTGAATACAGAGGCTGCAGTTTCATTCCTCTCATTAAGCGAACTAGTGAGGCTAAAGCTAGATCAGTTATCAATACATGTGTCGCAATCACACCTCTGGATTTCATTGCAAATTTAGCCTGCGGAACTGCAATTGGCTACAAAGAAATCCAATACAGGAGTGAAACAAGGTCTAAGAAAGAAAGTAACTAGAGTAAGGAAACTGCACTGGAAAATTAAGGTTTTGCGAAATCAACCCTTACATTGCTGAGAAAAAATAAGGAGACTTGATTAAAATCAATCAAAATATTGAACTTCACTGATCATTAAAAATCATGAAAGAACAGATATTGCTGAAAGAAATAGTAAGTTTGGGGCTATTAATCCAATCTAATTGCATTAATTATGTTTTACTTGACATTTTGTTTGTCTTCAAGCTAGTTTGTGTTCTTATCAGGTTCATCATGCTGGTTAACATGGAGCCAACTATTAACTCTCCTCTTTTGTACAGGTCAATAGAATATGTGGGAACTTGATCCTAATATGACAGGTTGCCATTGTATCGAAGAGGGTGAAGTAGTTTGTGATAAGAAAAGTATTATCAGTAAGAATCTTCCCTCAATTCCAGGAAGCAGTTTGAATACTATTTTGGTTGCATTCCTTCCATCACAGATGGCCATGAGAAACAGAGTAGCAGTAAAGGTTTTTCATGTATGTCCAAAAGCTTCCAGACAGATCTTCACATGGAAGCTGGTGTAAATTCATAAAATAAGATAACAATAAATATGCAAAGAAATGCAAGTATTTCAGTATTTTCTTTTAGATATGCTCCCAGGCCCATCACTTCGAAACATTTGGCTGTTTTGAAAGACATAAATAAATAAATTCTCTCTTTTCTACAACTGTCTTCTTATCCTTAGAAAATTGTGAAGCCTCTTCTTGAATAATACCAAAATTCATCAATTCTTATGTCATAACACGTTTTGTATCTTTTGTAACTTTAGTAAGAATTAGTTTTTTGCCCTGGCATGCATATCATGGAACGTGAACAAATCACTACATGTTGACAGATATCCACATTTTTCTAACTTCTTATTGTCTGTTTCAAAATACTACAATGGGAATTGCATTTATATGTGAGAAAATTATCTGTTTTTATCATAATGTAAACAAATTTCATAATGCTTGTGGAAATGTGAAGACTGACCTGTAAAGATTTTGTAGTTCATTGAGCAAAATATGAATCACCTTTAGCTACACATCTAAAATTTTAGCAGCATACTAGCTCTTTTCTTATGTTATTCCCCATATTCCAGTTCTTTCCCCTCATTCTTTTCTTGTTTGCATGCACAGAGCTGTTACTGAATACACCCAGTGCAGGTGACTTGATGTGCAGCTGCAGTGCCAGCTGCAGGTGAAGCCCTGGGCAAAGGGAGCCCAAGGCAAGAGGCTGTGACCTGGTGCCAACCTTTGTATAACAAAGGACACTGGGACCTGTGGACCTATGGTGTCAGCACAGGCGTTATGCACTGTGGGCATGAAAGCCCAGGATTTCCATTGTTCTGGGTCCCTCTCGAAGGCACCTGGCTTGAGCTGTTATTTTGTTGTTGTGTCATGATTTTATTAATCCAAGTATTCATCTGCACATCTACTTCCATTTTAGATTATGATCTTGAGTAAAATTATATATTATTAATGGAGACAAAACAAGTTATTGCCCTGATTCCTTTCTGACATTTATACTTACACTATTCAAATCAATTGTTTTTAAATTAATTTTAACATTAGGTGAATCCTTTTTTGGGGAGAAGTTTACACAAGTACATTTTTTTGCATTCAAAAACATATGGCATTCTTCAGTATTCCTGTAACTAGTCAATACCAGATATTCAAAGGTTAATATAAAGTGAGATCATCCACTGAATTGCAAAGCTGATATTCATTGATTTGTATATTGATTTTCTACAAGTCTTATATCAGTTAATGCTGCTTTAAAAAAACAGACATAGCAAATGTACTTCAGCTTATGGTAAATGCTAGCCTAGGTCAAATGATATGAGTAAAAAGGCATTTATATTACTATTTTGGTTACAACTTTGTCTTAGGTTAAAATGTAAGATGTAATAAAAAATATGTATTCTAGTACCATCTTCATAAGCTGTTAAAAGAGGTGGGACAGTGACGCTTGTCTCCTCCATGACTCATCCCCGATAACTTCCTCCAGGGGCTATGTCTGCTAATGGGCGATCAAGCTCACTGCATGACTGATATCATTCCATTGTGAAATGCTCCGCTCAGGGGAAGGAACCAAGCATTCATACCTGGATATGGTCTGAGGTTTGGAACACCATGAGCACCCTTACCTTCTGGATTCCCAGCAGACAAGAGCTACATAACCCCCGCTGGACCTTCGGCGGAAGATCAGACCTTTCAATAGGATCACCACTTCAACAGAACCACATCTGTCACTCCAGGAGGACTGCAGCCACCATGTAATTGGACTGCTACCAACACTGTGACCTGGGTGTCAGATTAAACTGACTCTGTCAGTTTAAGCCAGTGTTTCTGTATTATTACTCTTATTTTAATCCTCTTATTAAATTGTTGTTCTGACTTGGAATCTCCTGTGGGTTTGCTTTCAAACTAGTACAAACTTCCAGTTTCTTTTCTTTCTCCGTGTAATTCCATTGTATAAGGAAAAACATTTTAGTCACCATTGTACCCAAAAGTTGCGTATTCTTTCAGAACAGATATATCAGAAAGGGAAGGAATTGTTCCATGCACAGTGTAATGAAGTCAGACAAAATACTTCCCAAGACTTCCTGAAGTAGTCATCAATTCAAATCAGATTTTTGTTCTGACTCTGGCCACGAAAATGTCAAAAAATTATTTCTTCAACAGAGCTTAGTATAGCAATCAATTAAGGATGAATTACTCACAGTAAGTTTTTCCAAGAAATTTTTTTCCATGGCTGCACTATATCAAGTGAGTATGATTCTGTATCTAGGCAGAAAAAAGAGACAGATTGTAATTGCAGGCCAATATCACAGAGGGGCCCTCTTTGCTGTAAACGTACGCCCCCATGCTATATAACGTGAACTTGATACTTGATTCAAGACAACATGTGAAGATATAAAGCAGATGAGAAGGAGATACTCATCGTCACACCTGCCACTCCCACAGCAGTCCATGCCTCCTTCTCCATTTCCAAAGGAGAAAAGAACAAGATAATTT
This sequence comes from Rhabdornis inornatus, assembly GCA_013397075.1. Classification (NCBI taxonomy): domain Eukaryota; kingdom Metazoa; phylum Chordata; class Aves; order Passeriformes; family Rhabdornithidae; genus Rhabdornis; species Rhabdornis inornatus. Next base: position 64,134 of record VWZS01005149.1, read on the forward strand.
AGCAACATTTTTGCAAGAGGATTATTTTAATGGGAAAAATTAAATCATAGAATCATAAAATGCTTTGGGTTGCAAGGGACCTCAGAGATCATCTTCTCCTGGCCCCCCTGCCATGGACAGGGACACCTTTCACAAGACCAGGTTGCTCAGAGCCCCATGTAGACTTGTTTGAACACCTCCAGGGATGGGGCACCTACAGCTTCTCTGGGCAGCCTGTTCCAGTGCCTCACTACCCTCACAGTAAAGAATTTCTTCCAAATATCTAAACTAAGCCTATGGTCTTTCAGATTGAATCCATTCCCCCTTGTCCTGTTGCTACATGCTCTTGTACAAAAGTCTCCATCTTTCTTGTAGGCTCCCTTCAGGTACTGGACAGTTGCAATTACCCCAAAGCCTTCTCTTCTCCAGGCTGAAAAATCCCAATTCCATTAGCCTTTCCTCCATTCCTCTAAGCATCTTGGTGTCCCTCCTCTGGACCACTCCAACAGGTCCATGTCGTTCCTGTGCTGGGACCCCAGAGCTGGATGCAGGGTTCCAGCTGGGGTCTCACCAGAGCAGAGCAGAGGGGCAGAATCCCCTCCCTCCCCTGCTGCCCACGCTGCTTTGGATGCAGCCCAGGACACGTTTGGCTTTCTGGGCTGGGAGTGCCCATGGCTGGGGCATGTCCAGCCTCTCACCCACCAGCACCCCCAAATCCCTCTCCCCAGTGCTGCTCTCCAGCTGTTCATTCCACAGCCTGTGCTGGTACCAGGAGCTGACCTGACCCAGTACCTTGTACTTGCACTTGTAGGACCTCATGAGATTCACATGGACACAATACTTGAGCTTTGCCAGGTCCCTCTGGATGGTATCCCATCCTTCAGATCTGTCAACCACGCCATTCAGCGTGGTGTCACCCACAAATTTGCAGATGGCACACTTAATCCTTCCACCTATGTCATTAATGAAGATATTAACATTTACTTCAATAGGGACCTCTGAGGTTCCACAGTAAAAGCGTTAAGATTTTCACAATGAAGGATGCATAATTCATGTGGTTTCATTTCCTGACTCTTTTCCCTATTCACAAATTTTTGCTTTATCTAATGGTAAGGAGTCTGAATTATTTCCGCCTGTTTGCTGCCAAGGGATTTTATAAAGCCCCTACATTTCAATCATTAAAAACTTTGCAGGTCAAACTTTTTGATTTTGTCTCCAGGCCAAGTACTGGCAAACTGTTAATTAAAACTGCAATTAAATAAATTGAGCTAGTATGTTTTGTTGTGGGAAGTAAACTTTAGAAATATAATATATTCAGTACATTAATTGTTCTAGCAGAATAATAATGACCATTTTAAACTGATCCATGTAATATCAATGTTACTAAATTAGATTTCTCTCTGAGTATATCAAATGTGTTTTCAAAAATCATTATGACCATACAAAGACACAAAAGAGAGAAAACAGATAATATTATTTAAAAAGGTTAAAAAGCTGTTGCAGAACCTGTAGAATAATTTTTTGTTTCAATTTATTTTCTAAAATAAACTCTTTTTGTTGGTAACAACACACCTCTTGTTCTGGGAAACATTCAAAATGTCAGTTTCTTATATAATGGGGAACAAGATATTAGATTATTTGTGACCTGACTTTGAAAATTTGAAGAACCTGTGATATTATATGAAGTTAACAATCACAAACAGAAATGTTAGAAACATCATTAAGTATGGTTTATTATAACCATTGACATTTAACTCATCTTTATGGAGAACATCTATTTGGTTATAGTCTATCATATTCTATGGATTAAATAAACTATCTTTTCATTTATGACAAACATTCCTTTATAGTCTTATATTCATATTATAACTACTACTGCTAGTTTCAAGACTAATTGAAACTATCCTAAAAATATCTGTCTTGTGTCACCGCTAGTGAAAGCATCACAAACTAGGAACACAGGATTTTTGTCAACTAAGCATATCAGCAGACCGTGTGAGATTGCTCATTTTGTTAAAAAGAAAGACATATTAATTTGAGTAATTTTGAGTAATTTTCAAGACAAGCAAAGCATTATTGAGAGCTTTTTAGCCAAGATGGGATTTCATTGCATCAAACTCAACGGTAAGAGCGACGGAGGAAATTCATGGTCACAAGCACATTCAAACAGATGGCTTGTGGTACTTGCACCAGCACTCCAGCCCTGAAGAGAAGCAAGGGCTCTAGACTAAACAAACATCAGAGCTCACCCAATACAAAGAGGGAAAAAAACCTAAAGTTCAAGGCACTCACAAGTAAAAATGATTTAACAGCTCACTTAATGATTTCATATATCTATTTCTAGCAGTTTCTAGGGTGTGTTGGACCAAATAGCTTAGCAAATTCTTACAGACTTTCAGAACGCACAAATAAAATTAACAAAAAGGATCAAATTGTATTTAGATCAAAAAGCAAATGATCCATTGATAGCAGTAGTGATTTTAACATTAGGCACAATTGACACAGGTGATCAGAGAAACAATGTAGAGTGTTACTCTGCTACGTCTCTTACTTACAAATGAGAAAGAATTGGTCAAGTCAGTTTTGGCTGTAGCAATCACAAGATGCTGGAGTTTGAAATACTGAGAAAAGGGGAGAAGATAAACAGTAGAATCACAACCCTGGATTTCAGGTGAAAGGAATTTGGCCTTTTCAGGGACTGCCTTGTAAGTGTACCATGGAATATGGTCCCAGAGAGAAGATCCTCTGTGGATTAGATAGCATTTGAACAAACTGTGATTTAATCAAATCCATGAGACCCAAAAAGAAATACCTACAAGTACCAAAGATGTTTTTCAAGGACATTTTAAGGTTCCTGAGAACCCTCTCTGTAACACTGTAGAAATTAGGGTAGATTTCTAAGGACTTGAAGATAGAAATATCACTACTATCTTCAGGAAGGACAAAATGAAGGTACAGGGAGATATAGCCTATGACCCCCACCTGGACTACTGAAACATGATGGACCAAATAATCTCTAAAATAATTTAAAATCACAGAAGGACAAGAAGGTGACCATGAGTTGAGACATACAGAGGGAAAAGTCTTCCTGACAAACCTGATAATATCCTACAGTGAGAACATGGACTTGGTGGACATGGGAGAAGGCTAGATATGTTTTACCCTGGCATGATTAAGGCTTTTGACATTATTAGTCACAACATTTTTATTGACAAAATAAAAACTACTTATAAAGAACATACTTGTTAAATGGACAATGAGCTGAACAAAAACGACCTGAACTGGTAATACTAGGATTGTGGAGCAGCATCACAGAGACTAACAGTGTACTAAGATTTCAATACTATCAGCAATAACTGTTTAACTATTTCATTAATGACTGGGATCCTAGGAAAGAGCATACCCTCAGAAAATTTTCAGGTGGTATGAAATTGGGAATACTACTTGATATACCATATATATACATAGCATTCAACAAAGGGAAAAATGGAGCAGCTAGGCATAGAAAGAAATGGAAATCTTTCATGGACATCTAGCCAATCATGAGCTAGGAACATACCCTTGGGTCATAAAAAGGCAACATCCTTCTGGATTATATTAGGAAATAGTGGAGGTGGTCCTGTTCTTCTGATCGGGGTGGTTGAAACACATCTCAAGTGCTGAGCCCAGTCTGAGTCCCTCCAGTGCCAGAGGTACATGGATATAGTTGCGTGAGTCCAAAGAGTGACATGATTAAAGGCCTGGACCATCTGAGTTTGAATTGTTCATCTGATACAAGGAAAGGCTCATGAGGGAACTGCATATATATGTGTGTGTATATATATATACTTTATGAGGAAGGGGAATTGGAGAAGACAAGAACGGATCATCTCAGTGTTGCCTGGTGTGCCATGGCAAGAGGCAACAGGCACAAATTGAAATAGAGATGATTTCATTTAAGTATAGATTCTTTATGGTATGTGTGGTCAAACACTGAGACAGGCTGCCAGGGTAGGTTGTGGAGCCATTCTGTGGATGTCTAGATGCCCATATCAGGAGCTGGTTAGCACTAAGTGATCCTTTGTATGAACTATCCTTCAGCAGCTGAGTATTTCTGAAGTACTTTTTTTTGTTGTTAAATTCTGTACATTCTTTCCTCCAGGATAAATGCAACTTAAAGCTATCGGACCATGATATTGTAGTGTCCTCAGCATTGTACACATACTTTTAAAGTATGGGAGTTAATATCTTCAGAGAGAGAAAAGTGTTTATAGATGGCAATATTAAGAAAATGCTGATTAGCACTAACCTCTTAAATTGTGATTTGTCTTTTCTCACTCTTAATTTTAATATATGAATCTTTATGAATTTTAAATCCATGTAGATTAGATATTTTGTGTACCTGAGACGTGTCCTTCATAGAACCTTATGACTCAAAATAAGAAAAAAAACTAGAAGTGAAAAATTAAATTTAATTTTCCAAGCTATGTCACTGCCTTACTGCATAGTGCCACCTTATGGCAAATATAATCATTTTGGACAGTTTCTATTTTATTTTATTTTATTTGAAGTTCTTACAGTGATTATAACTGAAAAAGAAGAATATAAATAGGGAAGAAAATATATGTACAACCTATATGCTGACCTTTAAAACAATGATAATTTTCCTTTAATATGTTTTAAAAAAACAAATAATCCTGCTTTTACCTAGATTATTGTCCTGTTCTAATCCCTTAGATGTTTTCAATGGTAAATTGAAGGAAGCACTCTTTTCTCTTTTAAATTTCACAGATTATTTAAACACTGGAACTCCCATGAAGCCCGATACCCATTGAATACCCACTAAAAAAACCTATAAAATTTTGGAGTATATTCAGTAACATCTATGTAACTGACTTTTTTTAGAGAGAGGTACTTTGCATTGAAAGCTCCCAAACAATATTATTTCTGTGCTAGATTACTCGGTGCATTTTTTTTTTTTTCCGCTACTGATATCATACATAGAGTAATTTCTAGCTCTTCTAAAGACCTTTCCGGGTCCCATTTTGATTAAAGCAATACAGATATACAACGACTTTCTGTTTGTTTTTCCTTTGCATGTTCACCTACCTTAGGCTATATCTTAGGGTTTAACCATGTTAAACTATACCAACAAGCAAGAGACTAGTCATAGTATTTCTCACTGAAAGATCCCCCAAATTCAAAAGGCAGACCTAAATCCACAAGGCTTTGTTTCAAAAACAATTCTTAGCATAGCTTAATTCGGCAAGAGTCTGAACACTCCCCCTTTGCATCATGCAGGTAAGTACAGAAAAACCCCTTTTCTCCTCAGATCTTACTCATATTAGCCTGATTATATTCCCATCAAGACTCTCCAAGTACAAGAACTTCTGGTTTCTTTTGTATATTTCTGAGGGACATAATCCATAGCCATCTAAACAAGATTATTGAGGATGGCACCACCTAATAGATTACAGAAAGAAACATGCAAGACACACCTAAAATGCAATCACCTCTCAAAAAGGTAATGCTTGTGGCCTACTTTAGGAGCTTATAACCAGTTTTGGTAGTTTAGAAAATAGCCAGTAATTTGCTGAACTCTGTGAATATTTTTCTTTGATATTAAGCTCCTCCCATGTAGGTACCTAGGTACATAGTTTGCAATATAATGTCACAAATGAGAGAGGATGTGGAGACAAAGAGACCCTTAAAAATAAGCATTCTAGCACTGCATGCTTTTAGAGCCATATNACAAAATGAGTTTTCCTAAGCCAGTAAACAGCAGACAGAGTCTAAATGAAATGTGTTCTTAACATCTAAATTAAATTCAAAGATATTTATGAAAGCATTTGCTTCTTCAACATTTAAGGATGACCATCAAATGCAAATTAATAAGCCCCCTCCATTTTACCTGAAATATAGATGTGTCACACATCTCACATCCAAGGTGGTCAAATATAAGAGGTGGTTGCTTAGAGGCTGTGGTATCTCCTTCCCCGAAAAAGCCTCAGAATGGGACCCAACAGGGCTCTGTGCAGTCTCCAATGCACTCTGTACAGGAGATTGGACTGGGTGACCTCTGGAGGTTCCTTCCAAACAAAGTTATTCTCTGACTCCATATGCTGTGCAAATTACATACATTAAATTGATACTTGGTGCCAGCAGGTCCGGGGACATTTATTACTTATCAAATGTTCATGATAAAAAGAACAGAGGTCACATATTTTCCTAAAAAAATATCCTTAAAATATTGCTATTATATATGACATTTAGTCTCAAGTTCAAGGTCCCAAGAGCTCAGTTATAGTTTTTCCAGGTATTTTGCTTGAGAGATATATGTTTCAACTCAACACTTGTGAACAAATAATTTCATGATGTTCAGCAAACCATGGGAATTAAAAGGTTTATGGATAAATTATCACTTTTTCATCTCAGGCTCTACCTGTCTTCTGGAAAGAAGGGGTAAATCAAATATCCTGACAGTAAATGACAGCCAGAGACCCTTTCAAAAAGATACTTTTTCACTCATTGGCCACTGTAACATTGCCAAAAGCAGCCAGTCCCTCAGTGTTCATGATGCAGTTTGGCATTTCTTATCAACAGTAACAGACACGCTTATATATGTTAATAGCATTGAGCTTTCTTGTTAAAACCTTGCCTTGTTTCTTAATCCCATAAAGTGATCAGAATGCCAGCAATACTACTCTATATTAAGTAAAGTATCTTTGGAGCATGCAGCAAAAACCCAAACCACATATTAAAATGTCTGATTCCATGAACTTGAAATTCCAGACTTTAAATATTTGGTTTCTATTGCCAGATTTCTAATGAATTTTTAATTTTTGTTTAAATATCTTGACCCACACTGCACAAGCAGTTCTAGCAGCTGTTACAGCAATATATACTTGGGTAGGGATGACTAGAAAAGAATAGAAAATAACATTCTCTTCCTGTGAAAATTCTAGAGATTCAAGAAAGTATTCCAGTCTTTATTAGGAGAAAGTAATTATTTCAATATTTCTGATTTTATAAAAAAGAGAACTTTACTGAAAAATAGGCAATAAACAATAACCCAAGATAATTGCATTTGTTTTGAATGTCTGAAATTAAAATTATTCCCAAACCATATCATCAGTATAAATCTTGCCTTCTCATATTAAAAATCTACCCTAAACATTAGACCTCAGTTATGATTCAGAGTCCTTTTTGCTGTCAGAGTGGTTCTAAGTAAAATCATTACTACTGGAATGGATAGGTGTTTTCATCACCATACCATAAACACAATTTCCATTTCATTGTCTGCTGTTGTATAAACGTGTGTTTGTGTTGGGTTGGTCGGATTCTGAATGCTTTGAATGCATGTAGAAACAAGTATCTGCTTCCTCTAGTGTATCTGGCCAAGCACCTTTTCAGTCCAAAAGGGAAAATAAGTAGAGTAGGAACATATAAACAGGAACAGAGTCCCAAATGTGATCAACAAATGACAAAGCAGACAAAATGACCAAATCTCATCATGTGTACCCATTGGTAAGGGTACCGGAACACAGGAATTTTAATTTCAGGAGGATAACCAGACTGAGCACCTAAACAAAGGGGATGGCAAAGAAACGGGAGAAGCTATGGACAAACTATACAGACACAAAAAAGTGACAGGTAAATATAATGGAGACAAAGGCAAGAAGCAAACCTGTCCAATACACAGACTGATAGGCTACCAAGGAACTGCAGCAAAGAGAGGCTTTGCAGCTGACGAGGATGCAAACCTGGGGATCCAGAAGCTTGTGAGGCCAGTATGACTGTGCAAACTGATGGAGAATGTGCAGGAGAAAGGGTCAAGGGAAGAAAACAGTGGAGGTAGGCAGCAAGAGGTGTAAAAGGGGATGGTCAAGGGCAAAATGTCTTGGTCAGCATGCTCATCTATTTTCTGTGCCTGTGTCTGCTGCCGGGTCTAAGTGGTACTGGCTGCATATGTGCCTTCAACAACTGGAGTTAGGCTGGGGCTGCAGGTGCACCTGGCTCATGGTGCCAGCTTCTGGAGCAAGTGGCATCTCAACCTCTGACACAGGGATCAGAGCAGAATGTGTCCCAAAAACTATCCTAAAAGAGAAATTAGGGTGCATGGTGTCAGTGAGGAGCTCTGAATAGGCAGCTGGAGTAGAAACTTCAGTCACAATCCCTTTGACTGAATACTTCTCTAGTTTTTTGTGTATTTTGTGGTGGTGTACACTCACTAATTTAAAGCATAGGATAATGGTTATGCATACACAGTGGGAGCTAGGGTAGGAACTAACTATTAGCATGAATGTATTCTTAAAGACCATTAATTAAAGAAAGCTTTTCTTAAAAGTCCTAAAGTTGACATTTGTCAGTCCTCTTAACACACTTATTATTACTTGTCTCTGATATATACTCACATGAATATAAACAAATATGTTTATAGATTCACAACATGTAGCAACGTTTCAACTGCTGAAGAAAACATATGCTTGCTGGAAATGGGAAAAAGCTATATGGGAAAATGACTGAGTTTGATTCACTCTGTTTGGTAGATGCAGGTTTTTCTCCTCTTCTAAAAAAATCTGACCTTTCTAACCAACCAGCTGTTAGAGCATTTCAACCACACAGATTAAAAACTGTACAGTGAAACCCATCCCAAAGGTTACAGCTATTATTTTTCTAGAATTAATTTGGCATTCGTCCTAAACTAATGATGTAGAGGCTAACATTTACAGTCATTGTACTTGCACATTTTGATCTTTCTGTCAAAAATAGCTTTATCCTGTACCATCTCTATAGACTAAAACAATGTTGCTACAATTGCATTGTCGAGCTATGTGCTAAGAACTGCTTGTTCTCTCCGCATAATTTTTAACCCCATCACTTGGCAACAACTTTATCTACTCTCTGATAAAAAGTATTTAATTTTCATCAGTTTTTTTCTTCATAAGCAGAGAAAGTGCTAGGATTATCTGTTCCAGGATTTTGTCTGCTCGTTAATTGTCATGAATGCAAAAGTTACACAATCTCTCCAAAATTTCATTGTTGAAAGAACCCCACAGTTTTGCCTGAAAGTATTAAAAGTAAACCCCCCTCTGAGGATAAGTCTGAGGTTAAACTGCAGGTTGTATTCACAATTTTGTCTTGCTAGTTTTAATTTAGCTACATTATGTTGCTGACTTGCTCTGGTGGCTGTAAAGAAAAGATTTGCATGCTCAGAAGTGCATACAACTTTGTAAAAATAAATACATTCTTTGTATGAACCGTTTGCATTAATGGTTGAAGACAGCATAGTAGATAGGAACATAAAGGAAAAAAAAGGATAGTCACCAGTAATTTTCTGAATTTCAGTTTCCTGGTAAATGTAATGCACAAAAATGAAAAATTGTATTCAATGAAGCTGCAACATACAGGATGGGGCAACATGAAATTGTACTGTTCCCAGGAATTGCTTCAGGTTATATTCTGAATCAAATCAGTTCTATGCTTCTAGGAGAGTAAATTAGTTTAGTAACTATACTACCTAGGGAAAGAATGTAGCATATGTTATACCAGATCGTCTGGTCTGTGAATACAAACTATCGATACAGCTAAACCTAACACTCTCTTACAGCCTATTACAGAAAAAAAAAAAAAAATCTACTACTTTGAAGTACAAAGAGAAAGATGTTTGCTTTCCTTTTAAAATGGACATTTTTACTTTTCAAATGTATTTTATACCGTATATTTCAAAATGTCTCTCCAAGTTATCACCATTTCTCTCCTTATTTCTTACTACGGTCTACTAAAATATTGAGTTGTGATATACTCATTTCTTGTACCTGAGGCTGTTACTTCTTTTTCTGCTTGCGTATAACTTAGTGTGGATAGCAGTGTCAACCTGAGATGGTTTTTTTATCCTACCGGCCAGTACACTTATTGAATTAAAAAAACCCAATTCTATACCAGCTGTGTATACCTGCTGTGGCTATAACAGCATGCTTTATCTGAGCTTTATAATCCTTTTCTAATAAGTTTGACAGAAAGAGATGTTAACAAAGTAAAACATGTGGGGCCTAAACAACTCATTAAAATATTTTCTGATTATAGCCCACCTGTAGACATAATTAAAACTAATTATTGCAAAACATCCTAATATCAGTATCAATATTCCTTTTGGCATATTTCCTCTGGATGCAGATCAATGGTAAATACAAAATTAATAATCACTAAGTCTGTATTTTTGCTTACTGTGGGATTTATTGCAACAGCATTCTTAATTCCACAGAAGTGTTCTGTGGCTTTCTTTCACAGTCAGCCTGTTTATGAGCCTTTTTTAAACTGTTGCCTGAAGTTTCCCCAAGGAAAACACAAACCCCATCATTCCTAATACAGTTCTGTTGCCTCAGGTTGTCAAAAATGTGCCTATGTCCCTAATCCCCATGTCAGTGCTGCTAGCACTGTATTCATTTGCATCTTTGAGACAGCCTAAACTTTGTTCACATGTTAGACATTTAGAACACAAATTCCCATTGGTCTTATCAGCAGTTCAGCTGAATTATTGAAAATTGAACTCTTGGTAGGTGTTTTGGAGGATAGTAGAGGCTATTGTGTACTACAAGCCTTACAGCCACTATAGGGTCAGCTGAAGCAGCACCAGCTCTGAAGAAGTGACTTTTTGCAGTAGCTGTGTGCACACAAGGATTCAGAAAGGTTGTGTCTGGAACTAAGCTCAAGATAGCATTTCATTAGATTCAGCAACAAATATTTAATTTATTTCTTTTTTTGTCCTGCTGTAAGATACAGTTGACTTGCACTGGAAATAAAATTCTGCCCTAAAGGCGAGTGCCTGAGTAAGCAGGAGAGGAAGGTAGATGGACACTAGGATGTTTCTCAGTTGCTACCATAGTATGCAGCTGAGATTACGACTGATCATTTCAACATTCTCCAGAGTAGAAATGCCTAAGAAGTCCCCACATGGAGTGAAGATAAGATGGTTTCTCTTGTACAAATCTTATTAGGAAACCCACTTTGCCACACTATTTATCATCTTGATGGAAATGACTTTTCTGTCTGCTCTGTGTACCAATAAAACCAGTGGACATGCAGACAGAGAGGAGAAAAAGCAATATAAGATNTAGGATGCAGTGGAAGTGAAGTATGGAAGGAACACGAATTACAATCTTCTGTCTTTCTCCTCAAAACAGTCTACCTTTAAGTCTACAATATGGAATAAATAAAACTATATTATCGGGAGTTATTGTGAATCTGACTGTGATAAGTCATATGGTAACTATACCATTATTGCTTGCTGTGAAAAACAAAGCCCACTCCTCAGTTAAAATTTAAAGAAAATTTCATAAGGGAAAATAATGAGCAAAGTCAATAAAGCAAAAGGAGCAGTGCTCAGCTGTAGCCAGAGGCACACCAGCCAACACAGCAATACTCCTTACATACCCTGGGTATTGCATCAGCCAACTACATATTCATAACTGGTCATACATATTCAAACATTTGAACATATTTCCTCCTTCATCTGGCCTTTTTTGGAGCATGTGCAGTGGTCCTAGTAGTGGCAATTTGATACTTTTCAATACATTCAACGGGTTTCAATTCCTTCATTGGTTAAATATTAGCATTACAACAACTCTTCACCAACATTGGTATCACAACAAAACATTCACATTAAAAGAACTGCAAACTTTCAAAATAAACTTGTTTTACAAAAGCCAACATTCTAGAACTCATGGTTTACACCCTTATCAACTCAGTGCCGCGTGCTGCCCGAGCGCTGCGCNCAACTTACAGTGTCATTTTCTGTATCCCAGTATTTGAAGAAAACATGACTAAACACTCTGTTTTCAAATTTAGACCATCCAACTAGCACTGCCTAATTAATTTAAGTGCAATGCTCTACCTGGGCTTCTTCCTAAGCTGACAATAGGGCTTGTCTCCTGTGTTCTGGTGTCTCAGCTCCACCAGAGGCTTCATGAAAAACATGGTGATTGCAACCTTTTTAACCTACAAAACTATTGATAAAAGACATCATATACAGGAGTGCACATTTTATTGATCTTGTATAGATTACTATAGATATAGAACTAT
>VWZS01005149.1:76440-95592 GCA_013397075.1 Rhabdornis inornatus
ATGAGCAAAGTCAATAAAGCAAAAGGAGCAGTGCTCAGCTGTAGCCAGAGGCACACCAGCCAACACAGCAATACTCCTTACATACCCTGGGTATTGCATCAGCCAACTACATATTCATAACTGGTCATACATATTCAAACATTTGAACATATTTCCTCCTTCATCTGGCCTTTTTTGGAGCATGTGCAGTGGTCCTAGTAGTGGCAATTTGATACTTTTCAATACATTCAACGGGTTTCAATTCCTTCATTGGTTAAATATTAGCATTACAACAACTCTTCACCAACATTGGTATCACAACAAAACATTCACATTAAAAGAACTGCAAACTTTCAAAATAAACTTGTTTTACAAAAGCCAACATTCTAGAACTCATGGTTTACACCCTTATCAACTCAGTGCCGCGTGCTGCCCGAGCGCTGCGCACAGCGCCCCCTGCCGGAGCGGGGGAATCATCGCCCCCGCCCTGCCCGGGGAGCAGCAGCGCCCCCTGCTGGCCGGGCCCGGAACTGCACCAAGGGAAATGCCCGCGGCCGAGAGGAGCTGTCCCTGGGCTCCTGCTCTGCTTGTGCTTCATGCTGCACCTGGTGCTGGCTTGTTTGCTTTATTATACATACTAGGAAAGAACTGCTATTCCTAGCTTGTATCTTGGCCTGAGAACCCCTTAATTTCAAATTTATAATCAAAGGACGCTCCTGCCTTCCTTATCAGATGCCTGTTTCAAACTAAGACACAGGCTACAAACAATTAAGACATATTAATTTGCCAAGAATAAATGTAGCAGTAAAATTCTACTTCAATTATCAGAATTTCTTCCAAGTGCTCCCTTGAAAGATGGCTCATGGCAATTACAATCCAGTCGCTGACTACAATACATCAGAGGCAAATACTTTCAACAGAGAATGTCATCATAGACCAGAAAATGAATAGAAAAATCACTGACGTTTTGAACTGTCTCCTTCTTTCCCCCTGGTCAATATTTAAGAGTGACCCTTTTCTTTATTTGGGCTTGAATCTGAAGAAGGATTAGCATAATGAATGGCAATAATCTCTTCCTAGCCTCTAATAGGCATAAGTACCTGAACATGAGACTACTCAATAACTTGTCTATGCTTTTCAACCTGGGCAGTCACCTTGTGTAACAAAAAGAGCTTGTGGAACGTGTAGAAATGTGCATTTTCATGGACAAACTTACCTCTGCTTGACTCAAAAGGAGAGTTTTTTCACAATCGTTAGGGAAGGGTTAGGGTGTAGGGGTGAATACTGGAAAAACACAAGTGTCTCCTATCTTCTCATCCCAATCCATTTCTTTGAATTTTCGCTGCTCTTGTTTCAGCTTTTCATGTGTGAGGAGTATGTTATGCACAGTATAAATGTTTAGAACCAATGTTAAAAAGGATAAAAAATTATACTATGTCTGTATAATTCAAACATTCAAAAGAAACCAATCATGATTTTGTCTTATAGAAATGTGGATGAAACCAAATATGCCTAAAATGAAATAATATGTAGATTGCTTCTTTTCTTAATTGTTTAATCTGTTAACCCTCTGCTGACACACCTGAATCCCTCAAACAGAATATAAATCTAGATAACACTGGACATGAGATAGCATGAAAACTTCCATTCCATGTGGAACTGTTAATCTGAAAATAAATTTTAAATAGTTCTAAATAAGTTTATTCCAACTATGCTGGAACTTTACCACATAGAGTGTTTATTTAATAGATACTGCCATAAGTTAGTGCAACCATGGAAAGAAGTTGCTATGAGGAACTGCATAATGGATGATTATTTACAATAAGAAACCAGATGTAATCTGAAACCTTCATTATTGTCTACATTTAAAAAGTATAGGAAAACAAACTCAAATGGTAAAAACACAAGAAAATCGTGTCTCCGCAATAAATCAGGAATAATGCCCATTCATTCTTTACAAAAAGAATAGTTTGCATTCTTCCACTTATGTAATTTTAAACATTCATATAAAAATATATTAGAGAAATTCTGTCTTATTTATTAATTTTCTTTGGATAAGTTGGATTTTTTTCACCCTTATTTTATGGTATAAAATTTTTAATTACTTTTTTAAATAAATTTTTCATTCTCTACTGGAAAGAAAGAGTGCCCAAGTGCTTAGAATAGCAACTCAAGATCAGCATTTAAATTATGTTCTCAGTTGGACTGAAGTGATTTTATTCAAGCACAGTAATTTCCAGATTCCAGCTCTTACCTCTCCACATGTTGCCTCGAAAATTAACTGCACTTATGCTGTACTTTCACAGGCAAAAATCCTATTGTCATGTAGCACATCAGTGTTTGCCCCAGAAGAGGACTGGCAATCCTAGTGACTATTCACACTGCACTGCTGCATGCTCCATTCTTCACAGAACCTAAACTCATCAGAGATTAACAGTAGAACACATTTGACCACACTGACCCAAGGGCTTCTGACACATCTTTGGAACTGAAAGCATTCAAGAACTGAGAGAGGTCAGATTTTCAAGTTGAGAGAACTGCAGGCAGTCAGGTGAGAGTACCATGTAAAAGTTTTCTAGCCAGTTATGAGCTTTACAACTTACTGGTTTATGATTTTTTTTCCCCCAAGTTTTTTTATACACGTACAGAGTATTTTATCATGGCCTTGGCATAAGAAACGTTCTAGGTACACAACCTCTCATGATATGACCAAGTTCATCTAAGTGTGATGTACACTTAAGCCAGTTTCTTTAATATTAAACTTGTTTGAAACTGTTTTTAAGTTAATGTCTGATGATAAAGGGTTAAGCTTGATATATTATTTCCGATGATACACATGCTGTCTCTGCTTTAATATTTTTTCTCATGCTACATTAAAATCTCATTTCTTTATTAATCAATTTATAAATGCCTTGGATTTAAGTTTCTCCCTTTCCACATTGTAATTTATATTAAATCTCTTAACATAAAATTGTAGGACAATTTTCCAAAAGTGGCTTAAAACAAGGAATCGTGCCTTCTATACCACAAAAAACATTTTCATTCTTTCAAGTTCTGCTAACTTGTTATTCAAAAAGCATATTATACCTGGATAAGATTCTATTCCACCCACTACATGTGAAAGTTTCAGAATAAAATAAATTAAAACCAAGGGAAAAAAACCAAAAAAAGTAAGTTGCTAGTAAGGGTACATTCTTTCATATACAGGAGCAGCAGCAGCCACAGCAGTGGCAGCTGAGTTAAGTCCAGGGTTGACTGCTGGATCTGTAATCTGTACAGGGGGATTCTTGAACTGAGGGATACCCAGTCAGCTGCTCAAAGCCATATGGAGACACAGAAGCTCTTGCAATCAAATCAGGCATGGAGGGGTGCTGTCAGCAACACCCTATAGGAGATTCAAACAACTCTGGGGAGCACAAACAGGCCAAACCACAGCAAACAAGGTGGGCAAACAGGACATGACACATCACAAGGACATGGCCCAGCATTTTGCACCGCAGTTCCTGCAGGGACCTCGCAAAAGCAGGGCATGCTGCTCCACCTGGCATCTGTGGAGAATGTGGGGAGTCATCACCCACCCAACTGGAATAGGAGTGCTTTCCACTTGGTCAAAAATCACCATCTGGTAGAACACAGTGACCCAGATGGATCTCCCAAATCAACATGGGGCTGTCCTGGTGTCAGATTGCAGTGCGTGCAGGGGTTGTCACTGATGCTGGAGGGCAGTGAAGACAATTCCTGTTTTGGCGTGAGGTGGACAATCTGCTCAGCTTGGTGTCAGAGTTCAGAAAGGTCAGGCAGACCAGGAAATGTGAGAGGAATGGTTCACTGAACTGTAACAGGCATGGCCTTCTGAAGCTTACTCCAGCAACAGGTGGAGCTGCAGGAAGCATTCAAATGACAGAGATACTGCAGAGGCTGAGAGGGAGAGCTGGTTCCAAGCCCAGTGGTAGGGGAACCATCCCACTGAGGAAAAGCCAAAAATTAATCTCCTGGAACACACAGAAAGAAAGGAGAGCATTAACACTAGGAATTGGGAAGAAGTGGGGAAAAAACAAACAAAAAAAAAACAAACAAAAAAAACCCCAAAAAACAAAAAACAAAACAAAACAAAACAAACAAACAAACAAACAAACAAACAAACAAAAAAAAAAAAAAAAAAAAAAAAAAAAAAAAAAAAAAAAAAAAAAAAAAAAAAAAAAAGAAAAAAAGAGGAAATGAACTAATTAAAGGAAGGGACTTTCTCAAAAATATTTGACATTTCCACTAAGCTGGACATCCCCACCGAGAACCACACTGTAGCTCTGTAGCTCTAATGAGACAACACCCATCACACTGGAAGAACAGCCAGAGAAAACTGCAGAAGTCCAATCTGCTCCACAAATAAAGAAATTAACAACTAGAAAAGGCAGTGGGTGCCTCTACTTGAAGAGGTACAGAGGCACTTGTCTGTCAGCCTGACACACTTTAAAGAAAAGGGTGTGCCTTCCAGGAACTCGGATCAGGGATATTACTGAGAAGTTGCTAAGACCAGTAAAACCCACTGTTAAGACTGTTACCCACTATTAGTTTTCTAAGTGAGGACAGGGAATACAGCCAATAGCAGTCTGAGGAGCACTGAGACTAGAGAGCCCTGGGACATGTGGTGAAGGGCTCTGGCGCTCAAGTAGCTTTTTCGCCAATCCTCCAGGTCAAAGGAGTGGAAATGACCAGTCGAATCTGACAGGTCAACAGACAGTTAGAACAATGGTGGTAGTCAAGATTTCAGTCACTCAGACCATGCAACTTACTTTGGTAAGCCTAGTTTATTGTGGGTTGAGAGGTTTCATTAGAAAAAGAAGGGAGAAAGTATATTGGTCAGGTATTTCCCAGACTAGTGAAGGGAGTTTTCAACTAGATTTGTAGGCAAAGAAAGGCACCTATCCATCCCAATCCTGTGAGCTGGATGCCTGTAATGGGTGGCCAGAACAGTGCAAAGGCATTCCAGATACTCCAGCCAGCGAGTCAGCTTTATTCAGGGCCTAGCTCAGATGCCTCTACACAAACACACGTAGTATGGGGAAAAAACAGGAGGAGCTACAGATGTATGCACACCTAGGTGGATACATGATTGGCATCATGTGGACATGATGGCTCCTATGGCTGGAACATTGAAAATTAAGGCTCTAGGCATTTTAGGAAAGTTAATTGAGGGAGATAAAAAGGGAATGTAGCCCTAAATGTCAATGACCAACTTTAGTGTATGGAACCCTGCCTGGGGAAGGATGAGGTGCCAACTAAGTGTTTGTGGATCAACATTAAAGGGAAGGCAAGGACAGGAGATACTATAGTAGGGATCTGCTACAGACCACCCAAGTAGGATGGTGTGGATGAAGCCCTCCACAAACAGATGGGACTGGCATTATGCTCTCAAGCCCTGGTTCTCATGGAGGATTTTAAGCCCCGTGATATCTGTTGGAGGAACAACACAGCAGGATACAAGCAATCCTAGAAGTTCCTTGAATGTGTTAAAGACTACTTCACTATACATGTGATTGAGGAACCAAGAAGTAGAGGTGCCACGCAGGGCCTTGTGCTCACCAAGGAGAAGCTGATGGAGAACGCCATGCTTCAAGACAGCCTTGTCTGCAGTGACCTCAAGATGGTGAAGTTCTAAATCATCTGTGCTGTGAGGAGGGCGTGCAACAACCTCACTACCCCAGACTTCAGGAGACTACATTTTGGCCTCTTCATGGACCTCCTCAGTAGAGTCCCACAGGATAGAGCCCTGGAAGACAGAGGGGCCCAAGAATGCTGGCTGATATGAAAGGATTACCTCCTCCAAGTTCAAGAGCAATGCATCCCAACAAGAATGAAATCAGGCAAAAACCCCAACAGACCTCACGGATGGCTAAGAAGCTTCTGAGAAAACTCAGAGCAAAATAAAAGAAGCTTTCAGAAGAAGCTAACTTCTTTAGCCATGGAAGAAAGGAAAGACAAAAAACACAACACACAACAATCATCTTTATATTTTTCTTTTCAAAGTAATTTCATTTTTTCCAATGACTTTTGAATTCAGGATCTCTATGACTTCCCAAGAAAAAACAAGTGGAGTTGTTAACTGGAAGCTAGTATTGTAAAAACAGATGTTTGCTTGCATATGGATATCTAGAAGAAAATCATATTGTCACATGGATGAGGAGAGAATTAAATCCAAAAATGTATTTCAGGAGAGTGTTTACATTTGATGAATTTGATTTGCAGACCTGAGACAAGCCCTGGACCTTTATCTTGGTTGGTGAGGACTTCTTAGAGTCTTCAGGGATGGTTTTGCATTGATCATTCTCAGTGGTAGCAAACGGCAGAAGAGAAGGAAAACACTGCTGTGCTTCTCTATTCTATAAACAGTATAGAAGAAAATGTAACTTTTACAGACATGTCGGTAAAACCGGACTTAGTTGACTTAGTAGGGACTCAGTTACCTTAGTTCGACTTAGTAAATTAACATTAAAAAACATCTACATGTCTCTCTGTCTACATGGAGATATATATAAATAGGATTCAAAGAAAAAAAGAAAAGCAAGATTTTTTTTTTTTGGTACCTAAAGAAAAACAATGGATAATTTTTTTCTCTTTCTACAATTCACAAATGAGTTTTATTTGTGTAGCTTTATCGCAAATTGTTTCAGCCAGTCTCAACTATGGTAGCAGTTTAGCAAAGCTAAGTATTTAATAGTAATAATTTATTCTCTAATTAATTTCTTTAGTTAACTTTCGAGAAAGGCTTGCTTCTACATAACACTTGAGAAACCACTCTGAACTGCCAGAAGCAACTCTGCTCCTTAATTTTGGTTTACATTACTTACAAATGAAAAGGTGGAAGGCTTAAAATATATTCCTGTTTAGTAAGTTTAATAGTGAACCCCAGGGTTTTCTAATTAATGAATTCCACAGGGCTTGTGTGCACAGGATGCTTTTTTGGTAGATATTATAGCTCTAAAATATGAGAAATGTGTATGTTCTTTCCTAAAAGAGCAGAGCAGTGCTTTTAGAGGAAATCTGCCTGCTAAGGTATTTCATATAATTTTTTCCCTCTTCTCAGTATCATCTTCCTTGGACATGTTACGTAACACTATGCAGACTGGCTCCACAGAAACAACAAACAGTAAGTATTATCTGTCACAATATAGAGCATTTGGTTAATAAAGGGAGATGGAGATGAGACCTCTAGCATGTCAAATATAGTAGACACCAACCATACTCAAATAAGCATAGCTTTTAGAGATACAAATGGAATGCTTTCTGTGCGAATTTTTCTTGAAAGAAAAACAAAAAAACCCAAACAAAT
The DNA here is from genome assembly GCA_013397075.1 of Rhabdornis inornatus. Classification (NCBI taxonomy): domain Eukaryota; kingdom Metazoa; phylum Chordata; class Aves; order Passeriformes; family Rhabdornithidae; genus Rhabdornis; species Rhabdornis inornatus. The sequence continues at coordinate 83,747 of VWZS01005149.1, forward strand.
AAACAAACCTCAACACTGAATTTACAACACCTTTTGGGAAGATTTTCAGTCAGCCTTAGCAATTTTTAGGTCAGACTGACAAATCTTTCCATACTTCAGCATTATGATGCTTTCTCCCGTTCCTTGTGGTCGAGCAGTTCTCCACTGTGATTTGCATCATGTCTAATTGTATCTCTTTCAAGAGTGTAACACACCACCTCCTCTGTAATGCACATAGAAAAACCCAGTTGCACGTAAGATTTAGAAACAGGAAGAGTTTTTGTGTTTGTTTTCCACAGAAGGAAGGACTTGGGTCTTCACTTATTCTCAATGCCTTCTTAGATTTTGTGATGTATTTCAATTTGAGTTTACATCTACATGAAGTGTAAAGCTACTGGGAAAAAAATTACCTTTGTGGCTTGTTTATTGTTCGCACTACAGTTGCATATGCAATAGGGACAGGAACAAGTTTGGTTTATTAACATCTCTTTGGTTTTGGTAGGAATTTTATTTTGCTTGGAAAATAATGTACTTTTAATTCTGGCTAAAGAGAGTTATTATAAACATATATAAATAAGGCATTTATTTCTGATTCATTTACCTGTTACTTTTTAATAATTATTTTTAATTTTTCAGAGATCTCTGTCACTACTTTTAATGTGAAGGTTCTTCAGTTCTAACTCAGAAATATTATCTCTTGCCTTTCCTTCCCCTCTTCAACTGAAAGATTGGTAGAAATTCTGAGCTTGATATCTTTAGTCATTGTCTGTACAGACAACTTCCAAATAAAGAAGTGTGAAAAGAAGTTTTGGGGTTTTTTTTTACCTGAACATTAGTGTTTTGCCCGCATGTTTACGGGTCACCAGACTTGTAGAATACAAGGAAAAGTAGCCCAAATACCTGCTTGTGACAGAGAACATATGTACAGAACCACCTTTTGTTGGTAACATTACTCTTATTAGAGTTTATATCTTATTTTCATCCCAGCAGAATCCAGTCCTCACACCCAAAGTCAGACATTTCTCCACAAGTATGTTTTAAAAGTGTAAGTCACAATACCAAAAATACGTGAAGGGTTTAAAGTCACTTGAAATTTTGCAATACAGTGAAACAATTATTTTAGGTTTGCTTCCTAATTTTTGCTTAAAGAATTCACACAAAGCCTCTTTTGTAAGTTTTTGCCACAATACCCAGGGAATGGAAATAATTTTTAATAAAAATCAAACCTTTGTATAAATGCAGAGGTTTTTGGACCTGAACTAAATAAAAAAGGACCATGCAATAGAGAAAGAAAATTGAAAGACACAGAAGTGCTAGGATTTCTTGAGTTTGTTAGGATCTTTTGCACATTTAGATATTTTACTTTATATTAGTTGAGAAATTAGTAACTTTACCTGTTCTGACCATTCTTCTGAAATAATCCAAGTCAGCTATATACTACAAAGTCCACACAAGATGACCATATCCTATTTAATAGAGTAAAAAAGTTGCTACTATCAGCATCAATAAAGCAAATGTACTTAAGAAAAATAATCGGCAGATTTTTTGGTTTTCAGTACTTTAACTCATAGATCAGTCAAACCAGTTCCTTGCTTTTAGAAAATCATTCTTCCAATTTCATAATGATAGCATGCTATATCATCCAGAGTAAATATATTAAAAATCCACTTACTGCTGCACTAAAAATATAGTACCATAGTAAAGTTGCTTTCTTGATGACTTTTTTGAAAGATAAAGCACTTATTTCGATATTCTCCTTGTCATTAACTCATTAATTAAACAATGACTTCTACAGAAGCAAATATGGAGTAACTTATAGCTCTTTTTCCTTATTTTCAAACAAGAATCAATCATTTAATGTGTATATGGAAAAAGGATAAAACATCAGCTTAAGATTACTTCTTTGTACAACTTATTTACAAGTTCCTTTTGTCACTGCTTTTTTAGTTGTGAATGTCCTCCATTTTTAAGGCTTGACACATTTGTTAAGCTTTCAAAAAGTTATTAACAAATACTAATTAATTTACTACTTTCTATGCAGGCCTATGATGCAAAAAAAGCATTCGTATTTTTCTGTGAATTCATATCATGTATTCCTTTTTCACTGGAAAACTTTCATTCTTTAAATGGTACTGAAGGCACAATATCTTCAGGTGCATTTTCTCCCAAGACAGAAATTGCTAAAAATGCTAGCTAAGTATTTGGATTTACAAAAGAATTTTTTTTCATTAAGTAATAGCATGTATTTATTTTCTTTTGGTCATCTGCGACTACATTTTTAAAAATCTGATATTGCAAAGCACTTGGTTGACACAAACCCACTGAATTTTCTGCAGTCAATTTTATATACAATTTTTGGCTTTTATTCAAGTTACCTCACTGGTAATTGTAGAATTCAGCTGGATAGTCATGATACATGTTAAACTTATCCTAATAAGTATTTCTATTAACATTTTCATAACTATTTTGAAGAAAAAAAGAAAATTACCTAAAAGAAAATTGGCAGTCATGACATATATGTTTCTTTAAAAAAAAAAATCTAAAATTTCCAGCACAGTCTGTAAATATATTCTATTAAGTTAATGGGTTTTTCCCCCTTTAGCCCTTCTATAGATCATACAACTTCATAATCACTTAAAAACCATTTCTTCTTGATAAGTAATAATTATGTTATTAAAGGTTCTCATTACCTTAATTTCCTCATTTTTATTACCCACCAAATTTAGCATTGATTTTCCTAGTTCACTTGAATGCTTCATTTAGATTCTGGTATGAAGCTACATATCAACACTTGTAGCCCCTCTTTTTCTTTTTTCAGATGAGAGCATTTTTTGTACACGGAATCTGGTAACTGAAAACTCCCAACCAAATTTTTTTTTTTTTTCAGCCAGAAACACAATCTACAAGAGTTGTTTTTCTTTTTTTTTTTTTCTCCAATAAAATCTCATATCTTAAAACAAGATTTAAACACCTATGAGAAAAGTAATTGGAAGGCTATGAAAAGCCAAAACTTCTAACAGACTCCTATGAAAAATGTTTACTTGTTCCTTTTCAAAATGTGGTGATCAAATGCAGGAAAATATAGAAAAAAAGAAAAAAAATCATATTTACAGGTTTATTAATCCAGGGAGTAATCAAACAAAGAATGGAAGACAAAAAAAAAGTTTTCTTTTTTTTTTTAAATATGGTATCTTCATAAAGAAACAGAGAAAAATGGGAATATGAAAGCTGTATTTTAATATCTCTAGTGGAAGCAGTTCTCCAGCTCTGATATATGTATCACCCAGGCTATGCAGGCTTCACCGAAATACCGGGTGATTAGAGATTTGTTGCGCAAAAACAAGCATCATTTGTAGTACTCTTATAAAATTGATCTGAAAGTGGAGGAATGCTAAATTTTAAAGCTAAAGATTGCTAAAGTCAATTTGAGGGGTACAGTAGAAAATAACTGATATAATGTGGGTGTACATGTATTTTGGAAAGAATAAGAATGCATCATGATGGTATCTAAAATAATATTTATTTATGAATTTTATTTATTTATTTATANTTTCCAGCACAGTCTGTAAATATATTCTATTAAGTTAATGGGTTTTTCCCCCTTTAGCCCTTCTATAGATCATACAACTTCATAATCACTTAAAAACCATTTCTTCTTGATAAGTAATAATTATGTTATTAAAGGTTCTCATTACCTTAATTTCCTCATTTTTATTACCCACCAAATTTAGCATTGATTTTCCTAGTTCACTTGAATGCTTCATTTAGATTCTGGTATGAAGCTACATATCAACACTTGTAGCCCCTCTTTTTCTTTTTTCAGATGAGAGCATTTTTTGTACACGGAATCTGGTAACTGAAAACTCCCAACCAAATTTTTTTTTTTTTTCAGCCAGAAACACAATCTACAAGAGTTGTTTTTCTTTTTTTTTTTTTNTTAAAGCTAAAGATTGCTAAAGTCAATTTGAGGGGTACAGTAGAAAATAACTGATATAATGTGGGTGTACATGTATTTTGGAAAGAATAAGAATGCATCATGATGGTATCTAAAATAATATTTATTTATGAATTTTATTTATTTATTTATATTCTTCCAGGGCCACTGCATATTTTGCACCCTTGCAATTTTTTCTGGTTCTTAAGCTCAACATATACTCAAGTAAGAGTAACTTATACTGTGCATTAGTGTAATGAAATTTTGTTTATGTTATCAAGTGCTGGATTGGAGGGCTAAAATTGGTCCAGCTTCTCAGACACATATTACCTTCAATGTTGGCTTTAATGGAAGTGTGATACCTGAATATCTATATCTATATCAAATAACTTTGGCAGTCTCATTTGAAACAAAGAAAGATGGAGATAAGATATATGTTCCATGTACGATTCCTAGTATTTCGATGACCAGTTCAGTTACAATCTGGATGGTGAAAACTTTTGATCATGCTTAGGTGATAATCAAGACATTCCATGTATGTATTCCATGTATTCCATGTATGTAAATTCAATTTATAGAGCTTGGGTAAAGTGAATTACTTTATGCTGTAGGGTTTAAGTTACCTAACAAGATTAACTTAATTATTGGCAAGCACAGAATGAAGTCATACAGAGGTCAGAAAATTTCAAAAATTTGCATGCAAAAAATATGCAAAAAACTAGCTGTCATGTTGCATTATTGAGGGTGTATTTTATTTCTAGTATTCTTTAGGTTATATGTGTCACATATCAAAGGGAAGAATAGAGGAAAGGTCAGCATGGACACATTGAATCAACCACACTTCTGAGAATGGCTGAGGAACGGTGCTGTGAATACATGAGGTTCACAACTGTTTTTTCTAGCCCTTCAATGACAATTCTTGTGGAAAAGTGAAAGAAAAGGCTTTCATTTTAAGAGCTTCACCATAGCAGCTGTTGAACATATCACAGAAAATATCAAATGCTTTCATTTTAAGGAAGTAAATACAATTTAAAGTGCGTAGTATAATGTAAGAGATTCTCAGCATAGTGTAGACACATGTTCTCTTGTAATAACTAGAGTTTAGTAAATATGCTTGGGAGTTTTCTGCAATATATTATACCATTGCACTATACTGCTAATACATATTTCAATTTAAGGAAGGTACTAAAATCCACAATTAAATTTACATCAATGTATTATGTCAAACAGACAAATGGAAAGCTTTGCACAAAAAAAAGCCCACATATTCAAGCAGAAATTCAAACCGGGAAAGTATTTGACAAAATGTACAGCTCATGATATCACTGAAATAACCAATCATTCTTATTTATATACATTATAAACTTCTCTATATACAAAGAGCAGGTCCAGCACGGTACCTTCTCTATTTGGCTAGCTCATCAGCTCTGTCAGGAAGTTATGTTCTGCACTCTTCAGGAAATTCTTAAACTCATTCCTCTCTACTATGTTGTGTTTCCAGCAGATATCTGGTAAGCTGAAAGAAAAAGAAAAAAGGGCTAGCAATCACAAGACTTCTCCTAGCTTCTTATAGGATATTTGCCCTGTTGGTCTTTCCCTTGATTCTTGACTCATAAACACTCAGCTCTCTCATCAACATCATTAGGCTTGAGACAGTCAAGAATCCCTAATGTACGTGGCCACCCCGCCACCTCTTCTCCATTGTCTATCCCTTCTGAAGAGTTTATAATGAGAGTTCAATGTAGCACCCCAGTTGTGTCATCACATCAAGCCTCTGTGATGGCAGCTAGGTCACAATTTTCTTGCTGCATCATGGTTTTCAGTTTCTCCTGTTTGTTCTTCCTGCTGCATGCCTTTGTGTAGACGCACATCAGCTGTGTTATAAATCCTGCTGTCCTTTCAGAGAGAGAAGATCTAGTTCCTGGATGACCATTCTCAGGAGTTTCTATGGATTCCACATCTACAAATCTTGCAACCTTACATCCTTGCTGCTACATGGATCATCATCCCCTATCTCTATTGTTATTTCAGCAGACTGAAAGGCTTCACTAATACACTGTGCCTCAAAGAGTGGTGTGCCACCCTGGGCTTTTTTCCAGTGATCCTGATTTTATCCCTTTCCCCTTTCACACTGAGTTCAAAGTTCTCTGAATGAAATCTGCTATGTCCTGCTGAAGAGTCCGTTTTTATCCCTTGAGACAGGTGTATATGATCTACTGCCAGCAGGCTCCATGACATGCAAACAGACTTGTGATCAAAAATCTCAAAATTCTTCTGGTGTCACAGGGTTGGAGAGAGATACTAATCTGTACGATTCTCCTGTTTCCATCCCTATCATTCCCTGCAACTTGCAGGATAAAGGAGATCACTACTTATGCTTCAGATCCCTCAAGCAGTCATCCCAAAGCCCTGAGGTACTGCTTGATTTACCTTCTTGTTTGGTCTTCATGGCTGACCAGGTGAAAAACCTACAGTGAAAAATAATCAGAGCAGACCACAGAGTTTGTTCATAATGTCTCTAAACCAGACCCCAGGGAGGCAGCTTCCCCATGGGTTTGTTCCTGTCAATATTTTGAGCCCACTTCTCCTCTCAGAAAGGAGTTACCAAAGAAATCTCCCCTTGTTTTTTTCTTAACTGAGGCAGCCATAATGCAGCGGGTAACATCTCAGTGGTGCACAAGCTTGTATGTGGATTAATCTAATGAATATTACCAAGATAGAATTATTAAGGTCAGAATTTCTAATAGTGGATGTCTGTAGGCTAAATGATATCTAATTAAATTGTTACAGGCTATTGTATTAAATGATAATTGAATTCCCAGAACGTTTCTCACAATTATAATGTATTCATATGAATACAGTGTAGTTAATGGCTTGCTGATCTTTTTCTTTTTTTTTTTTTGTCTTCCTTTATTACTTTGCATCTAGGTTTTCTTATATTCTCAGTTAATGTCTATAAATCTTCCATTACTGACTTACGATGTAGAATAGAGATCCATGGAATCACATCTTCACCTCAGCTGCTAGATTTAAAATTCTTTTAGCTTTATTGGAATACAGAGAAAGGAAAGCACATACATTTCTAAAATGCATGAAAATTCTATTTCTTCTTAAATACATCATAGGAGTATGTAAAAGACACAGCTAGACTAATTCAGTTGCACAATAGTTGCTACACTGCAGAAAATGACAAATTTCTGTGACACAGGATAGTTGTATGGCCTAGTGACAATTCATCTCAGCTATAGAGAAATTCTATATTCAAAACACAGAGCAGACTTTTTTTGCTGAATGGAAGTGAAATGCCAACTTGTTTCCCAAAGCCAAAACTGACTTTCGAGGCAAATTAAGGATTCTGCAGTATTTAATGTTCAGAGGATCTCATGGTTATTTCTGCCATTAGCCTGTGGGAACAATGAATTCAGTTGATTCAAACTGTGAAAAAGAAATAAAGTGTGGATGCTTTTCTAGTTCTACCACTACCTTGTACGGACAATTCAATTTTCTTTTTGTCCTGGTTTTCCCAACCCTTAATTGACATGGCAGCCTTGACCACTCNCGCCCCACGTTGGGCACCAAACTGACACGGCAGCCTTGACCACTCACACCTGACTGGCTGCCAGTGTCAAGAGTGGACTGTCTCCCAGCTTCCGTGAAGCAGGAGTACAGCTAGGGCTCTCCACCCTTATCACGGCCGTATCCATATCTGAGGGGAAGTAAAGGATCGAGGAGGAGACCTTTCTAGGTTCTGGGAAAAGGTTTATTGGGAGGGTGACTGAAGGCAACTGGGCAGCGACGGAAGGAACCCAAAAAGGTGGGGAGAACAGGCTTACATCAACTTAAATACGGGACCTCCCCCATGGGAGGGTACAAAGGTTCAGCCAATGAGGAGCAAGAAGGAATGTAACATAAGGTGGGATTACAGTCTTACATAACCAATAGGAAGTAACACAGGTGGGGACTCATACAAAATAACAAACCATAAACCGAGGAGGGGATGATNCAGGCGGGGACTCATACAAAATAACAAACCATAAACCGAGGAGGGGATGATTGATACAGAATATTCTAGAACAATGGGAGGGGCCAGGAGGGATTGACAACTGCAGGGGCAGGGTTTAGGGTGAAGGGCAGGGAAGATTCTTGAAGGGTAGGTGGGGCTTAGGGTGATGGGCAAGGGTAAGGGCGGGAAGGGAAGAAACCATTTCGTAACTACACAGGGGTATAACTCAGGGAAAAACTATTACAATAAGGGAACAATACAACTGAATAACAACCAAACTAAATACAAACTGCAACACTTAATGTTTCTATAGGTTTTGTATCATGATTTGCTTATAAGTAAATTTCAAGATAGCTATAAGCTATCAGTATCTTAATGGGTACTTAGTTAATTCTTTTTAATCCTATATGTCTCAAAACTTATAAAAATAGTCTCACCTCAAAGTGGCAAAACTGTTCACTAGAGTCTTTTTTTCACTAATCATAATAATTGTAATATATTTTCATTGTATGAATATTTTATCAGAAACATTTACTAACTGTACAAACCAAAGAATCTCTTGTCATAGTTCTATCAGTTTGATAGGAATCCTGAAAGGAGTCGAATGTGTGTTTTGATGCTACATATGTTTTTCTGTCACGTATTTCTTGCTTATTAGTTTGACAACTGCAATCAAATCCTCAAATGTGCCATATGTCTGGGATATTAAACTGAAGAGAAAGTAGCAATGTATACATTTAGATTCTAAAACAGATTTGTCAATAATTGCTTATGAATGACATAATAAATGATAGGAGTAAATTAATTTATATCTGTGGTCCACAGTCTTTTTAGCAGGGCAGTAAAAACAAAATGAAAATGTGCTTGTCAGAAACAGAATACAAAGTTGTAGTACAGAAAGATTGATTTTCTACCAGGAAGCACCAGAACAAGAAGACTTGCAACAGCTACTTTTTTTTAAGTTCAGCAGTTTTTCAGGCGGGTTTTTTTTTGGGGGGGTGGGGGTGGAGTATTCATTGTACTTTCTCTATCTCATTTGTCATAACCTGATAATATACACTTCATGGGCTATTTCCAATTTAATTATCAAGATTTATTTCCAAGTAACTAGGATTTCTCTGGTCATTTACTCATTCTCAAACAAGGGCTTTTCACTTCCATGTCACTCCTCCTCAAAAGAGTCACACAATCATTTAGTTTGGAAAGACCTCTGAGATGGAGTCTAACCTTAGGCTCATCCTAAGAACCATGACAACTCGACCACAGTATTGTGCGTTATGTACAGTTGTTCCTTGTACACCTTGAGCGATGGTGGCTCAATCGTCCACCTGGGCACCCCATTTCAAAGTTTAACCACACTTTCTGTAAGCAAATTCCTCCTGATGTCCTACATTAATTTCCCCAGCAACTTGAGGCCATGTCCTCTTATGCCGTCACTGTTTGCCTGGGAGAAGGGTCCAACTCCTGCCTTGATACAACCTCCTTTCAGGTAACTTTGGAGAGCAGTAACACCACTTCTGAGTATCTTTTTCTCCAGGCTAAAATACTCCCAGTTTAGCTGCTTTTCATATACTGTCTATACCCTCCACCACTTCTGCTGCCCTTCTCTGGACTCGCTCCAGCACCTCAATGTCTTTCCTGAACTGAGAAGCCCAGAACTGAACATAGATTTCAAGGTGTGGTCTCATCAGTGCTTAGTATGGGGGAACAATCACTGCCCTGCTCCTGATGGTCACACTGTTTCTAATACAGGCCAGGATTCCATTTGTCTTCTTGGCCACTGGGCACAGCTGGCTCATGTTCAGCCACTGTTCACCAGCACCCTCACATCCTTTCCCACTGAGCCTCCTTCCAGCCACTCTATCCGAAACCTGTAACACTGCATGGGGTTGTTGTGATCTCTGTATTGGACTCAGTACTTTACTTCGTTGAACTGGCCCATTGATCTAGCCTGCCCAGATTCCTCTGCACAGCCTTCCTACCTCCCAGAAGTTCAACACTCCCACCGAATTTGGTGTTGTCCACTAAGTTACCACGGATGCACTCCATTCCCCTCATCCACATCATCAATAAAGCTATTAGATGTGACTGGCAACTCTGAGTCTTGGAAATAACCACTAATGTCTGGCTGCTACTGGATGCAGCACCATTCACCACCACCCTCTGGCAATAAAGCCAGTTTTTAACTCAGGAAAAAGAGCACCTGTCCAAGCCATGGGCTGCCAGCTTTTCCAGGAGAATGCTGTGGGAGACAGTATCAAAGGCTTTGCTGAAGTCCAAGTAGACAATATCCACAGCCTTTCTGTCTTCCAATAGGGATGTCACCTGGTCATAGATGGAGATCAGATTGGTCAGGCAGGACTTGCCTTCCCTAATCCCCTGCTGGCTGGGCCTGGTCCCCTGGTTGTCCTGTATGTGCTGTGNCACCAGCACCCTCACATCCTTTCCCACTGAGCCTCCTTCCAGCCACTCTATCCGAAACCTGTAACACTGCATGGGGTTGTTGTGATCTCTGTATTGGACTCAGTACTTTACTTCGTTGAACTGGCCCATTGATCTAGCCTGCCCAGATTCCTCTGCACAGCCTTCCTACCTCCCAGAAGTTCAACACTCCCACCGAATTTGGTGTTGTCCACTAAGTTACCACGGATGCACTCCATTCCCCTCATCCACATCATCAATAAAGCTATTAGATGTGACTGGCAACTCTGAGTCTTGGAAATAACCACTAATGTCTGGCTGCTACTGGATGCAGCACCATTCACCACCACCCTCTGGCAATAAAGCCAGTTTTTAACTCAGGAAAAAGAGCACCTGTCCAAGCCATGGGCTGCCAGCTTTTCCAGGAGAATGCTGTGGGAGACAGTATCAAAGGCTTTGCTGAAGTCCAAGTAGACAATATCCACAGCCTTTCTGTCTTCCAATAGGGATGTCACCTGGTCATAGATGGAGATCAGATTGGTCAGGCAGGACTTGCCTTCCCTAATCCCCTGCTGGCTGGGCCTGGTCCCCTGGTTGTCCTGTATGTGCTGTGTGATGGCACTGAAGGTGATCTGCTCCATAACCTTCCCTGGCACTGGGGTCAGTCTGACACACCTGTAGTTCCCTGGATCCTCCCTTCCGCCATTCTTGTAGATGGGTGTCACAACCTCCCTGTTTAACCAGGACTAATGATAAATCATGGACAGTGGCTTGGCGAGCTCTTTTGTCAGTTCCCTCAGTACCCTTGGCTGGATCCCATCTGGCCCCACAGACTTGTGCTGGTCTAAGTGGCACAGCAGGTCACTAATAATAATTTCCGCCTGGATTGCAAGGGGCCTACTGTGCTCCCTGTCCCTGCATACCACCTCAGGGACCCTGAGGACAACAGGGTTTTCTGTATAAGACTGAGACAAAGAAGGCATTAAGTACTTCATCCTTTTCTTCATCCTTGGTGACCACATTCTTTGTTGTGTCCAATAAACAATGGAAATTTTCCTTGATCCTCCTTATCAATAAAACTGATTATTATCTTTCATAACTGTGCCCAGGTAGAGTTCTAGCTGAGCTTTTGCCTTTTTAGATAAAAGGTGATCACTCTATGAAAGGATAAAATAGGTAAAAAAATCAGATAATTGTCTGTCTATGTGGTGAAGAAGAAATAATGTGAAAAAAAACAACAAGCAGCATATCTTAGAGAAAATGTAGATGAATTCTGACCCAGAATGAGAAATAGTCATAGGAATTCCATGCACAATTAAGACATCAAGAGAAATTTTAAGAGGATTTGTTTACTTTTTGCTGAATTTCTAGTAGAAGGCTCATTGGAGGTAGATTCCTGAACGCAAACTCACAACCCATAGCTAACTCTTCATTCAGTTAGGTAAATTTCAGATCTTATAATTATAAAGATGCAGTGATATGTAGGCATTTTCTTTTCCTTTTTTTTTT
>VWZS01005149.1:96020-108049 GCA_013397075.1 Rhabdornis inornatus
ACAGTGGATTTCTGTCTGCACATCTGCTGTGTAGAAAAGTCCTTTGACTATTTATAAATCTATTTTGATGTGGCTTTCTGTCAGTTACATATCTGCAAATGATGATGGACTTTCATGCTGAAGAATGAATTTTGGATTTCCAGAAAACAAAAGAGATTAACTCCATCTGTCCTGCTGTTACTTCAGAGTTGAGGGAGTCAGTGGAAAGATAGGGAGTATGGGAAGGAGGAACTGCATGCCAGAGTAAATATGCAAAAATTTGAATTCAAAGAAATAAAGGACAGTCTCTGTCTACTTGACTGTCTCAAAAATTAACAGACAGCAGTTCCATAGAACTGGAACAAAAAAAAAAAAATAAAGGACAACGTACAAAACTTAAGCTAAATAGGAAGCATGAGTATTTTCAATTGTGTCTCCAGTGAACTGTACCTCTACTTGACCCATGTGCACGTAGGTTTGTAAAGAAACATGCTTCTCCCAAGTGATTCTAGTAAGTCAGAAGGTAGCATCTCAAATCAATTCCTAGAAGAAGAATTTCCACATAATATGGGAGATGTAGTTGTCATTTATGCGAGTCATCTTTTCTGCTTTTCACACTGCAGTTTCTCAGATGCTACTACATAGAGACCTGGTCTGTGAGTAGAACTTTACACGATTACAGGTAGGTAAACTAGAAAGTAAAATAAACAGTGATTTTTTTCATATTCATTCTGGAGGAAAGGCTTTTTTCATTATGTATATGATGAAAATTTCATTACATATCTATGTGTATTTGTATGTATGTATCTGTATGTATATATGTGTAGATATGAAAGTGAGTATACTTGGGCATATTTAATACGTGTTGTTTTGTGTGGATCTTCTAATCCTAAAAAGGGGTTAAATCATAACATTTGTTTGATTGTACATGTCCAGAGTTATGTGAAAAAAGCCAGCAAATGGTTTTCAAGGTTTTCAGTGGTGGAAAATACATATTTTTTTACGAAGTGGATTAGAAGTATCCCTCCAAAATTTATTAAGAAAGGATTTCTCATATTTTCATGTTCTTCCTTCACTTACACAGCCCTTCCCCATGACCTTTTATGGCATACAGCATAGTTGTTTATTTATCAGAGAACAGAGCTATAAACACAAGGATGCGACACTCAATGCAGGATGTTTAAGCCCCGTTACTTTCGGAGTAGCAACGTGAAGAAAGATTGGGTTATTAGAACATAGCTGAAAAACCTCTAAATTTCTATGCTTCTGCACCAAAGAAGTTTGCTTATGCATAAGTAAAAGTATCACGAAAACTAAAGTAAGTTTGTTTACATTCTTACTGTTAGTCGAATTTATAAAAACTGTACTGATTTGGACACTTCATCTGGATGCCACACTGTTGACAGTTCTTATTTCTCTGCCTAAAGTCTCAGCTCAGCATTCATTTGCTCCAGCAAGATCTCAACATAAACGTAATTTGCTAAAACTGGAGTATTTTTCTATTTCTGGATACAAGTATGTACAAGTTTGGGTCTGGCAAAGGAGTAGGTTTTCCTCACAGCAGTCCATATGGTTTTAGATCTCTGAAACATTGATGACACTCTAGTGGGTAACACAGAATTGTGTATGGAGTGGTGAGGTCTTTCCTGTTTCTTACTCAGCCCACCCCTGCCACCATCCCAGAGGTAGGCTCAAAATGAGCAAGAGCCTGGAGGGAACAGAAAGGAGACAGTTGAGGTCACTGGACTAAATGGATATTCTGTACTGAAAAACATCATGCGCATCAATAAAACTGGGGAGAAGTTGTTCCTATGTAGTCATTGCTTAGAGACTGAGCATCAGACTGCTGGTGGGAGATAGTGAGTGATTGCCTTGGATCACTTGTTTGGTTTCTTTCTCTGTCTTTCAGTTATTAAACTTTTTATCTTGATATATGAGTTTTCTCACCTTTGAGTTCCAGATTCTCTCCTCCACGCAGATGGTTTTAGGGAGTAGTGGGCAGCTGATCACTGCTTATCTGCTGACTGAGGAAACCTATCAAAAATATTATAATTAATGCAATTTATCTCTAGAGAAAGATGGCTCTTAGCAGCTAAACAAAGAAAACACTAAGTGATGCAACAAACATGAATATGCAGATCATTTATGAGATTGGCAGCAACTACACTACTATCAACATAGCATTCCAAAAAATTCTTTATTTTCTTAAACCATTGTCAGCTTTGTTGTCCCCATAAAATATCCTATGTTCTGAATAATTGCCTTTCTCCTAGCTTCACAACTTCGACATTTAGATTTTTCCACTTCATAAAAATGAATAGAATTTGGTCTCTAGGCAACCTCTGAGATTGAGAGTTCCTATATCATTCACTTCTAATTATAACTTTTTTCTCATCACAATGCCACAATACTTCTTAATGTTCTTTGTCTAAGGAGATTTTATTTTTACCAATTTCTAATTTATGCTACTGGGTTACAAGATTTCTCTGTTTACCATATTTTTCTCTTTATTCAGAAATATTGGTGGTCTCCTAATTAGTATTAGAACAGCATGTAGAAATCAGCTTCTTGTTATTAGTTTTTCCTACTGCCAACTGGTTGGCAAATTGCTTTTTTCTTTTTAAAATGTGGTTCATGAATTGCAGCAAAAAGAACACCACCCATCGTGCTCAGTTAAGAGTTTAAGAAAACAATTTTGTTTGATGGATATTTAAGCATGTGTCCATCTGGTTTGAGTCTCGAGGTGTTAAGTATTTTCTTGTAAAGCATATCAATGCTTGTAGGGCCACGGGAATGTTTGCTGATGTCAGGTCTCACAGGTACCCATTGATGCACACACGGATTAGAGAGAAGGTTTCAGTGGTGAAGGACAAAGCAAAAGTGCAGATATTCATTAACTGTATTTATAACATTGTGACAATATTGAAGGGTGGACAAAATACAAAAAAAACAGATATTCTATTTTCCATAATAACTCCCACAAGCAAGGTGCTTTAAATCAGTGTTTAAAAGAAGAAATGTGTGTGACCTCCGGGTGCACATGAAAGCCATCATGCTGAAAAAACTGCTTGTATACAGCCTCGAACACTGGACTTTCTTTCATTAAGACAGAAAATCTTATTCAACATAAATTGAATATATTATAATCTGGGTTTAGAAGTGCAAGTGTTATACTTCTCCGACCACCAGGAATGGATATTTTTCCTTCAGTGAACACTGAATATATTCATTCAGTATTTGTATTATCAACATTTTATCTCACTAACAAATCACAAATTATTGTAGGTAAAGTACATGTCGCTACGTGAACATTTCTCTCAGAATCTTACATGCCATTTTTATTTCTCAAAATATGCATAATTTGAATAAAAAACCATTGTAGAAGATATTGTAGGATAACAAGTAGGACTGTATTTCCAAATACTTTTGTGGAAGAATCTTCAACAATGAGACTAAAAGTGATTTGTTCTTATACATATTAAAGGCAAATCAGAAACTAAAGCACTCTTTCCTGCACAGAAAATCTGTTGCCAAATCCCCATTTACTTTTTTATGCCAGGTGCCTGTAAATTAAGTCTCAAATTTGTATTCAGAAGAAGGGAGAACTTGCTCTTGCCTGCCCAGGAAATGCTCTGTTTACTGAAGAAAGAGGCTTTGCTGTTTCTGTACAGTAAATTTTGCTGTCTATTGTATAAACAGCTGAGTAAATTCAGATACGTCAAAATTAAAGAAAATTTAGTAGAAAGTAACTCTTATGGCAATATTCATTCAAACAGCCTAGTCTTGTGTCTCTTAATGCCTACAGTGAATAACTAAAAGAAAAACAAAGACCATCAGTTAATAACTACTGCCAGTTAGGTTATTTGGTTTGTGAAAGAGCAGTATATGTTCAGATATTTAGTTAGACCTGTAATTACTGCAATATTTTATTATATTTTTTTATATTGCTTAGAATTATGTTGTACAGTACAATTACATAATATTCTCATGGAATTTAGCTCAATAGTTTCTGTAGTTTTCTCGTAAATGTCTTAAGAAAATTAGTTTTTTTGATTATATAGTGAAAAGTCACTGAATCGCAAAATCATAGAATATCTCTAGCTGGAAGGTACTCACAAGGATACAGCTTTAGATTCATCATGGAATTACCTAAAACTAAACTGTATGATGAGGAGCATCATCCATTTTCTTCTGACAAGCATGACCATTTATCTGGGGAGTCTACTCCAATATCTCAGTGAAGAACCTTTTCTGAACGTCCAGTCTGAATTTCCCCTGATGCAGCTTCATTCTATTTCCTTGCATCTTATCACTGGTCACAGAAAGAGAAGATCGGAACTTCCCTCTCCACTTCACTCGTTGAGTTTGCTGTAGGCTGTCATGAGGTCAGTTCTCAGCCTTTTCTTCTTCAAATTGAGCAATCAAAGTGTCCTCAGTCACTCCTCACAAGTCTTGCCCTTGATACTCTCTTGATCATCCTTCCCTGGACACACTCTAACATTTTGATGACTTTCTTATGTTGTGACACTCACAACAGCCCACACGTAGTGGGGCCACCCCAGCTCAGAGCCGAGCGGGACAATACCCTCGCTTGCCTACCTGGTGATGCTGTGCCTGATGCCCTCCCAGGACACACTTGGCCCTTTTGGCTTCAAGGACACACTGGAGACTAGTATTCAACTTGTCCATCTAAGCCCCCAGATCTCTTTCTGTGTGTCTCTCTCAATTCTCTTATCCCCCCAATCTGTATTTAAAAGTAGAATTACCCCATTCTAGATGGAGAATCTGTCACTTGCTCTGGCTAAATTGTATACAATTGGTGATTCCCCAACTTTCTACTACATCCAAATCTCTCTGTAAGTTTTCCCTACCCTCAGGGGAATCACCAGCTCATCCTCATTTAATATCATTGTTTGACTTACTTTAAGGCTTATTTGATTCCTGTGTCCAGATCATTTATAAAAACATTGAGGAGCACTGTCTCTAAAAGTGAGATCTGGGTAACTCCACTGGTGACTTGGCCAACAGCTTGTTGAAAACCCTCTTCACTGCAACCATTTGGACCAGATCCATCTGCCAATTCACCCATCACATTTACAGATTGGACATTTTATCCAGAAGGATACTGTGAGAGACAATGTCAAAAGTTTTGCTAAAATCCCAAGTGACCACATCTACTAATTTCCCTTGGTCACCTAGATAGGTGTCCTTGTCATAACAAGATTAAGTTAGGGAAGCAAGACTTTATCCTTGTGAGCCCAAGCTGGCTGTGACTAGCAGTGGCTGCATTGTCTCTTAAGTGTTTGTCAATAACTCCAAGAATAACAGCGTACATATTTTTGGCAGGCACTGAAGTGAGACTGACAGGCCTATAATTATCGGGGGCCTCCTTTTTACCCTCCTTGAAGATTGGGTGTGAGAATGAAATGCTAGCATTTATGGCTTAAACAATTTTGTGAAGGACTTTCTTCCTTCCCGTTATGGCAAAACTGTATAAAGAAGTCCTGACAATCAGAGTTCTCCCCTCCCTGAAGATGCCTCCTCACTTTGGATGAGCTCAGCTGCAAAACCCCCCACTCTGGTAAGGTCACATCCATGGGACATTGATAAGACATTCACATGAGGACCAGATGAGCTGGTTGATAAACCATCAAAGACCCTGAAAGCACCCCGAGACCAAATCCTGAGGCCTTGCACCAGACGACAGCACGTGATGCAAAGTGAGGCAGCAAATTAAGAGTCTGTTGCAAGAGTGTAAAATTTGCCTCCTCCCCTCTGCCAGGGAGGGGGCAGGTTGTTCCCACCTGTCCCAAACTGTCATTAATCCACAGGACACTATGTTTTATAGGCCCTTATGACCAAGAAGACTAGAAGAGGATCAATGGGATTTTTCACTCTCCTTCCGCACCACCATTTCTTTTTCTATTTTTTTCTCTCTGTCACATTTACAGTTAGATAAAATCCATACAGACGCATCTCTCCAACAATTTTAATAATCAGATCATAACACTGAGACAACTGGCCAGCTGCCAGCTAGCTGGGATCTTCCTAGACACCCAAGACCACTGAAAAATAATGCAGAAAGCTTCCACAGTGACATCAGCTGGCACTTTTAGTACTCTAAGTCCCACTGGAGACCACAGAATTTTATACACCCAGCTGGAGCAGCAAGTCTTGAACAAGCTCAGAATCATCTGGGAGTTTATCAACCCCTAGTCATGGTTTTCCAGCTCAAGACTGCAGTGGTCCAAGGGTCCATTATCAGTGCTAAAACCAGGGGTAAATAAGGAACTGAATATCTTTCTAACTCCCTATTTGTGAAGTGACCCATCCCAACAGATAATGGTCTGGGAAACTTCAACTTCAGCTTCCTTTTTTGTCTATAAGATGCAGATTTTTTTCTGTGCAATGAAATTGACAAGGGTACTGGATCATACTAATGTGTGTTGAGCTTGGAACTGCCTCTCCACAATACTTAAACACATTTTAACTGTTGTGAAAATTGTTTTTTCCCACAACTTCTCTACAGAGACAGCCAGTCTTATGATATTATCAAGGAAAACAAAAGTTCAACCACTGTTGTCTTACAGCATTTTAATACAACAATTTTGGTTTTATACTCTAGAAAGTTTTTATTTAAATAATGTTAAAACATACTTTTGTCCTGACAATAAAGTGCACCTTTTATTTATCCTGACAAATTCAATTCAAAATGATGTCCTTTCATCTGAAATTTAGAGGATAATATTTGCAACCCTTTATCTGAAAACTGATGAACTCATAATGTTATCTGTGTTTGTAGTTAATAAAGTGCCTTTAGTGCAGGCATACACAGTATGAGTAATAATCTAACCTCATTATTCTCAATAGTTTTAGAAAAACATGTATTTGACAGGCACACCAATGCCTTCTGGAAAGCAGGTTTGGATAATATACTCTGCTTAGTACTAAAAAACAGCTTCTCCAATTCTTCTTCTAAGCCAAAACCAGAAGAAAAACAAATAGATGTTTGCATAGCACAGCAACCAATTTGCATTAAAAATGTACAGGAGGAAGCAGCTCAGAAATACTGACCACTGCATTAACATTTATTTTTCTTTCTTTTTCTCTGTCTCAAGAGAAAATACAATTGGGGTGGTAAGTCACTGAACAATTTACTTTGAAAATCTCTTATAGACAGAAGAGGTTAGAACCATTTTAGTGCGTAATTGAGAGGATTTTCTGATTAATATGCAGGTCAGAACAGATCAAAATTTGTAAAATAAGAATCTCTGCAATGGATAGAAATCATGGCAAGAGACACAAACTAAGAATTAAACATAAAGATAAAAAACATGAGTATGTTTTTATCACACATATTTTAGTAATCTTAATGATTGGGAGGTTAAAGCAAGTTTTTATGTGCTCTCTATATATCTCTGTGTTTCTTCAATAATTAACATGAAAATTGAATGGCAGAATATTTTGTCTAGGAAGCTATCCTGAAGGATAACAGAATTCTCAAGAAAATCAATAGGTCTTTCAGCTTCAGAGAAAGCTTTAGGATTATTTGTAAGCTTATTTGTTTGGTTTTTTTACATACTTCAACTAGATCAATAAGGATTACAAACAGGCTATGGAAATTACAGATATTGCTATTTCTGTGAATGGACAAGTGAAGGAAACAAACATCTTACTCTAGCTGCAAAAAATGTCACAGCCCTCAGTCCTTTCTTTTTCCTCTGATATTATATGGAAAATCACACTTCAACAAAATAATTTTAATTTCTTTTAGGAAAGGCAATGAAGAAATCACACAGTGCTCTTTGAGCATCCATTACAGACAATTTCCCAAAGATGCCAGTGCCTCTCTATAACTCAGGAAGAGCTCAATTATCTCTCAGAGGTGTCTGAAGGAGTGACTGTTTTAACATGTCCTTTCATTAATCTTTCCATTTGAATGTACTATGAACAGAATGTCTCTTTGAAGAAATATAATGCAAAGGCAAAAGAAATATCACAAGCAAGTTCCACATGAAAATGAGAAATTTTCTTTCTGTTCTATAGTTTTCCTGCAGTTTTTAATTGATTGTAATTTTTTTAAAATTTCAGTTAATGAGCTGTCCTTTTCACCTACAAATATGCTGAGTATGCTGTAGTTTGGCAAAGGACTTACTATCAATAATACTGATAGCTCCTGTTCACCTGCATTAGACTCTTAGTAACTGTGGACCACTTGCCCTTCTTGTGCCACTCCTGAACTGTAAGGTTATAAAGACAATAATCAAATGGGTTCTGTTGTTTAAACCAACTGGTAAGTGTATGGGACATCAAAGACTGAAACCATAACTCAGAACAAACCTGACCTAAATATCTCAAAATGCAACACTATTGCACATGGTTAAGTAATTCCCTCACTCACAGACATTCAGAAAATACATTACTATAATGATTTGATTGTTCCTTAGATGAGTCCTTCAAATACAAAAGAATTTACAACAGAAAATTAAGGCTAGCATTTGGCATTTCTGTTCTGAAATGAAATCAGGATACTGATGGAATGAGGTGTTTAAGTGCATTGCAACATTGGAAAATTTACTTTGAAAGGAAACAAGGACACGTACAAATGTACAGTGGTTTCCAATTTCAACACAAATGTTAAATGAATTGTTGATAAAACATTTTTGAATACCCAAAGACTAGAGATAAATTTAATAATTTAATTAACCTACTTTTCACTCTCATTCAAAAAGCTTTACTGTATTTTTGAAACCCTGTGAATATATTCAAGGCAAATCTTTGGCAAATCCTCAGTCACAGTTATTGTATCCACTTTTATCTTCCTGACAGGATTCAGTCACTATAAATGGGCATATTTCCATTGGGTTTATCACTGGTGGTATTTTTGGGGTTCAGTGAGGGGCTTGGGTGTGATTGTGGGGTATTTTTGACTTCTTTTTTTTGAGGAAAATGGCTCTAATATTGCGAAAAACGTCACAAATATAGACGAAATCCAATATTTCCAGATTTTTTAAGGCTTCCTACATGCTTTATGTAATCATACATGACACTTTAAAATTGTGATCAGAGATAAAATACATACTTTAAAACATGCAGCTGAACATGCAAAACCATGTTTCTCTCTACCACCCCACCACTCCCACACCACACTCGCCATAACAAATAGCATTCTGAATTGAAAAATTTCCAGTTATTCAACTGCAGATTATTGATTACAAACTGTTCAAGTTAAAAGTTCTGTGCTACTCTGCACTTCTTTCAAATTATAATCGAACAGGGATTTGCAGCATACTGTCACTGGTGGAATTATATTCAATATAAATAAAATCCATCAAAATTATGTAAAAGTGTCATGTTATCAAAGAGAAAACTGACAGTATATCACAATATATTTAAAAGGAAAGAAAATTTAAACTGTGATTGTATTAAATTATCTGTTTTTAATTTTTTGCTTTTGTTACAGTAGTAAATGTTATGATTGAACATTATGAGAAAAAACTGCTAGATGATTTTTTCCTTTTTAGTTCTGTATAGGTAGATTTTCTTTTTGCTTCAACCATTACTACTGGATACCAATGGACATGATATTCAGTGGACAAAACCATCTGAGCTTTATGATATCTACTTCATAGAAATCTTTCTGTAGCTAGCAAAAACCCCAAAGCAAGCACCACCAAATTACTTGTTTTTTGATGTGACTGGGCATTTTCTAGTTTACATTTCAAAATAGGAAAACAACCTATTGCAGACCAGTCAGATGAGGAAGAAAGGATAGAATATATTCACTTTATAGACTGATCTAACATTCTCACTTAACATTTAAGTGCATATCCTATACAGGCCATGCTTAAAGAGGATTCTACAAACTCTTTGTCCTCAGAAATACACACTTGACCAAAGCCCAGGAATGCCTGATCACATTGTGGATCACCAGTATCATATAACGAACATATATGGACAGGAACATACCTGCAGAATTCCTGTCTAACAAAAAGTTTTCTTCCCCAAAAAACAAGTAGAAGGAAACCAGCATTAAATAACCACTAACCTTCCTTGCTCCCATTTATCAGATTTTTGGATTGTCTTGCTCTAGCTGCTAAGTTCCTCTTTCACAAGAAAATGAAGTTTTGGAGGATGTTCATAAAGGTGCGGCGGATCTGCTTGATTGCTGCCTTTTGGGGATTGAAGACAGAAAATCTTCCCATATGACTATTCTCCCACCTTCATGAATCCCAGGACTGTAGAAGGTTGAAATAGACTATTCCACAAATATTAACAAACTGTGCTATAAAATTATTATTAGGAATTCATCATGAAGTGCTGAGAATTAAGAATGGTAGAACTAAGGGGTTGAAACAACCTTTGATTGCCTACCATATGTGTGCACTGTAAGATAGGTTTTAATTACATGATCATGCACTACATTTTCCAAAGAAAAACTGTCTCCCTCTGTATGCAGAATGATGATGCTTACTTAATGGCCAGCTATTTAGAATCTTTTCCATCATAACATTTAGTGAATGACCCCACGGTGTATTTGCAGCACATTATTCAAGAGCAGTTCTGCTAAGGAAATGATTGCTTCTCTCATCAGCTTTCCTGGAATTAAGATTAATATAGTATCTGGAACAAGAAATAAATGTCTTCTGGAAAAAGACACTAGATCTTGCTGATGTCTGTGTTAATAATTTCAACACTTTCCTGTAAATGAGTGAGGCAGTTTGTAGTTAGTTTATATATAATTTAATTTCAGCACAGATATATTTTAGAGTTTTAATTATTATTTGATTTTGAGTAATGGGTTTATCTTAAAAATGTTTCTTAGAGTTTTGCTATATATAAAACATTCATTAGGTTAAAAATATGGATTCCAAATTTTGAATTAATGATTTGTGCAGATCTGACTAGGTAGATCCATAAGTTAGACAAACTATATGCACTCAGCAGCTACTGTTACACAGGATTTGAAGTGGGAAAACATATAATCTAGTCTACCAGTAAAAAAATAACCAAGAAATCATCGTTCTTTATAATGGAATCTTGAGGATGTGGGGACAAGAGAAAATATTACTTGTTCTTTACGAAATAATTCACATCTGATGTATTCTGAACATTAAACTTTACAAGACATGCACAACCATCAGAATGTGAAAAAGGAAATACCCCTTATAAAGCTGGATATTAACGTGCATTGCGACATGTTCATGTGCAGTTTAACAAACAAGCTTCACTTTTATCTCTTCTTTGTTGAAATATATTCTAGTTAAAAAAGATATATTTGACCTAGGGGCTAAGGATGTTTTTTTTACCACAGAGAAAATGGATCAAGGTGCTTAGATTCATTAAGAATTGTTTGGTTAGAAATGCAGAATGACAATTACTCTATAGAAACTGATAAATATAATTTTGTCGTAGACATGAACAACACATAGCAGGGCTATGACAAGGATAGAACATAGGGTGTTTAACTCACAACATACATTTCAGAGTCATTGTCACTCTACTGTTTTCTAATACCATATGAAGAAGCTTAGATAGCTTAGATTTTAAATTCATGAAAACTCAGTGAGAACTCACAAACAATTCCTGTGAAACACCAGAACACCAGAAAATGTTAAAGACATTGAAAAAACTGATTTCAAACTTTTAACATTTCAACAATATTTACCTCCTGTAATCATATAAGCTTGAAAGGTAAAGTAATTAACACTGCTCTTCTGTCCTTTATTAAAAAAAAATCAGATTGGAAATAATAATGTATATATTTTAATTTTGTCAAATTGAATGGACTACTTATTTGTCTACTCCTATTAAACAGACCGTCTCTTTTTCGTCCTTTTTCCATAACCACAAAGAAAATGAGTCACTGCATTGAAATGAGTAAAGTCATGTACAAAATTAAGTCTTTTTCTCTATCATATATGTGCATTTAATCATAATCGTACATACATACAGACACACACTTAGACATTTGCCTGCATGTAGTGGTAGTGGTTTAATAATTTCATTCGGCATTTATCATCTGTCCACTACAATCCCAGAGAGGGATA
>VWZS01005149.1:111116-138138 GCA_013397075.1 Rhabdornis inornatus
GAAAATAGACAAATATCAAAAAAGGAGATATTTCACCTATTTCTGTGTATCTCTTGGGACAGTACTGGTTTCATATTTTTAAGACTCTTACAAAATATGATCTTAAATAAGAGAAATGTGACATCCTTCTGATGAATTTCCCTGCTGTAATACTTAGATCACTTAAAAAACTTAAATACTTAAATTTCTACTTAATGTAGAAATATTATTTAAAAATTTATCTCATCATTCATTATAACAGCTCACTTCCAAGCAAAGAGTACTGCCTACTTACATCTAAATGCATTGAGATACTGGACAATAACAACAGTTATAGGAAGGACTGAATAAAAACTGAGATGTGAGGCATGGACTAGGTCCACCACATTTGAAGTCTTTCCTGCTGCAAGAATATTTTACAGATATGAGGATATTAGAGATACATAAATTGACTACAACACTGAAAAATCTCAAATCTCCATCACCACGCAGAATTTTGGTCCTGACCCAAGCTTCTTTATGTTTAGAGCACCACAAATAATGGTTTTGCATTCATACAATGGGACTATTAAGGTGTAAACTAATCTCTCATAAAAACCAGCACAATGAATCCTCGTCTTGAAGCTGGCAGTGAAGAAATTAAGACTTCAGTCATTACTAAGGGAAGAAGAATCTGCTGTTTAGATCACAAACAGAAATGTGGGTGCAGAGATTGCACTGAATGATTAGGATCAATAAAATAATGAGATATTGTATTTAGAGATTAATCTGTGTCTTTTTGCTTCAAGGCATATAGAGAATGTCTGCCTCCATTGACACAAGGCAAATATTTTTAAGCATGACTAAATTATGAGAATCAACATTCATTACCCTAAAATTACATGTTTACTTACTAAAAAGGCTCTTTCATCTATTATTATTTGCACTTCCCTTATATTCAGAGATCCTATTCAGTTTACAATGTCAGTATCCAGGAACAGTGAAAAAGCTATTATCCTTTTATCAAAGAGTCTAAGGAATAGCAAAGAATGGCAGCATAGAGAAAAGTACATGGAAAAATAAGGAGTATAGAGACTCCGTGGTGATGTGGTCATGCAATGCAAAAGGATGCAGGCAAAATTCTAGCCTGCTTCTACAGTCCCCTATAGCTGAAGCCAAATAATTTAAGTATTTACAAAACCTTCACAGTAGTCTATATATGATAATGATATCAAGTGGTTATTAGCCTATCAAAGAACTAACTGCATACCCATTTCTCATTTGTGTGATGTCTATAATAAAGTGATAAAATGCAGATGTGTCTGATTTTTTCTCTTCATGTAAATTCACCTGCTTTTTCACTCTTATGAACATTCATCTAGTACCACTTTGAGTGTGTTAGAGGTATAAGTAATTTAAAATAATATGCCATACATGTAGAAGAATGAAACAGAGGAGTAGGACCAATATACAAAAATGTCACTCAATACTTATGAGAGTTTTTTTTCTATGAAATTCATAGCACAAATAACATGCTGTTTTTATTTTCAGCTGTTGTAGTGACCTACATTAGTTAGTTCACACTTTTGGACTAAAATGTATATCTCAATTGCAATTAAATGTTAAAGATGTAAATATGTGTTGCCTCATGTTTCCATAACATGGAAAATTCTTATGGCATTAAACATTAATTTTTAATTACATGCTAGTTAAGAAATATCAAGTCTGGCTTTAAAAGCAAACCAAATAAACAAACAAAACCGACTAATCTTCTTCAAATATTTGTATGGTGAAAGAGGGTCTTACTTTCCTGAGAACTGTGTTAATTGAAACTAGTTGCCAAATGTCAGAAAGAAAAGCAGTGAAAGGTCACTCCCAGTAAAATCCCAAATTCACAAACTATTCTATTCAATTATATATATTTCTGTCTTTGATTAAAAATACTAGTATTTTAATTTGATGAAATGTTAATTATTTTGCCACTACCATGACTGTATCTGTCTCAGAGCTTGTTAATTATTTTTTCAAGTCGATGAACTTTGCTGATCATTATTCCACCTTGTTCCTGTTCTATAATCCAAATGAGGAGTGGTGTTTTGAAGTATACATTTCACTTGCAGAAGTTGTGTTGTCCTGACCTGAAGGAGAGGGGAAAACACAAGATTTGAAATGGCTGAAAGGACCAAAAAATTCAGAGGGTCCTTGAATCCTTACAAAGTTTTGTTTGCAAATTCCACACTTGGCATGGAAATTGGTACAAGCTAGTCCCTGATCTGGAATAAGCACATGGCAGTGGGGCTTGGATAAAGGGGTAGACTGAAAAGGGGCAGGGGGATGGAGGGAGGGACCACAAAATGACAGAATCACTAGGTTGGAAGAGACCTTCAAGATCATCGAGTCCAATCCATGCCCTAACATCTCAAGTAAACTGCCGTGTCAACCACTTGACCCAGTGCCCTGAAGTCCTTTTTTATTGCCCTGACACTCTCTTTTAGTGTCATCACTACCAACCTGGAGTATCAGCAGTGAGAACAATGTGAGGGAGGGAGGAAGGAAGGGAGNCAGTAATCACCAGTGTTCTGCCTCCGGTGTCATCCCCTGATGGGAAGTGCATGGTATTGGGGTTGCATGTAT
The DNA here is from genome assembly GCA_013397075.1 of Rhabdornis inornatus. Lineage (NCBI taxonomy): Eukaryota > Metazoa > Chordata > Aves > Passeriformes > Rhabdornithidae > Rhabdornis > Rhabdornis inornatus. The sequence goes on from VWZS01005149.1 coordinate 113,709, forward strand.
GCCCAGGCCTTGTGGAGATACCTTTTTCTAGGCAAATTTTCTCTGCCTTGGAGACAAGTATCTCACTTTATATACAGGTTCATTATCATGCACTGTCCATTCGTTTTGGCCTTTCCAGAAATGGGTTCAAAGTCTTCAGAAGTCTTTGATTGTCCATGCCCACTCATTGGCCTCATTCCTGCACTTGCCTGTACTTTGCTAGGCTTATCTTGTCCTGAAAAGGGGCTGCCCTACATGTGTGTGGCACACATCTCCAGCCACATCCCGTAATTTTTCACAATCTGTTGGTATCAATAATCCTTGGCTGTTATTACCAACTATTCTTGGATGGCTGCACAGCCATCCAAGTATCAGTGTTTGAGGCATACATGTTAGCCCCTTTATCTTCCAGGCTTATACAAAAAGCCAGTCAAAAGTTGGAATCCAGTGAGAATTTGGGGAGGAAGAAGCAGGGAGGTGATAACTCTTGCCATGTTGCTGATGTTAATTCTTTTGCATGACTTAGAGAGATTTTCATGGTTAACCAGATATAGGAGATCATGCAAGAAGTGAACAAGAAGTAGAATCACATGGAATTTATTGACTACATATAAGGCATTTTGGTGTTGTAAGTGTACCTCACTGTTCTTCTGCAGTGCTATCTTGTCTTGGTGTCACGTTTCTAAAGGAAGATGATATGTATCAAAAGCCAGAAACCACTAGGTTTCCAAAAACAGGAACATAACAAGTGGCATTTCCTTTCCATAGTGTGGATACCCTGTTCAATTTTATTTCTGCCTGAGGAGTCCTAATGTTCCACAGTCAAGGGGGCAGCCTCCACAATTTCCTTGTGAATCATGGAGAAGTTGTTGTTATACAGCTTCTACTGTGTTAATTATACAGCAGCTATTTAGGTGTTTCTGAAGGTAAAAATGTAAGAAAGGGAAGGATAGGTAGAAAGCTGTTTAGTAATAAAAACAATATATCCTTCAGAAAAAAATTCTTGTGAATGTAACTCCTGTCAAAGGTCCAAAATCTCTATTCTTAAAATCAATGCTAAAACTATGATCACAAGCAGTATTACAAGTGTTTGGAGGGCTTTTTCCCCAGCTCTGATCATTACTCCTCTCTGGAGGGCCCAATGCATCTTCTAGTGCACTTTAAAAGATAAAAGAGAGAATGATTTATCCTATACACAGCTGTTAAATGAGACCCTTTGATTCTAGTTTGAAGCAATCTCAGAGGAAATAGCTTTCTTTTATTTTCTTCCTTGTGTGCAACAATGTTTATAGTTTTCCCAGCTGTGGCTGAGAGGTTGCTCTATGAAACTTTCTGACCCTCTCTGATAATAGTTAAACATTTTGCTGTTGTATCTCTGTGGTTGGCCATAGTGGTTGCAGCTCACTGATTTGTCCTCTTTTCTGTCCTGTATTTTAACATATCATTCAGAGCTTAAGTGCGGCAGCTCCGTTGTATAACCATGATGCATTATATATAGCTCTTTTTTTTAAGACAATGTTGAATTTTTCTGCTCACAGATACACTCTTTCATTTGGCTTTAGAAACGGCTGCCATCTCCTTCAAAATAATATATTGTAGATCCACTTCATACATCATTTGTCACAGAACCACTTATTTCATTCTTATTTTGCTTCCTTTCAGTTAGCATCTATCCTTGACTCTCAAGGAGGATAATAAATATCTTCATCTTTCCCTTTTCTCCTTATCCAGCTGACTTTTCCTCATATGAGTCTCATATTTCTCAGTATATTTTGTCCAAATAGCTTGCAGGTTGCTTTTTCTCTTTATTTTGCTGTTATTGTTGGGTTTTTTATGAGTGACTGTCATTTTCAGTTATTGTCAAACATTTTAGTCTAACACTGGCGGAAATTAGAATACTCTTTCATTTCATATACTGTATTAAAGGAAGAATGTGAGAATTGACCTTTAATCTTCACTAGAATATTTATTGGCTCTGTCATGTAAACCTCAAGTCTTTTAAACATCTCAGTAGTTATAGAATTAGAATGTCATAATGTGTATTTATTTATACATATGTGGTTGTGTGCATGTGTATATCAATTTACACAGATTGGTGTGGGGAGAAACGCAGAAACATTAATACATGCTGACATTTTCAATTGTGTCTTTTAAGTGTGCACTTTTTCCCCGAGTTGAAAAGCTGAAAGAGCCATTTAATACTGGCTAAATGTTACCCATTTCTAAGAAGCAGAAAAATCTATGTTCAGTACCTTATAGGAAATTACATCTTTTTTTTTGCTTGCTTAGTTGGTTGAGGTTTTTTTGTTACAACCATTTCTACAGTAGTTTTTCAGAAAAAAGTAATATCTAGGAATATTTTAAATAATAATTAAGAGTAAGATTTTTATTTTCTTTAGTAAAAATACTGATTGTCCTTAAATGTTTATATATTTCAGAAATGTGTTTTGAAGTTCCTGGACATTTCTAAAAAAGGCTTAATTTCTATCTTAATTAATTAACTTCATTTTAGAAGTGTTGCAAATGTTAATATATAACAATGTTAGTAATGTAATATGTGCAGTATTTGTTACCTATATAGAATTATACTTATGTGCAAGTATATTCTATATAACATCAATGAAACACACACTATATACAAATAATACTAAAAAATGAAGTCATAAAACACATAATCATAAAAATATGTATGTGTATACATATGTATGTATATTTATTTATAGTATATATATTTCCTAATACTTATGGCACCTATCTTGTCTGTAAACCAAAACTTATGGTTTAGGAGCAATGGACTTTGTGCATGTGTTTGTGTTCCCATGTATTATGTTGGGTACCAATAGTGCTTCCACTGATTCTTCATCAGTGTCTTGCCCTATTCAGACAACCCTCTGTATCCTAAATCCATCTGCAACTGTACAGCTCCTCGCAGTGTGTCAGTTTTTGCCTCAATTTTCCAATGTTAGTTTAGGCAAAGAACTGAATGTTCATTCAGGTGTGGTCCACACAATGCCTAAAGGCATAGGCATTTTCTTAGCAGTCTGAGTGAATTCCTTAGAAAACTGAAGCAGAGGAGGACACATTTGTGACTGCACGAAGGAGTAAACATAAGCTACTTGATAGTCATTCTCTTTAAATTTCACATAAATTTAGGAAGAATTCTGAAAATACTTTTAAAGATTTTAAAAACTTATGATAAGGTAAGGTATTTAATTTCATTGAAAAAGAATCTGATAGCACCAAACAGATATCTTGAAAATTAACTGAGAACTAAAACAGCAACATGTTTATGGCGTTTTTATTCTGCATCAAGGTATAGGCAAATAGGCAACTATATATAGAAGTTCATAACTTTTTCATACGTGTATAGCAGTTACCTGTGTATGTTTTCCACTTTGTAAAACAGGTTTCAGAAGATTTCTCCAGCAATGACTCACCTCTCAAAGATGTCTTACAAGCAAGAGATTTAATAAATTTAATTTGTTCTCTTTAATAAGTAGAAAAGAAGTTTAAGGCATGATGTAACCAGCAGCTACAAGCAAGCACATGAGGAATAATTTTCTCACAGCTTTTTAATAGAGAAGAGAACACAATAAGATCCACTGCCTGGAAGATGAAACAAGGGGATGAAAATTCAAGTATGGACAAGGATGTTTTCCAGTTTATCACTGTAACAGCTTATCTGTGAACCCGCTAGAATCTCCATTGCCCAAGGCTTTAAACTGAGACTAGTTGTCATTAGAAAAGTGCAAGAGTTCAAATGATGAGTGTTTAAGAGGCACATTACTAGCCTGGATACCACATGCATCATACTAATGATCGTACTCCCACACATCCTTAAAAATATATGACATGCAGGAAGACATATAAGGAGGGAGGCTGTTATAATTAAATTAGTTCATATATTTGTCAAATTAATGGCAAAATATTTTTATGTAAATATGGGAATGCTAGTAATGTAACTTAATGGTCTGCAAACTTTAAACACAGGCAAAATATTTATTCTTATTTACATGTCTCCAAAATGTGTAAGTCATTTAAAATATGAACACATTTCTAATACACACAAAACTTGGAGCAAAGTGAGGATGAAAGTTGTATTAATTATGATAAATTTCTTCCACAGTAATACAAAGTTCTTTCAAGAGAACAATGACTAATGGGAATGTATCAGTCTCCTTTCAAAACAGTACAAGTCTGACATGTTTTGTCAGAAAAATCCTGTGGTGACATACACGCCACCTTGAAGTCAGTAACGAAATCAAGGTTTTGAATTTATGACCCAAAGTCTCTCTTGTGACAGAAATGACAAAAATTGAAAAAGCACCATGCAAGGTCTTCACAGAGTTAAATTATAATGCTGCAGCAGCTATTTCTTACTTATTATATGTGTTTATTTTTCTACAGTGTAGCAAACTAATTATTTGAGAAGCTAAGGAAGGAAAAACGTGGATCTGTGTATTTTGTTTTTCCTTTTTGATTTTGAGATAATCTCTTTAAAAATAACAGTGTTGTTTTTATTGTTAGGTAGCTAGAAGTTATGTGTGCTTTTAAGTAAATTAGTTGGGTATGTATTTAATTTGAAGCACTTGTCCTTGATTAATTGTTGGATTACTTTTACATTTTATACAGCTAAATATAGCTAAATACATTAGATTTTAATGGAAAAATGTAGACTGATGGAGATAATTAGAACTGGATAGATAGAAATTACACCAAATTTTTTGGTCGTTGAAGTTCTTATCTAAAGTTATGCGTTCCTTGTTTCTAAGTTTGTTAATTTTTAACCGAACACCATTCAAGGTAAATCAGTAATCTCTTAGCACCGTTTTTTGCACTGTAGGATGACCTGGCACCAGTACCTGAAGTTGACAGCCAAAATCTGTGGCTTCAAAGTGTTCCTCTGCCTCCAGAGAATCAGCTGGAGCAGAGGAACAGCTCATAGGGCTGTGGAGAGGTTCTCCTCTGGGCACCAGAGAACTGTGCTGGGAGCTCTGTCTTGCCCATCTGCCTATGACACATTTCCCCAGAGCCTCCAGAGACAGATCTCTCCATTTCACCATTTCAAAGAGGTGGAGTATAGATGGGGAAGATTTGGTCTAGACTGTCAATTGCCAAAGAACTGAGCAACTCAGTGCAGGAGGCCAGATGGCTCTATTTCTCACCACCATACTGAGTTTCCTATTTAATTAGAAAATTTCTATTTGAGCAATTCCATATGGAATTCTTACAAACTTCCAGTTAAAGCTATGCAGGTGTGCACCAGCTTTGACAGGCTCAGAGTTTAAATCAAACAAGGATGTTGTGATGAGATACGACAAATTGGGGAAAATAAGCACTAGGAGAATGATAAAGAGTGCAACATTGCACGTAACTATGCAAAATGTTATCTCTTCATATTTGAAAGCTTAAATATATATTTAATAATTGTGATTATAATCTAAACCCAAAGTCTGTTTAAAATACCTTTCTAAAAAATAAATTCACTTTGTTTGAACTCAATAGGAATAGATAATCAAAGCCATTACAAATCTAGTGTGAACAGGTGGCACTTAACTAGAAACTATAATAACTTTTAATAGAAAGACAAAGGGTCTTATCATCTGATTTAAAGATCACAATGAGATTTATCTCTATGATGATGGAATTAATATTAAATTATATAGGCTCATTATTTCAGCTCCTGTAATGAAAACTTTTCTTTATTACAAAACTATTAAATGTAATTCCATTTAATTTGCCAGACTGGTAATGTCTTCCCACAGGACACTCTCAACAAAGGCTAGGAAATCAAATCAGTCTTATGCTTATAGCTGAGAAATCCCTTTACACACAGAGTTACATTTATGGCTAAGAATTTCAGAATTCAAGCATAATATTTGCAAACTAAAAGACACAAAATCCTATACAAATGCAAAAACAGCTATTAAGATATCAGAGCATCTCAAAATGAACTACAGAAATGTTAGGGTTGTTAGTGAGCCTGGAAAATTCATAACCTGTAAACCTGTAGTTTGATCCAACGTTCTTAAAATTTGCTTTTCAAGAGTTTTCATGCCTGACCAGTGTGAAGATACATCACACAACCTCATCAAAACAGCTAGCCTTTTCTTAAAACCAAATTAAAGAGGATATTCTGAAGTTTTATAATTCCTATTTTTTTATTCTTTTTTTTTTTTTCTTTTTTTTTTTTGACTGCCATGTCAGGGACTACTGCACTAGAGAAATGCAAGGTGTAGCCAATCCACATCTGTACCCAGCTGTGTGTTTTGACAGCACTGGACATCTGTTCCTTTCTCTGAGCAAAAGAGGGGGAGAAAAAAAATGAGTGACTGCAGTTCAAAAATCAGATAAAGACATCTGCCTACTCTTTTACACTCCAAAGGTAACATGAACAGTAGACTTTTTAAAACTGAATTCTAAATACAACAAAGAATGACACAGTGATGAAAGTTGTATCCCACCATTACAGTAAAATAAAAGATTTGCACCTTAATCAGATATTTGATGGTATTTTTATTTATGGAGACAGTGCAATTTTGGTAGAAGACATTACCTTACAGAAATCCACGAGGATTTATTAGTATGTGCAACTAATTTAATTTTAACTCATACTGATTAATGGAGTTATAAAAGCTTTCAAAATGACAAGACTCAAAAGAGTGGAAGAAAATTAAAATCGAATTTATCTGGGGTTTTTGCATGTGAAATAAAATCAAAGTGTATATTTCTTTATACAATAATTAAATGAAAATATTTAGAACCTAAAAATTGACTCTAAGATTTTTTATATAAAATAAGAACTAAGCTTCACAAAATTTTCCCTAATTCATCATCAAGTACTGTTTACATTATATTAACTACCCTAATAAATATTCCTAAAACATATACTGGTAGTATAATTGAACTGAAAAAGAAAGTCTTATTTGCCTTAAATTTCTGAATTCTCTTAAGAGAAAATTGTGTTTTGAAAAGTTTACTTCCCCTTCTCTTAAGAATATACTCCTTTGAGAATGCTTGGAGCACTAGTTACTGTTGAATTTACATGCTTGAAATTCATTTTAAAAATCAATTTTTCCACTGCAATATTTATTTGCACTACATACTATTATTATGAATACTGGACAGTTCTTTCATATAAAGTTCTGTCCAGAGAACAGAAAAATGGAAGTTTGTTTATAGCCTGCAGGAGTTTAGCAAGTGATTTGAGAAGGGAAAAATCCTTCTGGCACAAGAACATTGTGATATTTTGCACTAGGTACAATATATCTAGCTAATAGTCAAACAGTACATTCTGGAGAAGACACTTCTAAATGTCTGACACTTCTTCTACCTGTCTGATGAGAATGGATACTAAGGTATTTAGGATTGATTTATTTTGAATATTCTACATAAAAGGAAGATTTAACAATAAATTTATCAGATATATTTGCTTGCATTAGTTATTTTGGAGGCTGCCTCAGTTACTTTGTTTAAATGCATGATAAAATGAATACTTGGGAGACAAAAATATGTTTACCATTGCATAAAAATACAAATATGAAGCTTACTGACTCTACAGAGAGAACATCAAGTACTTTTTTTCTGTCTTCTGCTTTGTTAAAATTTTTTAAATTATATGTAGGTGCCTTGACCCATTCTTTTTCTCTCTGAACCTGGAAGAAGAGTGTTTTCTTCTATTTCTCTAATACATTTCTTTAAATTAACCCCAATGGTTCTGATTTTGTAACTTAGGAGTGGATTTGTTAACAATTGTCTTTCCTTAAGACTTATATATTGCTATTTAAAATAGTTGCAGCAATAATCTAAGTAACACTGATTTTAATATCTGACTTTATTTTCCCTAAAGTGCATGAAGGAGAGACAGCAGAAAGTGCAAAAATAACATTCTATTACCAGATCTGAAGCTACTTGGTTTCTGATCTTAAACACAACATTCAAATTTCTCTGTGTTTCTCTTTGGCTTGCAGTAGAAATATTTTGAGAAAGGTGGTTTGTTTGGTTTTATTTTTAATGCTTCAGATATTTTTTAATTTGTTACATTTTACAATATATTTTTTTGTTGTTTTTTGTTTTTTTTTTTTTAATTAGACAAATTCTCAGTACAACACTGCACACATGTTCTTTTTATCCTTTCCAGTAAGAAAATATATCAAAACTTATTAGACAGTATATATTGTACGATGAAAAGTTGGGAAAATAATTTTCATTACTTGAAATCACAATAATTCACTACCGAAGGAATTAATCCACAACACTGAAACTGAAATAGTGAGGACATAGCTAAAAATATTTATGAAAATTTCTTGGGTTTTCTTTTTACTTCTTTTAATGACAAAATATTTATTTCACATTTTTAAAAGAATGTACAGCAGATATGATTTATTAAATTGCATAACTCAAATCCAAATATCTTACATTCATTATAGTCTTAATATACTTTTTCTCTGCTTGAAGCCTCTGTAAAATTATAAAGGTCGATAGCAGGATCTATATGTAAGTTATTGCAACATTGAAACAAAACTGCAGAAGGCAATCTGAATCACATTCTAAGAAATTGCAGTGTTTTACAGAATTAACAAGGAATGTGGCATATTCTTAGACATAATAATTCTAATTATTCCAAGTTAGCGTGTCTTTAAAAGTAATTAATACCATTCTCCGAGTATGTCTTGATATATGTCTGGTAGCATAGTATCTAATTATGTATTTATTTTAATTTTTTTTCAGCTATTTCTCTAATATCTTTCAGATACAACAATATTGTAACTGTAATACATAGTTACCTGAACAGAAACAAATGTCTTACAGAGTTTCTTTCCTTAAAGTTAATGCTTCTTGCATAAAATCCTTAAAGATTCTGAGATCTGTGCAACTTAAAATCTTTCTTAACAGTGAATTTATTCTTTGGAAGACTTTTTATTGTGCAATGTACTTACCACAAATTTGATTCAGTCCATTTTAGGCTATCATTGGCAATAACATTTGCTTAATAAATTTAAAAAGTATTCAAAAAAACAAAAACATAGTTAGTAACACAAAAAGCATATCCCCAAAGTAGTCTTTTGACAACTCATGTACAGAGTGCTTTACATTTTCTCCCTGTTCATTAATTTTATTCTCAATAATAAAAATGTAGGTCATCATAAGATATTTGCCTGAAGTTAAATTAATTTCTTTTCTGTCTCTTGTGAAGAAGTTCTTGATTCAGCTTTTCCAAACTCCAGAATTCTGAATTAAGCAGCCATTTTCTTCAGCATCCTATGAACTGCATTTCTGTTTAACAGGTCCCTAAATCAGAGATTTGTGCTCCAGGTCACTCGTTTGCTTGTTCCAAACAGAAGTAGAGATCCTCCTAAAACTTATATCAATTTAATATATTCAAGAGACCTAGAAAAATAACAACAACAACAACAACAATAATAATGATAATAATGATGATGATGATGATGATGATAATAATAATAATAATAATTGTTGTTGTTATTATTATTGTTGTTATTGTTATTATTGTTATTATTTTTAAAATACTCATTTGGGAATCTAACTTTAGGAAGGAAATGTTTAAAAAGGAAAGATTCTAGACTATATACTTCTAATAGACAAAAAATAATTATGTTCACTAACAATTTTTTTTTAATTTATGTATTTGAAGATATTATAAGAAAGATATACAATCATAATTAATTACAATATAAGGAAGAAAACTGAGGACAGTCCTCACTGCAGTTACAACTTCCTGGAAGGAAAGAGCAGGGACAGGCGCTGATCTCTGTTCTGTGCTGACCAGTGACAGGACCTGAGGGAATGGCCTGAAGCTGTGCCAGGGGAGGTTTAGGCAGGACATTAGGAAGAAGCTCTTCACCCAGAGGGTGTTTGGACACTGGAACAGGCTCCCCAGGGCAGTGGTCACAGCACCAACCTGACAGAGTTCAAGAAGCTTTTGGGCAATGTTCTCAGTACCTGGTGTGACTCTTGGGGCTTGGCTCTGCAGCGCCAGGGGTTAGACTCAACGATCCTTGTACATGCCTTCAAACACAGTATATTCTGTGATTGTGTTCAATCTGGTCATCAAAAGACTTTTCACAGTATTACAACCACCTCTTTTGTTCATATATGGGAAAAATATTGGTATAAAAATACAGAGAATTTAGCACTTTTATTTTTTTGAAATCAGGATCAGTAGAGACTGTGCCCTTAGACTGTTGCTCTGCTACTTCTCACCCACAAGATTCATATTTATTCATGCAATAAAATTGGATTTTAGAATTTACCTCTTGTAATAAATATAGATTTTTCTGTAAAAGACCTCAAACTAGTTATGAGTAGGACCTGGAAAACTTTTTCTTATAATAATAGCCTATACTCAACTGCATAGCATAATAGAATCATAGAACCATAAAATCATAGAATAGTTTGGGTTAGAAGGGACCTTTAAAGGTCATCTAGTCCACCATGACTGTCATGGACAGGGACTAGACCAGGTTGCTCAGAATCTCTTCTAGCCTGGTTTTGACTGTTTCCAGCAATGGGGCATCTACCATCTCTCTGGGCAACCACTTCTAGTGTTCCACCACCCTTTTGAGAAAAAATATTTCTCTATATCTAGCCTGAATCTAGCATCTTTTAGTTTAAAATCATTACAAACATTTCCACAGGCCCAGCGAAAAAAATCTCCCTTAAAGCCCCCTTTAGATACTGGAAGACTGCTATACTCTCTCCTCAGAGCCTTCTCCAGGCTGAATAACCAAACATTCAGCACATGTTTTCACAGGACTTCCTATGGACCCACTCCAACAGGTCCATGTTTCTTGCCAACAAAAGCATATGCAGGTTCTGCAAAACCTCCAGTACCTCTCTGAGCTCTGTCCATGATGCTTGTCCCTGCAAACATGAGATTAATGAGAAATATGACTAAGGATTTCCGAGATCCCAGCTTTATTCATTACTATCTGGAAACCAAAAATTCTTCTTCCTGTGCTAAGTAGTTGGAGCTATTTTAATCTTTAATATCGGTAGTTAAGTAAACTTTTTCAGGAAAAACTGAAAGAGAATAGTTTAGATTCGGTATTAGGGAGAAATTCTTTACTGGGAGGGTGGTGAGGCAGAGGAACCTGTTGCCCAGAGAAGTTATGGAGGTGTTTAGTGCCAGGCTGGACAGGGTCTAAAAAATCTGGTCTGGTGAAAGCTGTTCATGGAAGGTGCATTGGAACAGGATGGTCTTTAAAGTCTGTTCCAACACAACATATTCTATGATATTATCATTCTGTGATTGTTTTGAGACTGTAATGAAGACAAGATCAATGAGAAAATAAACTAATTTCCTTTGATTGCTTGCTGTCTACTACTTAAGCTAGTTCTGTTCTTAGATGTTCAAAACAACATTATTTTTATTTATTTAGGAATTAAGGACTAATGTATATATGAAAACATGAAAATGTATGAAACATTTAATGGGAGGATTGACTGACACGGACTTCATTTATGCCAGCAAAGCAAAGACAGTTTATTATACAAATTTACCAGTGTTTATAGGTCAATACATTCATACAGAATTTCCCACTCAGCCCCCTTTGTCCCAGTCCCCTCTAGAAACACAACTTTCTGATTATTATTCTTACTCTAGTAATGCCCTTGTTGTCTCTTTCCTGGTCAGTGGTCAGTGTCAGAGGGCCAGAGTGACCAGACATGGATCTTCACTTCTGTTCCTGCCTTGAGTTTATCTCCCATGGCTTCCACTGCACCAGGACCAGAAGATCTGCAGTGGTACTCAGTTCAGCTTCTGTGGCTGTCTGATCTCTGATACTTTAAAAGATGCTCTGCAATTTTGAAGCAGGGTAAAAATAAGAATCACAATGTGACTCTCTTTTTTAAATGAGAAAAATATTTTTCCAATTTTCATAATCATATGAAAAAGTTTTCAGAACAGTACTTTTCTATATTAATTACGTCCCATAAAATTGAGACCAGTACATTCTTTTGCATGATAAATTAAATTCTCTATTTTGAAGGCTAAGGCTCAAGGTTACCTTGCCTGTCTCAGGCAAGGTAATGGGAAACACAAATGGATTTTTAAACCATCTATCCCCTGAAAGAGTAATGATTTCTTCTAGAAAACTCCTGATTGCTGTTCTAGATTTTTTAATTACTTGCTTTAAAGTGATCAAACTGGCACAAATATTCATTTCAAAGCCTGTTCTACAGTTTCAGAAAGTCCTAAGAAAAGTATCTTACTAGCCAAAATTAATTTGTTTTATCCTTTTTTGTCAATTTCTTTTTTTCCCCTGTGTTGCTGCCACTGTCGCCCTAAACTGTTCTTTAATTTTGTTCTCACAGAAACACAATATCAACTGAGCAAAGGATCTTGGATTTATCTTCACACACGGGTAAGTCTGTTCAGTGTTGGTCTGGCATGGCTAGATGCCAAAACGGTAGGGAAGAGTCTGTATTGATTATACATCACAGCAAAAAAAGGACAAGCGTTCACCTTCATTAAACTTAGGCAAGGTTTTAATGCAAACAAAATATCAGCTTTCTCATTCATTTCAGGCAGAAAGCTGTGGAATAAATATGTATAGCCCAGAGAAACGAGGCTTACAAGAAACACAATGTATGGTAATTCTCAGTACCACTCCAACAGTTATGCCTATTTTGAGAGAACAATTAGATGAGATGAGCAGGGACTGCAAGATTTTCTATATAAAGGAAATAGATACATAAAATATAATATAATTTTAATAGTTTTAAAGACTTTTTTGAATAAGCACATACTATATTTTCAATTATATTGTTTTCAGAAAAAAATCAGACTAAGTACCTTTAGAAATAAACAAATTCTAAATGTATACAAGGGTATGGTCAACAAGATTTGAAACCATTATTTGAGAACTGTTGGTAAGCTTTATGATGCCTATATGAAACTTATTTTTTTAACAGTTTTAAGGTCAGGCTCAGCACTGTTTAAATGCAATCTTGTGCCCAGGTTACTTCAACAAATTTAGTTGTCTGGCAGGCTCACATAATTTGTTGAATTAGACCTTAATTTTTAAGGCACCTGAGTGGAAGACTCCAAACAATATATTTCTTGACATTGTGAGACTGCAATTGCAGAAATCATGAAGCAGTGCGAGACTGGATCCCTGTTATCATCCTTCAAAACACTCCACTCCAAAAAGTTTGGAGAAAATAGGAAAACAGCTTTCTCTTCCACATAAATAGACCAGAATTGAAAAACGTTTGGTAGCTATGGCAGAATTGATAACTACAGATTTTTCAAAAACAACTGGAGACTCAAAAATTGCTGTATTTGACATGAATTGTGTCTATAAATCCTAGAGAACTCAGTGAGCAACAGAAAAAAACAAATGAATTGCTTAGGGAGTTCAGAGCAAGAACAACCTGAACTGCAAAACCCATGAGAAATGTCAGCTTGCAAATTCTTGAGGCCAGAAGAGTTTAACAGGACATAAATATCTGTATTTATTTCCTCTTTCTAAAAACATGACTGCACAGTGTGTCTGTGACAGAGATCACACTGCAGCCAGTGTGGTAAACTCTAGCTCTTGCAAGCACTGATATTTGCATCAGATTATAAATTAAAGCATTCAACATCTTTACAGAAATTTGAAACATATATGAATAATTTGCAGACCTAAGACCAGTTATTTTCAGCAGCATGAGATTTAGTCCCAAGCAAAACATGTTTTAACTTGTCTAGTCAGTGGAACACAAATTCACATTTTGTCACCAATATCTGATATGTGTTTTTGAGACTCTTTACAGTGGATCATAGCAGTGTTTTAGAGAGTCACAATGTCTCAACCTTAAATATTTAGGGATGCAAACATAAAAATATATAACTTTTATTTAAAAAAAAAAAAGTGCTTGGGACTTTAAATGGAATCTCAATACATTAATAACTTGCTACCAGCTTGCTATATTACATGTCAGCTGATAAACCAGGTTTGAATCTGGTTGTTCTGGAAACTTAAAATGGAAGAAAGTTGCTTTCACACCACACATTGTAAAATTGTTCTTTTACTAGATGGCCTATAATGTTTCCCAGTATGATAACTGATACAGAAGATATACAGCTTGGTATTCCCATATCTTCCTGAAGAAGAAAGTTGCAACAAAGAATAACTGATAGATCAATTTCTTTGTGCAGAAGCTGGAGAGACTCAAAAAGTAGGTGTGTTCAAGGTAAATGTATAAACAGATGTGAATACATCACAGAGATAAGTGTTGACAGGAGAAACTAATAGGTTGGAAATTGGCTACAACGAAAGGAAAAAAAGAAAAATAATAGAAAACTGTGGCAATGGTAAAAAGAAACATAGTGATACATTGTGATAACTATTGGTCATACACACTCCCTTTTCAGAAGTAAGGGATATGGAGATTAAAAAGAGGCATATTACAAATACTAGGGGGAAAAAAGCTACTAAAATGCAAGAAAAGACAAGAAGAGAAAGAATTTTTTTAAAAATGTGACCACAAACATAATGACCTGACCATGACACACACAAAATGTGTCTGTTTTCCATACCTTTAGTATAAAGAGTTCAGATGGAGGAGGTGTTCTTGTATAGTCTATTCCATATTGAGCTGAATTGTGCCTTTTTCCTGACCTGGGATGCTGAACTACAGAAGAGCAGAAATAAAACAGGACAGAATGGAACAGAAAGGAACGGAACAGAACGGAACAGAACAGAACAGAACAGAATAGAATACAATACAATAGAATACAATAGAATACAATAGAATACAATAGAAAGACACAGTAGTCTAGTCCCACTGCCTGACCTACTCAGGCCTGATCAGAAGTTAAAGCACATTATGAAGGGCATTATCTAAATGCCTCCTTTTGAGGCAGTGACAGGCATGTGGCACTAAACACCTTGCTATGGAGCCTATGCCTGGGTTCGACCACTCACTCATCGTCCTTTGAGAAAGTCAACAGCACCTTCCAGTTTAGTATCATCAACAAATTTATTAATTGTGCATTCAACTAACACATAGAAATAAATTATAAAGCTTTTGAACAGAACTGGTCCTAAAATTGAGTCCTGAATAGCTACTGGGGACATGAGAAAAAATGGAAATTAGTATAACACAACGGCCTGAGCTGCACTCACTTTGCCGCTCCAGTCCCGTGCCCAGAGTGGGTCACACTCTGAGAGCAGGAGCCCTTAGATGTGGCTCGAGCTATGGCTCCACAGCCTTTTTGCTGTCAGATTGCATCCAAAGGAGGCAAGGAGGGGGGGGAGGTCTTTTGCTTAGGATAAAAAGGATTCATTACTCTGGGGAATCCGCAAAAGACAAAAATGGTGAAGGTGCAACAACTTAAATATAGGGGAGGTTCAAGGGGAAGGTACAAATTCTTAGCAAATTGGAGAAATTCTGAGGAGGGCCAAATGGACTAATGAGATGTCGAGTTTTAGGGGATTTCCAAAGAGGAATTCTAATCAGGGGGCTGGCACAAAGCAGGATTGACAGGTAGTTTAGGACAGATTGACAAAATGGGTGGGAGGGTATAATTTTGGACTAAGCCATTAGCTTGGGCAATAACAGAACATACCATTAACAGGAAATACACTGCAACATTGTACCACAGAGAGTATAAATCAAAAACATATTAAAAAAAAAAAGCTTTTTAAAACGAAATATAGTCTATTATGCTATCAGGAAAGTAAAAACAAGTGAAAAAAAGAGGAAGGAAACTCAAGAGGACAAGCTTCAGCAGAAAGAGTCAGAAAACCTCCTCTTTGTGGCAGCTTGTTCCAGCTCCCACTCACTCTGTTGACCCTCACCACAGGAAGAAAAACCATGAAGAAGTCCATTGACAAAGGGGAATATGCCATATGTAGTACAAGAGGAGCTTAGAAAAGTATTTGATACAGGGCCTGAGGAAATCTGGCTTCAAAGAACAACTTGAAGTCATCTGGATGTGAACCAGTCTTCTATGAACTGGAAATTGCCTGAAGGGCAAGGCAGAAGAGTAAAAGGAAAATATGTGTCTGTGCTGCCTTATCTATGAAAGCAGTACATTATCTGAAGTCTCTTATGCTATTAAAATAGGATTGACAACCACAGAAAGAGAAATAATACCAATGAAAGAAGAAGTAGAGGTAAAGATGTCTAACATGGAAGAAGACCACACAGAAGTGTATTCCAAAGTGTATCTACTCTAAGAGCAGTGATTAACAGTGACCATTGCACATAAATTAATGGAGATGTGTTTACAGCAGTGTCAAAAACATTAATTTAACATCATGTCATAGACAAGTGAAGTTTTCTTATATTGTTCTGCATGTAAATGACCAAGGCAAAAAAACTGGTCACCACATTTCTCATCCAAACTAAATACTTATTAGGTACATTCACTAAAGAAAGATGGACAGGATATGAAAAAAGTATGTGGAAAGCAATTAATCTCCTCCGTGTTCAAGAGCAGAGTATTGGACAACTTGAGTAATAAAAAGCAAACAACAGAGGAAATGGGAGAGAGTCACCATCTCACATGGTACATTCTGTTTGATTTAAGTACACAAAGTTTGACCAAAAAAAAAAGTTGAAAGAAAATTACAAAGAGAATGTTCTGCCTCCCCCAAACCAGTACATCAGAGTAAAGTATGCTCAGTCTGTCCTGTGAGATATAGTCCCTAATCAATGGAATACTTGCAGACCTTTGCCATAAACTGTAAGGACTTGGTATCTGAATAATGAAGCTGCTTTATTTTATTACCTTACATTTGGGCCTAACCAATTACACAATTGTCCCAGATTAAACTAAACCAATTGATTTAACTAAACCAATGTAAAATTGACAACATTACATTTTAATGTTTTGTGTACGATTTACTTTAAAAAGTTTACAGGCACAAGTGAGACAAATGCCAACAATCTAAGCTGATTTAAACTATAAGAAAACCAATTTGTTTCTTGTCTTGCTTCTGCTACCTATGCTAGTTTTGTTCAAGCTTTTTCAAATGGACAATTTCATTATGAATTTCACAGTTGTTTTCAAGCCAACAAAATTGTGCCTGTATTGTGAGAAATAATTTTAGTAGTTAAAACTCTTCTCCACTAAGGTCAATGTTTGTGAAATGCAACTCAAAAAGTATTTTTTTAATGATTATTTCACTAGTCCCTCTTGATGACATCAGATGATACCATTCTGATGCTCTTTATTTAATATATTGAACACAAAACTTTATTTNCAAAGACTAGCATTCTAAACAATTTGATATGAACTTTATATTAGAAATTTATTTGTGGTTTGGAAGAAGTTGTTTGTTTCCACATATCAATCTAAACGCATTTCTCCTCTAAGAATTTTTTGTTTATTTGGGCAAAATTCTTTAACTCTGGTTAGCTGTCATGCAAGTGCACCCCACACTGAAATGAAAAGTGCAGTTTCATCATACATCTAAGAAGATTATAATCTTTTCCAAGAGAGTTAAATTAGTGGGAAACTTGCTTTCCTGAGAAGTAGGCTCAGATGACTGGCAATCCACAGAGACAACATGGGAACTCAGACCAGTACAGCAAACCCTACAAAGAACACTATGGAAATCTGAGGATATTTAGCCAGTACTTTAATATCAAGAAGATATTAAATTTCAATTTGGTTAAATTCTTGGCTGGGAAGTTTTTTAATGTTTTACTAGGGTTGTGCCAGATGATTTTTGAGTCCTAGAGTAGGTGACTTGAGTCCTAGAGTTTTGTGTCTGTACTGCTGTTTAGACCCTCCTTTACTTGCCTTAAGCTTATATTCCAAAATGGCCAGAAATGTATTTGGTGACACCAAAATTGAACTAATATCTGGCTGTATTCTTACACCTAAACATTATTGCTTTAAACATGTGCATCTTTTTAATATGTTGCTGTGGATTAACTCTGCTGAAGATATGCACCATAGTCACTCACTCACCTCCTCCAGCAGAATGGAGGAAGAAGAAAGAAGAATAAAAGCAAGAAAAATTGGGCGTCAAAATAAAACAAAAAATCAAACAAACAACACTTTAATAACTGAATGGTAAGTGGAAGAAGAAGAAGAATTAAAAACTGAACAAGTGCTACAAAAGCTATCACTCACAATCTCATTTGGTCAGACTGATGTCCGATGAGTTTCCAAATAAGAAGTAGGTGAGCACCCAGTTTTTTCCTTTCAATGCTGCTCATGATATTATGTTATGAAATATCTCTTTGCTCATTTCAGGTAATCTGCCAAGTTGTGTCTCCTCCCTGCACAACGTCTTCCCTCCCAGTCTATTCTCTGTAGGGGTAAAGTGAGATACCAAGTAGGCCTTGATATTGTATAAACACTGTTTTGATGAAAAATCTAAAATACATTGTCATACAAGCTGCTATAAAGGAAATTAGTTCTATTCTAACCAAGTCCAGTACAAACACCTAAATGAACCCTACGTTTTAAGATAAGCAACACTGCTTCATTTGCTCAAGGAAATAAAAGAACAGTAAATCTGAAATAATATAATATAAAAATAAACTTCCTGAACAATAATTTGTAAATTCTCTCTACTTTATAGACTATTTACATACAGTTACCTTTTCCCTGTGTTGCAGTAAAGGTCTTTTTGAAGGATATGATCAAGTCATATTGCCACTTGATTATAACACAGTCAAGGCAAATATTTTTTCATCTATAACCTATATATAGGAATGGACAGTCATTTCACTGCTCAAGGTTCTTCATGGAACACCTTCTGGTGCTTCCCCTTTCTATAGTAATATTTTTGCTTATTTTCTTTTACATCTTTTCTTACCTTCAGCATATTTTCTTAAGCAGGCATTTCAAAGTAGTGTTCTTTGTATCAAACTGGAAATGAATCTTCAGGACTCATCCTTTTCAAACATTGCAAGTTAACCAACAATTAAAATTCACTCTTCCCTTATACACCAGATTTATAATTAAGTGATATTCTACAATCTTTCTTTTGAGTCCATAAGCAGGTTTCACTTTTATGCCTAAGTTTAAAAACACAGTGCAAACACTGCCTGTAATATTTGACTGGATGAGCTTGCTACTCCCAGACATAAAACTGCAGTGCACACTGAGTGCACTAATGACTAAGCAGCTTTATAATAATCTTTCTTTTCAACAGCCCATCTTCACCAGGTTTTATTTTAATTGCTTCATTAAAATATTTCAAAGTCCATCTGAGAATCTCATCTGTTCACCCTTAAAACTTCTTTCAGAGAAAACTGATTCACTTCCCTTCTGATTTCCTGTCATGAGAGAGAATTATGTTAATGCGATGAAAAAATAATTGATTGCAGAGCTGCAAACTAGTGGGAATTTGTGGAGAACACAGGCTGGGATATCTGAGGGACATGAAATAATAGCGACTGCAGGGATAAACACAGACAGGGAATAAAGACAGGGTTCAATTTCCATTAGCGGGTTAATCTCAGCAGGTATTTTGTATTTCTAAAACTTCTGTGTTTGGCAAGGAGAGACAAACTTTAGGGAACTTTAATCAGGAGTACAAAATGAAATAATTTTCTGCTTGATTTTGAAAAATGCAATATTTAATTGTCCAAATTTATTTGCATTCTGAAAAACGATCTTCCAATCATTAAGTGTGGTAAATACTGAAATTATTTATAGTATATTCAAATACAGCTGATTTAGCTGATTTAATAAAATAAGAAACAAAAAGTAGTCCTAATACACTAGGAAAGGTTTGTTTCTGGAAGGAAGAACTGTGTTTTCACAAAGCATTCAGAATCAACTATTACTATTTATATAAGAGAATAGTAATTGATATAAGTTTGTGATGATTTTGCGACAGTAGCTGGTACCCAGGCAACTCAAAATGAATATTCTGAAATTCCAAACACTCACTTGAAACTTGATCTTGATTAAAAAAAAAAAACAAACAAACCAGTTTGGATGGTTGAACTTCAAAAACAGCAGCAAATAATTCTAGTCAGAAGAAAAATTTCATTTTTGTTTGCAAATCAAATGATGTAATATAAATTCAGTATGCCAGATGAATGTTGAATTATTCGATGGATTGCAAAAACACATATCTGGTTAGGAAAAATAATAATTATTTTTCTGGTTTTCTTTTCTGTCCTATTAATAGAAGCGAGGTTTAAAGCAGTAAATCACCATGCCTTATTGTTTAATTCACTTAGACTTATCTAATGTGCACATTAACTTTATACAGACAATATATAAAGATTTGAGTTTGACTGTGTTTTCTGAGTATGGTTGTGTCGCGGCGGGCCTTGAGACGGTGGGGGAGACGTGGAGAGCCGCGACCTACTGGAGAAGCGTCCTGGGGAGGAGGCCTCTGAGGGGCTGGCACGTCCTCCGGAGCGCTCCCAGGCGGCGAGTGACAGCAGCTCCTTCGTGAGCGCTCCGCCTCGGCCGACGCAGGAGACAGGAGACGGGAGCCGCATTAGGGGTTCCAAGGGGAAGATTTATTCTTCCAGCCTCAAAAGGGTCCAGGGACGAATGGGCTCCCCGAGCGACACGGAGCAGGATAGAGATAGAGGGGAGGGGTAGAGCAATGACGAATGGTCTGAGGGCTCAGGGGCGGTACGAGGGGGGAAGGGACAATGGGGTACAACAGATTAACGTGTTACGGTAAAGCATGTCGGGAGCGAAACTATGGTTCACATAACAACGAGGAAGGATCTAAGGAGTTTCCCTCCAAGGGAGAGAGATATGCTGTTTCGTTCTCAGGCTTTCTGCCTCCACATGGTTGGGCATGTATTTTATCTAATGTGGTTATTAGAGAAGTTCCAGGCAGAAGTTCCCCACTGAGAAATTTCTGCCTAAAGGAATTTGCTTTAGAAATAGTTTTAACTGATCCACATACTAGGACTAGTTTGTTGGGATTTTTTAGTAAATGTAAAGCTGAGACCTACTGTTCATTATTGATTGCTGTAGCCTCTAGATCTGCTTTAAGGGCTTATTCATGAATTGGTTTGCTCTCTAGTCGCTTAACTCATATGTATGGTGTCAAATCAACAGTCATTTGTAGTTTGTTGTAGTTCTGTCCTCTGTTAAGATCTCTTAACTGAGCCCTTACTCAGTTTTCTGTTCTGAGACAAATATGGGAAGTATTTTTTTCCCAAAACTAAACTAATTCAGATTGTCCCATTGTAACTTCATAAGTTTCTTTATCCTTAATGCAGATCTAGTTAAAATAACAAATAAACAAACAAACAAAACCAAAAATGAACCAAAAAATGCACTGAAAAAACCCCCACACAATTACCCCAACCATGCAACCAAATCTTTCATGCTAAGGTTCCAAACCTGGTTTTGTGTTTCATCAATTTATTCTTTAATAACTAAATCTCTGTAGGCATAATAACTATTACCAAGGCAGCTGAGATTTCCATTTATGCTATTTCTTGCTTGTTTTTTCACCAGCCCTACAGGATTTTTATGACATGTGACCACAGATATGTTGTTTATAGCCTGATATTTAAATGCATCTTTGGGCAACAAAACTATGTTTCTCTCTTCTTATACTTGAGGTCATATCTGATCTTTTACTGACTGGAGACAACTCAGCTGACTGACCCATTGCATGCATAGGGACAGGAATATTGTGTCCACCTGATGTTTCAGCAGTCACTATGTGTAATGAATGTGGTGTCCTGGGTGTACCCATCCCTGTACAAGTGCCAAGCATAAAGACCCCTCACCCTGTGGGTTGTAGTGGCAACAGGAATGGGAATGACTCTAAGGAACCTTATGAAACTGATCTGGAAAGAGATTAAAGACCAGAACTTCAGATTCTTTGAAGACTACATGATGAAAATTTGGGTCTTGGTCATCTGGATGATACATTTGGAATTTATGTCACGTAGTGCGGTGTGTAAGTCATATAAGAGCCACCCAATTCTCATGTCATGTGGCTTAGGATGGAAAAGTTATCTATGCTATTCAGTTTATGTTGCACTGCTAAATTTTAAGGTTAAGGGAGAGATATACAACTGAATCAAAGCAAATGGACACATGTTTTTCATTTACATCTTTGGGAGTATTTTAACTGTAATTCTAATGTTATTATTAAATTTGCTCTGAATACACATTTCTCAGTATTTTTCTCCCCAAAACATCAGATATTTGCTGATAAATATCCTTCCCAATCTAAAATTAGGCACTCTAATTATAACATCTACAACTTTAATGAGAAAAATCTTTTTAGCTGAGTGTTAATTGTGATTAATTTATTCATTGATGCTGCTATCATTTATATTCAATGCACCTGTTGAAATGGCAACATTCAAATATAGCTTTTTATTCACTTGCTTTATTTAAGTGAATAAAATTATATTTTTCTAATTAGTAATCATATTTCTTATTTATAACATTCTTGGTGAGAATAATATTATTTATTGGTATAAAGATAGTCACAAAACCACCAAGAGATACAAGTTTGCAAGTCCAGAAAAACAGATTAAATGTACATCGGTTGTAGATAGGCTGCCACCAACTTTTGTTTATGATCAGTATGAAAATAATAAAATCTGTCAAAAAAACCCAAACATTGATTTAAAATGGATTTTATATGGATGAAATATGGATTTTCCTTGTTCTTTCATGCAATAATGTTTCACCACATTTATAATCTTATTACCTAGGTAAAAATACCCAATAACTTGCATACTCACCTGTTCCAACATGTGCAAGAAGCCTGGCACTGGTTGTGAGAAACCGTTTATTTTAAAAATTCCTCCTTGTTACTCTTTAGGGCCCCAGCACAGTTACATACAGTGAATCCACATAGAGCTGAAAGGGAGTGAGATCTGCTAAACATATGCACACTTTTTCCTAAGCACCTTCACAAAAGCTAATCTGGGGTACACATGGGTTTTGAGGATGACCAAGTGCTTCATTCAATCATGATTCTGCTGGCCAATTAGGCAGGGTTTTGCAATCTTAAAATACTAAATTATTAAAAAAATCCCTGATATGCAGAGGTGCAGACTTTTTCCAAGTGCTTTGAGTAGTTCTGATTTTGGGGACAGGAGGAAGTCCTTAAAGGGTTTTTGCTTATCCCTGCTGTTCACTGTTGGTAGAGAAGACAAAAACACATGAGCAAATGACTGACTAGACTTCTCCCTGTCTATGGCATGACAACCAGAAGCCAAAGCAGTGTTTGGAGTGGATAAGTAGGGGTAGTTACTGCTGTTTGAAACCAGTGTCTGGTAGTTTAGATGACTTTTCTCTCCATGCCTTAGAGGGGGACATGAGCAGGGTTACATCCTCAGGGTTACTGGTTCTTTCTCACAAAGCGATAAGGAGTGGTCAAGAGTCTCAATACGGAGAACTGAACCTATGGCACTGTCTGGTCCTCAAACAATGACAATAAAAAAGAAAGTATTGGTGCTTGGTTGGTTGGGTGGATGGGTGGGTGGGTGNATACTATTAATTGTTTTCAAATTTTAGGATGACTTCTTAAAACTCATGAAAGCAAAGGCAGCATCCAAATGGATTCTATGAAGTTCTTCAGATTAAGAACATGCTCATTGTACAATTAAAAGATAATTATGACAATGACAAAAAGCCTTTTAAATCAGCATCTTTGCTCCGGTAACAAAGCTGAACTACTGAGCAGATAATATAGTCCTTTTACCATCGTTGTCTGAATGATTCCTTAAAATTTGAATGATTCAGTAGGTAAAAATCCTGAATGATTCACTAAGTTAAGAATGGTCAGCATTCATAACAAATCTACTTTATGCAGGACACTTACTGGAGTTTATAAATTGATCTTGTGAAAGCTAATAATCTCTTACATCTCTCACCCTTCTTGATATGTTTCTCTTAAAATTCACTTACTAAAAGTGTTAGAAGGTCTGAAGCAATGACTCAGCTCTGCTGAGCTTGGCTAGGCATGCTTTGAAGTGCATCATAATTAAATTAACAGTCAATATTTAAACTTACTTTTACACATTTTCCTGGAGAGATCGTAAAGATATTTAATATTCAGATACAACCAGCACAGAGGTCCTAGGTAGAACCTGGATAGGGCCTTCCATACTGTGTTGTTGACCACCACTAGTCACAGCAGGGTAGCACATAGAGACTCCAGCCATCAAAATCTGAAACTTGTCAGTCTCTGACTTCAGAATCAAATCAAGAAAGCAGAATTTTATATGACTTTATCAGGTCTACTTTTTAACGATCTGCCAGCACTCACAACTTTCAAGCAAATGTGGATAGATATTAAAAAAAAACTAATTAATAATTCCTCTAATAAAAACAATTTTGAGAGTTTGTTGCTTCTTTATGTAATACAGAAGATAAAATGGTAATGATAAAAGATAAAATGCATACTGACCTGAAGTTAGCAGAAGCAATGGCAGGGAAGAAACTAACAGTCTGAGTTTGTCATACACACTAGTATTATCTCAATCATCACAATGCACAGAATTAAGTTTTGGCCATTAA
>VWZS01005149.1:156165-211548 GCA_013397075.1 Rhabdornis inornatus
AGACAATCAAGACAGACATACAAGTTCTCGGTCATATTTGCATTAAATGTATGACATATTCTGCAGAAACAGAGAGATCAGAAATCCCCAGTGTGGTTAGGTGGTATGTTCAGCCGTAGCTATTGTTTGCACTTTGCCAGGGAATTTATTTTTAGGAAAGAGTTAAACAGAAACAGCAATCATTACTGTGGGAAGTGTTGTCTGTATTGAGCATTAGACTAAGATTTTGGCTAAAATCTTAGTGAAAAGCATAGAAAAACAATAATAGAAACCATGATTGTGTTACATGGACTCCTGTTACTGCATGCTAATATAAAACATCTGCAGTATATGTACAGCTGAGGAATAAAACTATTTTGTAGTAAGTTTCCTCACATAAAGAAGTGTATTTCTATCTCTCATGAGACACAAACGCTAACACATCCCATAATTATTTAATCTCAGCAGATAAGATAATAATATATCTTATCTTTCAGGTCATAAAACTAAAGAAACACAACCTTATTTGTAATGTTACAATTTTTTTTTCTATGCTTAATTCTATAAATCACAGTAGATCAATTGAATACATGGTACATAAGTGTGGGAGTTTGTGGAAAGTTTAGACATTACCCCAGTTAGCGTTATGGACCATTGCAAGTAAAATAAAAAATCTAAAAACCATATTTTCCTTTTTTTTTTTCAATTACGAAGCAATTCGAGTATTAACCTAATAAACCTAATTAACCAATAAAATTGACTATTTGTTTCAGATAAAAAAATTAATTTATATTTTTCTTTAAGTAGCCATAAAATTTGAATTTTTCACTCTATTGACTTTGGGAAAGAAATCATAGAATCATAAAGTAGTTTGGCTTTGAAGGGACCTTAGAGAAGTCCTTGTTCCAATTCCTCAATTGTTTGTCCAGCAGTTTGCCCTCGTAGCCAGGAAGGTCAATGGTATCTTGGAATGAATTAAGAAAAGTATTGCCAGCAGGTTGAGAACCCTGGTGCTGGAGTGCTGTGTCCAGTTCTGGGGTTCACAGTACAGGGGAGACATGGAGCTTCTGGAGCGAGCCCAGTAGAGGAATGCAAAAATGACTAAGAAGTAATCCTTCTGCCTTACAAGAAAGGCTGAGGGAGCTGGGTCTGTTCAGCCTTGAGAAGAGACAACTGAAGGGACATCACCAATGTCCTGATCTGAAGGGGGAGGTGTCAAGAGGATGGATCCAGGCTCTGCTTGCTGGTGCCAAGAAATAAGGCAAGAGACAACAGATGAATAGAAGTTCCACCTGAGCATGAGGAAGAAATTCTTTACTGTGCAGGTGACTGTGCATTGGCACAGCTTGCCCAGAGAGGTGGCTGGAGTGTCCCTCACTGGAGATATTCAAAAACCATCTGGATGCAATCCTGTAGAATGTGCCCTAGGATGACCCTGCTTGATCGGGGGCTGGACCAGCTGACCCACTGTGGTCCCCTCCAACCTTACCTAGTGATTCTGTGACTCGTCAAGCAACTGTCCTGCAGACCAAGTACTTGCTCCTCTAGCATACTGTTTGGTGCTCAAGTGCTGGAAGTCTAACACTGAAAAGCTGGAAATCCCTACTACCTACAAGATATAAACATTTGGATTTCTTCATTCGTCTAGTTTGAGCAACCTTGGAGCATCTCATGCTTCATAACGTATTAGGCAGAAGCAGTAAACAGGATCAGCAGTTAGGGGAAAAAAAAGCTCAACAAAATCATCAACTAAGCAACAGCAGTAATAAATGAAGACTCAAAACCTACAATACTTTTATTGTCCTGGACCACAGCAAGAGTTTATGCAAAAGGAAACTTCTTAGATCCACACAACCCAAATGTAGAAAGAACATTTTACTGGAAGAAACACTGATCAATAAGGAAGTCTTTTGGTACTTAAAATACTAGTTCTACTGATCACAGCTGTTCTATTAAATAAACACTGAAGCTGACTGGAGGGTAATTAGAAACCCCATTGCAGGCAATAAAAATAATGGATATTTATGGAAAAAATGAAAATAACTAGTTGTGATTGTATAACATATTCTGGATTAATTTTTTTTGGTTTTAAAGAATTTGTAGAAACACATTTTAAGTATAAACTTATATTAATTGCAATGCTATTATTCCATCAGAGAGTCTGCAGATGTCTTCATTGTTTACTGAAACAATTCATACAGGCTTTTTTTATGCTACTGACTTACAAAACAGCAGTAATAAAAAAAATAATTTTCTTGTTCCTTTTTTGGGACAATTGGAAAAAAAATAATTTATTCTCAATTGATGTTAAAGACTTACAAATTTAAATACACTATTCTCAATTCCTTATATCCTCAGTTTATGTAGAAATAAGAATTTCATGGCCTTCATTTCCTGTTGTTTTCCATTATGATTTTCAATTAAAAAGACTGCTTAGAAAGACAGTATAGAGTACATTAAGTAAAAGCAGCTGCATCTCAGGTTAATCTGTACCAAAAAAAAGTGAGTTCTACTCTTGAAGCAACGCAGCAGCATGTGAGCCATTCAAGAAACATAAAGGGGTAGTTTTAAATTTTGAGAGAGAAAGAGAAAAAGAGAAAGAAAGAGGGAGAGAGAGAGAGAAAGAGAGAGAGAAATAAGGAGAGAAAGAGCAAGAGAGAAAGAAAGAGAAAGAGAGAAAGCAAGCAAGAAAGAAAGAAAGACAGAGACAAAGAGAGAAAAAATAAATGGTTAAAGAGACAAAGAGGAAAAGAAAGTGAGATAGCAAGAAAGAAAGAAGGAAAAAAATTACCACTCTCCTTATCCACCTCAAAAAGCATATGGAACAGAGAACAAAAAAATTCCACCCAATACACACAGATACTTAAATATTTGTTCTAGGATAAGGGTTTTCTAAGTCCTGAGAAACCTACATGAGGTTGTACTTCTCTAAGTATTTGTCAGTCTCATGGTATTTAGCCACTCGTACAGTAGATCTGAAGACAAAAATTTTTACTGATTCCTAATTTCTGTCCCCTCTTCTACCTCAACTTCCATATAACTCACTAGAACACCTCCTTAATGTCCGTATATTATGCAGCTGAGGAAAACAAAACTAACAGGAACTATTTAACTTAAGAAGATATGCACATGATGCCTGCCACTGGAAGTCTAAAAAACAGAAATGTTTTATAATAAAATTAAAATGAGCTGTGGTCTCACTGCAGAGCTCTGATAGGAAATCTAGCTGTTAGTGTTACAGTGGTACGTGGCATACTGCTTGGCTCTACTGCAATTCTAGCCCCCAGCAGAGTTTTAGCTCTGGTTATGCACAGTGTTGACATAAACTGGTTAATGCTTGCAGAGTTTGAGAGTTAGCATCAAAGCACTGAAGAAGCAGAACAAGCTAGAGCTGCTGCAGTATTAGCAGATACAGCACTGCAAGATTGGTTTGCAATTAGTGCATGGAGAATGTCATCCTGATATATGGCAAAACTAGGATTCAAAATATGAGAATTTATTTGGTCTTAAACAAATTCCTTCATGACCACAACTGTCAGGATAAATGTCTTGCCAGAAAGCTTTCTGCCTCAGCTTCTGTTTTCTTGAAACAGCAATCTGAGAATTAATAACTGGGAACAGAGAAGGAGTGTAGAATATTAAAGCAAATTTCTTAGCAGTAACCATCTTTAAGAAAATTTGCATTAATGTTGTTTACATTATTCTAAATTGAAAGTCACAAAATGAATCTAGCATTAAACTCCCCTCAGAGCCATCCACTTCTTTCACAAAAATAATATAATTTCTCCAAAAGCACATGATATTTTCTTTCCAGAGTTATTAATATACCTAGCCATTTTGCCCTACCCCATAACTCACTTAGCTCACCCACGAAGTCTTTTAACCTCATATACTGTCCAGTCACTTGATTCTTACTGTTGCTCTGTTCCTCCAATCCTTCTTCCACTTCAAGATGTAGATTTAGATTGGATCAAAGAAAACTCTAAGTATTATAAGGATTTTTTCTGCTAGAATGGCTTTCAGCTCAGTCAGAAGCTTATATCAGTTGCAGTATTAAAATCAAAGAACAGAAAAGAACCCTGAAAGGTCATCTAGTCCCTGACCTTAGCACACAGGACAAGGACAGCAATATACCAGTATCATTCATGATAGCATATCACCTCCTGAAAAACATTCAGCAATGAACATTCAATAGCATCCACAGATAAACTATTGCAATGCTTAGCAGTCCTTTCTTTTAGAACATTTTTCCTAATGTCTAACCTAAATCTCCCCTGTTGGAAGTCAATGCATTTACTCCTTATCTAGACTGGGCATGGAGAACTGATTATCTCCTCTCCCTTAGAAGCATGCTTGTATAATTTTTAAGACTGTTATCAGGGCCTTCTTCAATTGCTTCTGTTACAAACTCAAAATCTTCTATTAATTCATTCTTTCCTTCTGTTTTCTAGATTTATATTCTTAACCACTATTGATGTCCTCCAGACTTATGTTTACAGATCAATGTGCTGCTGATCAGCACAGAGCAAGAATCCTTTAAAATTTTATTCCTTGGTGTCACCCCAAAAATATAATAACTGTGCCATTTTACTAAAATTCCCTTTCACTGGTGTAAATAAAATGCAACTGATCTGAAAGAAACACGTATGGAATAGTTTTTGCTACATATTGGTGACTTGAAATGGAAATGTTCCTTTCTGGTTATAGTTTATAAACAGTCATCCAGCACAGAAAAAAAATTATTATTTTTCAAAGCTCCAGGAATGTTATTTGGGTACCTGAAATAAAATAGGCTAGCCAACTGATTAGATTTACCTCAATGATACACATTTCCCAGTCATAACTTTATTGTAAAGGTTAATATTACAGAGACTTCTTATATAACCTGTTGTTTGTACTGCACAAGTTAAAGATCTGCAGCAAACCTCACTGATTTTAAATCAGTCAGTAACAGTGTTTTCCATCACGCTTTAAAGCGTAAAGGTTATTGAATTCTTTCCAGAGAGCAACACTGAATCTAAACTGCAACATTACAAGATCATTTAGAGTGAAAGGTAATCAAAGAAAATAGAAATTAGCTGCTACAATCAAAAACGAACAGAGAAGAGACTACAGTTGCTACATCTGGAAAAATCCTAGCCAAAAGCTGCCTCCCTGTCAGAGGAAGAAGCAGTAAATGGCTGCAGTGACCCAGGAGCCAGCTGAGCTGAAATAGAAGTATCTATTCAGCGTCATGCTTGGAGTGTTTAAAACTAATGACCAATTCAGCCTTTCTGTGTTACTATTCTGAAGTTCTGATCTACTCTCCTAAAAGCATCTTTTAAAAAACTCTTCTGAACTTACTTGTCAACTCATTAAAGACAAAAACCTATCAATGTATACAATAAAGCCATTTCCCCCCCTTTAATGAAATGGTAAAAAAATAGTAGCAATCAGAAAAACAATGCATTAAAGCAAATATACATTACAATTTGGCCACACGGCAAGGGAAATATATAACCCAAGACAAGAAATCTTCTTGATTCCCCCTTCAAATTAAAAAAAAAAAAAAAAAAAAGAGGCCACATTTGGAATGGCAAGCCTTTCTGATCCTAGCAGACAAATAACAAAATCTCATATTTCTGTGACCATCAAGCTGCACATCGCATATTTATTGCAAGTTCTACAGATAAAAAATAGCCATGTCTGCATAGCACAACTCATTGCATTACACATGCCCCTCAGAGGAAGCACTGTGGTCCCTGAGGCTCAATGGTGACCCCACTCCATAGCCATGTCACCCCTGTGCAATTTACAGTGCCTGCAAATCACAAAGTTCATAAGAGCCTCATGATGCTCGTTCCAGATTATATTCCACTTCCATACCTTCCTTGCTTCTGTGGAGGAATGATTGATGCACCAGAAAACTGTGCTGTCATTCATGGAACACCTGAACACGCTTGAGAGTTGGGTAGCTAATGAAGTCCAATAAAGTCAAATGTAGGGTTATAGACATGGGAAGAAATTGCCCCACGCACTAACACAGCTTGGGGGCTGAGCTATTGGACAGAGCTCCACACAGAAGGAGGATCTGGGGAGCTACAGGCCTGTAAGCCTGCCTTCTGTGCTGGAGTAGGTCATGGAACAGATCATCTTTAGTGGCATGTGCAGGATAGCCAGGGGATGAGACCCAGCCAACCTTGGTTTGTGGCCAACCTGACCAACCTGGTCTCTTTCTATGATAAACTGATGCACTTAGTGGATGAGGAAAGGGATGTGGATGTTGTCTAAGGATTCTAGTAAAACCATTTTCTACAACATTGTCCTGCAGATACTGGCTGTTCATGGCTTGGAAAGGTGCACCATTCTCAAATTAAAAATCTGTCTGGATGTCTGGGCCCAGGAAGTGGCGGTGAAGAGATCTGCATCCAGTGGGTGGTTGGCCACAAGCAGGGTTTCCCAGAGCTTAGTATTGGGACCAGTCCTGCTTCGTATTTTTATCAAGTGCACTCCCAGTAAGTCTGCAGATGACATCAAGCTGGGTGGGAATGTTGGTCTGCTGGAGGACCAGAAAGCTCTACAAGTGGATATGGACAAGCTGGGTCAATGGGCCAAGGCTCCATGAGGTGAAGTGCAGGGTCCTGCCCATGGGTAGCGTTGCAGCACAACAGCCCCAGGTAGTGCTGCAGCCTGAGGACGGAGTTGCTGAAAAGCTGCCCAGCAGAAAAGGACCGTAGGGGTGCTGGTCAACAGTGGCTGAACATGAGGCAGCTGTGCCCACATGGCCAAAACGGCCAATGACATCCTGGCTTGTATCAGAAGCAGTGTGGCCAGTGTGGCCAGCAGGACCAGAGCAGGTATTGTCCCCGGTACGTGGGACTGGGGAGGCCACACTTTGAATCCTGTGTTCAGTTTTGGGACCGTCATAGCAAGAAAGACATTGAGGGGCTGGAACGTGTCCAGAGAAGGACAATGCAGCTGTTGAAGAGTCTGGAGCACAAATCCTGTGAGATGCAGCTAAGGGATCTGGGAGTGTTTAGCCTGGAGAAAAGGAGGCTCAGGGGAGAATTTATCACTCTCTCTAACCACCTGAAAGGAGTGTGCAGCCAGGTGAGGGAAGTCTCTTCTCTGTAAAAAATGACAGAATGAGAGGAAATGGCCTTAAGTTGCACCAGGAAGGCATAGACTACATATTAGGAAATTCTATGATTTTATGATTCTAATGCATACATAAAACTCAAGGGTGAGTATCAAGAAGATGGGATCAGACTTTTCAGTAGTGCCCAGCAACAGAACAAGAGATTATTACAAACTAAAAGACAGGAAGTTCCATCTAAATATGAGGAAAACCTTCTTTACTTTGAAGTTAACAGAACACTAAAATAAGTTGTTCAGAGAGATTGNAGTTTTGGGACCGTCATAGCAAGAAAGACATTGAGGGGCTGGAACGTGTCCAGAGAAGGACAATGCAGCTGTTGAAGAGTCTGGAGCACAAATCCTGTGAGATGCAGCTAAGGGATCTGGGAGTGTTTAGCCTGGAGAAAAGGAGGCTCAGGGGAGAATTTATCACTCTCTCTAACCACCTGAAAGGAGTGTGCAGCCAGGTGAGGGAAGTCTCTTCTCTGTAAAAAATGACAGAATGAGAGGAAATGGCCTTAAGTTGCACCAGGAAGGCATAGACTACATATTAGGAAATTCTATGATTTTATGATTCTAATGCATACATAAAACTCAAGGGTGAGTATCAAGAAGATGGGATCAGACTTTTCAGTAGTGCCCAGCAACAGAACAAGAGATTATTACAAACTAAAAGACAGGAAGTTCCATCTAAATATGAGGAAAACCTTCTTTACTTTGAAGTTAACAGAACACTAAAATAAGTTGTTCAGAGAGATTGCAGAGTCTTCTTGTATGTATAGTTTCAAAACTCATCTGGATCTGATCCCTAGCAACCTGGTGTAGGTAAGCCTGCTTCACCAGAGCATTTAGACTACATGATACCCAAAGGTCCTTCCTCAACCATTCTGTGACTTGGTCTAAAATTCTCCTTGGGAGTCTTCTTTCTTGCTATGGGTTTTCTTCTCTAGATCAAAGTCTGGTAATAAAAACTCCTCTGAACCTAGCAACTTTCCCCAATCCATTCTACCTTCCCCAGTAACAGATACTGAAAGAAGGGAAATTCTTCATTAACTGGCAGGATGAATCAGGAAAATCTCTGACATTGTGGCCAGTTGTCAGAAAGGGAGAAAGATTTAGCAACAATACCACAGGCACCACCTTCCTCCCTGACTCCTAAGGTGCTCTCTCAACATAACAAGTACAATTATAGTGTACTTTGAACTCGGTACTTCAGCTAGTATCAGTGACATCTGGTTGAAAAAAAACAGAAAGAAATCACATCCAGAGAGGACCTGAGTCCAAGGAAAATAAAGTCAGACATGTCATGTACTGGGCTACAAAAAAAGTATCTGAAAAGTATTATTTAAATTTCTATCTTCTTCTGGGGTGAGGAGGGAGGCATAGAAAATAAAAAGAAGGTCAGAATATCGCTTTTAATAAAATAGTAAAAAGGCAGGTGCATCATTATCCTTGGATAACTTGGTTCGCTTAAGTTTTGTATGTGATGTCACTCCGGTGTGGGGTGAAAATAGTGCTTACCCCAATAATTATTAATACTTAGAAAGCAGCACAAATTTAATACATTTAGGATTACACTTCTGTCCCCTAAGAAATACTCTGCCCAGTTTACTTGCTGATTTCTTCCATGTCAGCAATAGATTATTACTTAATTAAATTATTGTTAAAAAAGGATTACATTTGTCAAAGCACACCAGTATGAACAGAACTATTCTTAAATTATGAAAACCTCCCCATGCAAAGGAATTTGATTCCAAAGATACCATTGCTGAAGTATATAAAACATACTTATTAATATTTGAAAGATCTGTTAGAATATTTAGTCAGCAAATATCTGACCAAATCTATTAATTGTTGAAGCATAATATTATGCAAATGTATGAGACAACATTCCATCTCATTATCTTCATATTTATAATGTACCATAGCTAGTTTCAATTGGCTCCTGCATTAATTTTTACAAATCACTTACTCGTACATAGATTAATAGCTAGATATTACTAAAAAACACACAGATTTTTAGCCTCAGGCAAGCTCTTTTCATTTTAGTGACTTTAAAATAGATAATTTTAGCAGTTCATATTACTTACTACAGAGAAATTGTATCCTAATGATATCATAATAAGATTATTTATCTTTTTTGAAACATTGCTACTGCAAATAAATTCATACATATATGTTTTAAAATATCACAAATTTTGTCACAAAGTACCTCTGAAATTGATGAGATTCACCTAAGGGTTTTCAAGAAATTAATAGATGCTCTAGGGCTAAAACCTCTTTCTAGATAATGGATCCTGGCTAAAGGAAATAGATCTCTCTAGAACTTGTTCTGGGAAAATACTGTAAGAGGATTTCCCCTTCCCTTATGACCGAAATATGATTAATACAAAAGAATCAGCAAAAGAAAACAAAGTTGATTTATTAATAAATGTTTCTAAATAATTTTTCATTCCCATTCTCTAACACTTCAGATGGGGACAATATTTCATAGATGTTGCCTTTAGTGAAAAACACTATCTTTAGTTTTCCAGAGCTATATTTTTTAAGGAAGAGGATGATTTAAGTTCATTGCCCACTTCTGCAAAACCTAACAATGCTTCGTTTTTCTTCTTATGCAGTGACACTGCAGACTCACTCTGAACCACAGATTTAAATTTTAAAAAAAAATTAAACACTTTATATTGATTGAATCAATTTAATACAAAAGGTGCAGAAAAAAAACACAAAAAAAATGCTTTACTGATTAGGTAATTTCTTCTTACTTTAAGCAGAATTCTAGATAATATATGATAAAGCATGTTTCAGGAATCATATGCAGTAAGGAACCCCAAAAGAAAATTGCACTTTGAAAAAGAAGCGAGACATTATTCTAAAAGAGAAGCTTTTGAAAGTAAAACACATAATAATGCATGTTCTTTCTTACCTCATTACATGACTTTGTAGCATCAACACCAAATTGTCACCATTCACATTGGACATTGTCACCAAAATTTAAAATAGCACAATTCAGCAGTTCAACATTTGAAGAGTACAATTCAAATATATTTTTAAAATTCAATTTTGGTATCTCAAGCAGGACAGACAAGAGGATTCAAAATTCCTTTTCAATGTTTGAGATTATATCACATTATTACTCAATTTAGGCATTTTAAACACCATCTAAAGTAAATTTTTGTTTCTTATCCATTGTAATAGCACTAGAAAAATCTGTATTTTATTATCCCCTTTCCCTTTGTCCATTGCAGGTAGATGAAAGTGGGAATATGAATGAATTAATGTCTTTTATATAGAAATAGAGAAATATAAGGATTGACACTTTATTTAATCCTTAATAATGTAAGATGATATTTAAATGTTCATTATTACTAATTTCTCAGAAGAAAAGTATCTCTGTTACTAAGTGCACCTTTTCAATCCTGTTAATGTAATTAACGTTAATTGCACTTTCTGTGGAAGTAGGGAACCCTATATCTTGAACTAAATTAGAGAGATTTTTACACCCAAAATGTTTAGGTTACAACACAGTCATATACACAGTCTTGCTTCATAAACTTCTTCATGAGTGATCACATATTTAATTTCCCTATTATATGCCTCTATTCTAGCAAATTAGGGCATGCATTGCAAATGAAAATAGATCTTAAAATTATGAAAAAAATATGATGAAGTTATTGTTTATCCAGGTAATTTGTACCTACTGATACTTATGTCAATTTGTTTTATGTGCCCTGGGATTGCTAAGATAGCTGAATACAAGGAGGATGGAATGGTGGCTGATCTCAGTATTCTGAGATTTATTTCTTGTAAGATTTTGTGCATTCCTCTTTTTTGCAACAGGCAGAGAGTAAAATTTTAAGCATAAACTAATTCAGAGTTGTTGACTGCAAGGAAATCAAAGAAACAAAAACAACAGCTAAACCCAAAGACAAAGCAATATCTTATTCCATGAGCATATACAACAATATGTATTGCATAAAATTCTAGGGAAGTGCTGCAACTTGTTAAGTACCTCAATTCATTTTAAAGGGGACAATTATATTCTCATTAAATGGGAGAATTGAGGGTAAAGAAATAAATGTTAGGGTAGAAAAGGCTAGTAAAAGGAGACCAAGCTTGTCACAAGAAGACAAAATGAGCAACCTGTAATAGCAGCTAACATTTCTGCAATTAAGACTGATACTATTGGCATAGACTTCACACAAAGAACAGGACAGTGGTATTCAACTCTGGAAATATCTGTACAAAGTAAAATTGTATAAGTTCTATAAGTCACATAAAATACTTTGGAATTATATTACACAGAATATTAAGTCTGTGAAAAAGCTTCTCTCAGTAGATTTTTTTTTTTGTTTCATTTTTTAATTGTAGCATTTGACAAGGAAGAGGCAAACTACCACTCAACCTAGAAATCACCTCTGGATATATTCAACTTTGGGTGGCATCTCAGAAAACTTATAAATTCATTGAGAAAGTCTGCGAACATATTTCAGCTGAATAAAATACAAATTTGAAAGTGGGGGAAGAATAATTCCAAATAATATTCAGTCCAAACAACAAAATTGAATCAAGTACGGGTGATAAAATTACACAGACCATGTAAAACAATGGGGTCTAGCTGGAGCCATTCTAGGAGACAGCTTAATCAGACAGAGACAGCAATTAGGGGCAGAACTGGGGTAAAGTGGGCCTCCATGTGATAACATTTAACAGCATGAGCCTTTCTGAAAATGCAGTCCAAGAAAATAATTCAGGAAAATTCAGCGGTAATGATAACAAAAATAATGCTGCCAGACAAAAGCGGAGATGAATGCACAAAAATTATGCAAACTGTTTCTGAAATGTGTGGGAGAAAATAATAGTATTCATAAGATACAGTGTGAAACCAAAGGAGAAAAGGTAGGAAGGAATGGCAGAAAGCAGTACTTGTACTGAATACTTGAACTACAGATGAAATCAGTAACTTTTCATCTGGATATATAAAGTCTCAAAAAGAGGAGAGCAGATTACTGACAAATCAAATAGGAAAACTTGAAAATTTGAATCTCAAAAGACAGCTGAGCACTTCAGTTCCTGTAGTCTCCTTAAGAAGATGCAGCTCTTTGAAAGAATTTTTTTTTAAATGTCCAAAGGTGTATCTGAGTTCGCACCCATCCTCTCAATATTAAAAAATACTCTCACTCAGGATCTAGAGCCCACTCCTAAAAGGAAACATCATATAAGCACTTTTAAAAACAACATGAGACCATAAATTTAATTAAAACCTTTTTTTTTTTTTTCTGAGAAAGCAAATGAAAGCTGTCATGATTATATTTTCTCCTTCAGTATGAGGTGGATTCCCAGGACCAATTTTCAGTTCCTGCAATTAAAAGGAAATTCCATCTCTCAGAAATACATACAGAGAATATTTTATTAACCCTGTTAAGTTGTTTCTGTGTGGCCACAGTTGCAGGTGAGTGAATATTCCAGTGTTCAATTTCAAAGCTGGAGCATTTGTATAAAAAGTTGGTTTATACCACAGTGATTTTTTTCCATAATGTCATCATCTTCCCAACTAGTTTTCTGTATATCATTTTTCTGAGTGAATCCTTAGAATTCCTGGAGATGATTGACCTCGTGCACTAACTAGCAGTTACTGGTGACCTGGAGAGGAAGGTTAGCCTTTTTAAACCAGGTGTGAGCTGTCAAGTTGGCTGACAGCAGAACTCCACTGATTGCTTCCTTCCTATTCACCACCCTTATACTCACTTCTGCTTCAGACATAGCACTATCAGACCACATGGAAACACTGATATAAGTGTGGTTTCGTGTTGTTGACTCTGTGTTTGATTATGTAGCTAAACCAGGAAATCATATGAAATCAGTTCCAAAAGATACCCTTAGACTGTTGGCAGAATCTCAGGAATTCCTCCCTCTCATTCAGCCTACAGTGTTCTTATATAGCTTTCAGGGAAACTAAGTCGGCTTTGTAAGTTTGGAGCAACAAGATGATGTCATGCCACTTGTAGTGGGTTGACCTCCTTCAGCTGGCTGTCAAAGGCTTACTAAAATGCTCCATTCCTCCACCTCCTCAACAGAATTTGAGGAGAAAACAAGATAAAAATGCTTATGGGTTTAGGAAAAGATAGGGAAATCAGTCATGGGCAAAACACATTTGGCCTGGGGGTATGAATTACCAATTAAAAATAGAGTAGAGTGGGGAAAAGCAAAGAGAAAAACTAGCTTTATCCCAGCCTTAGGCTCAAATTTATTCCTTCATTCTAAATCCTTCTACCCCGCTCTGAGTAACACAGAGGGATAGGGAAAGGGGATTCTGCTCAGCCTGTAAGAGCTCCTCTCTGGTGCTCCTTCCTCCTCACACTTTTCCCCACCTCCAGCATGGGGTCCTTGATGAGAGGCATAATCCTTTAGGAACAGACTACTGATCCTCCCCAGGCTTCATTTCCTACTAGAAGCCCTGTTGGAATTTGCACACACTAGCCCTCATCACTTCACCAAAATTATTACAGATATTCCCCACAATTATTCTGCTCTCTAGCAAAGTTCAGTACATGTTTTGCCTGTTAACTCTCCCAGTTACCATCCTTACCTTGAATTCTTTAAAATTCCCAAGTCAGGCACCAACAAAACGACTGTGGTCAGTTGACTTGGCAGGCCATCATATGCTCATCAAGGTGCTCTGGTCCCTGTCCCTGGTCAACAGGACAAAGGGAAAAAATACAACAAAAAGGTCATGGGTTACGATAAGGATAGAGAGACCACTCAGCAGTTTTCATTACGGGCAGAACTGACTCAGCTAGGGGAAATTATTTTAATTCACTCTCAATTGGACTAAGTAGAATAATGAAAAATAAGTCTTAAAATTTCTTCCTTCCATTGCCCCATCCCTCCAGCTGGTTCAGCTTCACCTCTGACTCTTCTACTTTTACACCCCCAAGGAGTGCAGGACTATAGGAAGCAGGACATGGGTATGTTCATACACCTTGATGAGTCTTCTTTCCCATACTCTTCCCCTGTTCTAGCACTTGGTCCCTTCCATAGAACAAAGTCCTCCATGAATGTCTCCAACATGGATCCTTTCCCTGAGGTGCAGTCATTCAGAAACAGACAGGTTCAGTGTGGGTCTTCCATGGACTGCAGCTCCTTACAGCAAACCTTCTCCAGCATAGGCTTCTCTCTCCACAGAACCACAGATCCTGCCAGGAGCCTACTCCAGCATAAGCTCTCTCCACAGGGTCATAGTCACTACAGGAATCCATGTGTTCCACTGTGGAGCCCCTCCATGGGCTGTGGGTGGATCTCTGCATCCCCATGGATCTCCGTGGGCTGCAGGGGCACAGCTGCTTCTCCATGGGCTGCTGCACCAGGAGCTGAAGGGGAATCTCAGCTCCAGTGCCTGGAGCAGCTCCTGCCCCTCCTTCTCCACTGATGTGCAGGGATGTTTTTCTCGCATTTCTCTCACCCCTCTCTCACAGAGGAGCCATAAAGTATTTTTTAACCCCTCTGGAATATGTTAATCACAGAGGAATCACCAGCTTGACTGATGGCCTCAGCTGTGTTCAATAGGTCCATTACAGACTGCTGTGCATGGCATGGATCAGATCCTGGTGCCTTTTCATCATGGCCAAACCTGCAGTGCTCCACCACCACCACCACCATGAAAGTTTTCCATTTAAATAAAATACACCATGCAAATTGACTGTTTCATATTAATTGTGCCAAATCCCAGGGCTGTCTACAGTAGGTATTATGAAAGTGGAGTTGCATTAGCATTCATGGAAGTCATCCAGATAAATTTTTCATACACCAGTGTAAAAACAAGATTTGAACGGTTCATAATGCATATTCTAGATTCATAATACTAAATAAATTACAATCTTAAAAGTCACAAAATGCACTGCAAAAATCTGTAAATTTTATACTTGAAGTGAAACTATTGGTCAGTTAATGACCTTATCACTAAACAGTATTTAATTGAGTTTTGAACTCACAGCACTACAGTAAGTTACTCAAAAATCAATCCAATTGATTTCCATTTATACCGTTGCAGTTTTACAATGGATTAAGTTCTTTTCAAGCAGATTACAGATGTGATTCAGTCCAAATTTTTTTCCTTATTTCCTCAACCTTATACAACTATTCCAGTTGCACCAGCCCTTTTTATGAACTCTTCAAAAGTTTCTGTTTAAACCTCTCTTCAAAAGGAAATCAGGATTGTTACAAAAACTGTAGAAACTGGCAGGTTTGGAAAATTTTGGGCTCACAGTTTGCAGTTTTAATAATTTCTAAATTATTTTTTAAAATATATTATATCTTCTTTTACTCCACACATATGCATACACACTTTCTATATGAATATTGCAGTATTTAGGTGGTCTAAGTACAATTGAGCAATGTAGGGTATACTGTACTTTACATATATATATATTTAGGCCCTTTACAGATCTACAAAGATAGACATATATATCCTATCCAGTGAGATAGCTATAAACCTTACATATAAATAGGTATAAACCTTATATAGTGCATTTACACCCTGTGGTACATAATTGTAATATGAACACCTAAGCACTTCAATACTTACATCTGGAATTTCTAATAATGGGAAATAAGATCAGAAAAAAAGAGCAAAACCTGTCTTCTTTGGAATACAACAATCTTATTTCAAATATATAAGCCAAGGAGAAGCTCTCGTTTCTCATGACACATAAGCAGCAGCATGTCAGTTCCCACAAAAGGATGACAGCTTTGGATCAAAACATATTTCCACAGCAATCAAAATAAGCATGATAAATCAGCCAACCTGGCTCAAATCTACCATTTTTCATATATGTAAGAGGATGGAGAAATCTTGTCCCCCAGAAGACTTTCCATGTCAGGCTTTGCTATACTGTTTCTTTAGGAGCTTGCTCTTTGATATGAGGAAACCGAAAGAAATACAGGCAAATACGTGTACAGACCACACCACCATTAGGCTTCTTGCCTTGCAATATATAGTATTCTAGTGCTACTGAAACCTGTGGTGATACAGCATCCAGGATCCAAAGCTGCTGCAAAGGTGAAAGGGTAGAGAGAGGCAAAGACACAATCTTGGAACATATTCAGTAAGTCAATATAGGTGTGCCTGTCATGGATTTCCAGCTAGGATAAGGTAGAAATTATGGATAGACTTGACTCAGGTGCATGGCCCAACAGAGGTTGATTAAATATTGTAGATTGCAGTAATATCATTAAGAAGTGGCATTATGGTTGTGTATAAATCTTCTGGTAATAAGTGATTTAGATATTTGAATTATCTCAAGCTGAATATAGAGTAGCTGTTAAGACTGTGCGTTGCCTGTTAACTATAAAGCCAGTAGAACTCATATTATTACTACAAAATCTTGATAAACAGAACTTATTCCCCTGAGGGTAAATACATGCTGCTCTTAAGGTGATTAAGGTTGCAGGAGCGGTGTCTTACATTTCTCAGAGTTTGGTACAAGGAACTGACCTTTCTTGGGCAGTTTCTCTCTCTTTCAAATATATATGGTAAGTTAAATTAGATATGGAATTCCTCAGAATGTGAAATATGTAAAAAATTGGATAATATGTAGGGCAGGTACAAAACTATTGGAATGTTTAAGAGAGCTTCATTCCCTGAATTCAATTTTCCTGAACTGCAAGTACAGTCCCTTATGTCCTCTTTAACATCCAGATACATGTGACAAACATATGGAGTTAGAAAGCTCCTGCACACTGTAAATACTGAACTGGAAATTCTGTCTGGCTTCATTTGTCTTGACTGTGCTCAAGTCCACACTTATCAATGGCAGAATAAGATAGCAAGCTTTTGACAAGTGGTGGTAACGCCTGTGCTAATTTAGACAAATGGTCCAAGGACATTCTTGAATATAACATGGCAATAATGGCAGGAACAAAATAACTACTGTTGCTACACATACATCCCCCTGCAATATTTCACACACAACATGAAGATAATGTATAAAATGTGTTTCCATGAGATGGAAAGATAAATAAACAAATCATCATCTCACCACGCTCAAGACAGATAAATACTGGACTTCTATTTGCAAATTCTGCTTTGCATTGGACTATTTAATGTATTTCTATAGCTGTAATTTGTTCCCAAAGTACTTGGTAGTACTTAGGAATTTGCCAGAAATGCTGCACTAAAAGGCAACGATCTTCTCACATCATAAGCAAAAACTTTAGGACAAAATCCTAACCGCTATTTTTGTGAATATGTCTTTGAGCATTCTGGCAATTAACATTAAGAAATTTTAAAAGCCCATAATTATAATCCTATTCTGCTAGCTTGTATTTGCAAATCAATGCTATCACTCTGTATGAAATTCATAGTTACATGATTACTATCCTACTCCTATTCCTATCACTATCCATGTGAGAAGCCTAAAAAAAAAAGAGACCTGGCCTTATACAACACTGAAGATATTTTATCAACAGGGCTGAAGGAACAAGAGTATTTCTTGTGGTTTAGGGTGCCTTTAGTATACTAGGCTTAGTTTACTAAGACCTGGGCAGGATCTTGAATGTGAGCCACCATTTGAAAATTAAAAGAAAGTGTTTATTCACACACAGTGTTAAAGTGACTTAAATAATTGAAAGATCTTTCTTTCTTTTATTGACTTTAGCTCTGCTGTGGCAAGATGTTCTGAGGAGGACAGGAACTGACAAACAGAGAGCAGAAAGTAAAATATCCCAAGTAAATATTACTTTGCTTTTAAAATGGTATTTATTGTTATGCTCAAAAGATTTGACAGTGATTTGCAGAGGCAAGAAATCTTTCAGGCCTGTCTTAAGAAAGTCAGTGGCAACAGTGTATCTCTAATTCGAGATTTTGAACATTCTTCTGCAAATATACAGCATGTGTTATATTCTTAAAAGAGGGAATAAAATATACAATCATAATGCTGATCCAGTATTGCCTTCTGCTGTAAAATACAAACAGAAGGGATGCATTTTCAAAAGAGGTTGAGGCTCGAGTTAAAAACATCAGTCATCACCAGATCCTTGAAGAAGCCTCTTTTTTTTTTAATCTCTGTTGGCAACTATTATCTGAACACTTCTCTTGATCAGTTCTACCCATGCTGTCCTAAATTGTGTTAAGTGCTCTCACACACACTAACATGAAAAACAAGCCCTGACAAACTACTGTCAGTGAAAGATGAGCAGTTAAGAAATAGTGTTATTTCTTAAAATGCCCCAGTGAGTGAATTTATTGTTTTCTTTAAAATACAATATGATTCAAATATCTTATTAAAAATATAATAGAATATACTATTGCATTAAAATAGAATTTAGTGTACTTTTAAACATTTTCCACACTTAAAAAAAGTATTTTTCGGTTCTGACAAAAGTTACACCTTGTACAATTAGGGCCAGTGGTCGTGTGGGACATGGTGTTCATCATCTCCTCCTGGTCCAGTTATTTTTACTGCCTTACTCTGAGACTACACGTGGCTGGAGGAGGGTTTGTGTCTAAAGGAGATGTGGAAGAGGATCTTTGACTCTCTCTCATTTTCATTCCCCTGCTCTCCCACCAACTGCTCCACACTCTGCACCTGTTGCATCGTGTTATTTTGCTTCTGTTTTCCCTTTGTTAAGTGGTTTGTTCCTATGGTAAAACCCCCTATTGATTATAGTAGTGGTTGCCCTAATCCCCACCCTTACCCTATCAGTCAGCCCCAATCCCCTCCCATTCCTCTAGGATGTTCCCCATCCATCACCCTTATCCACTCCCCTACAATTGTCAATCTCTGCTGGCCCCTCCCAAACT
Organism: Rhabdornis inornatus; assembly: GCA_013397075.1. NCBI lineage: Eukaryota > Metazoa > Chordata > Aves > Passeriformes > Rhabdornithidae > Rhabdornis > Rhabdornis inornatus. The sequence continues at coordinate 175,061 of VWZS01005149.1, forward strand.
TCCAGTGTGTTCTGTGTCAGTTATCCCCTCCTCGGTTACTCATTGGATGTCTCTGTGTATTCCCCGCCTATGTTTTCCCCATTGGTTAATTATGTATTCAGTCCCGCCTTGTGTTACGCCCTGAGCTGTTGCGATTGGTTGCTGTAATGTCCCCTCCCCTGGGGGAGGGCCCGTATTTAAGTTGCTGCAAATCCTTTCTCTGTGCCTTTTGTGGTATCCTCCCTTCCGCTTTGGTTACGTCGTGTTTCCCCTGTCCCTCCAATAAACCTATCCTGGACCCACAAAAGGACTCCCCCTGATCCTTTATCCTTCCCCGGACGCGCTGTCAGCCAAGAGGGCTCTCAGCCCCAGCCGCACTCCTGGTTCTCTGCCATCCGGGAGGCGGCCCACTCTCGGCGCCGGTCTCGCCTGGAGAGCTAGCTGGGCGAGCCGAGCTCGAGTGGAAAAGGCGAGCCACGTCATGCACCTAAGTTATTCTCCCTCTGCCATACAGAATGTTCCACCAGGGTGTCCTCCTGCAAGGGAGAGAAACTCAACTGCGTAGGCAGATACCAAGGGAAGAGGCAGGTATCACAGTGTTAGCCAACGTCTAAATTTCCTGGATCGAGTGTCTTCAGGTTTGTTAGTTACTGTGATAATTATAATGCCAACTTCGAAAAAAAAAGTATTTAAAAAGTTTAAAAGTAGCTATAACATGTCCCATGTTCTATATGGATTTAATAGGCTCCTGTAATTTTTATCCTGAGTTCTTGTCTCTCCCCACTATAAGCATGCACAATGTAGATATTCAATATCAGATTATTTGAAATCATGAAAGAAAAGCTAAAATATATTTTCTAATGAACAACGGAAGAAAATAGCTTTGAAATACCAATTTTGTTGTGTTGAATTTTTGTCTTTTTTTTTTCTTTTCCATCTATTAGAAAGTAATTGCTATCCTAAAAGCCTATTTTACAAAACTATTACCAGGATCATAGATTTCAGCCTCATAAAACAGTCCTATTTTTTAACTATAATAATATACAGTCAAAATGGGTAATGATGGTGATGACACACTTTAAAGGACTTTACTGATCCAACATTATTTGGTGCTTGTGTGCTGCTAACATATAATATATAAATCTATGTCCTTTCTGAATTATTAATATATTAATTATAACAAATAACTGACTTTGCCAAGAACTGCATAGATAAATAACGGATAAATTTCCAAAGGGGAGATAATATATTTATTATGCGTGAACAGTGGTAGTTTAAAACATTAAAACAAAACTGCTATAAAATGAAATATAAATCTAAAAATTTGGTGCTCAACAGAGATAGGAAATAGTGATTAAGTAAAAATAAAATTGCCAAGTCAATCTTATTCTCCATAAGGGTTAAGATAAATCTAGTAAAGAAAAAGAGTTTGTCAATTAGCAGTTATAGTGATGTACTTTTTTATCCCAGAAAACAGCTATAGATACAATTTCCAAGTGCCATAACATCACAAGATCTGTAAAAGAAATCAATGGAAAAACAAAGTGAGTAATGAAAATGAGATATTCTTGTTATGATATTTTTCTCTAAGTTACCAAGTCATATAGCTGTTGTGAATCTATAGAAAATAGTCCCTATTTCTCACTCTGCCTCTAATCCCTGCCTATGTTCCTTAAATGAACCATAATATTGTGGTAAAAGAATTCCTCTAAATAGGTGTGTTATGGTTGGCCGCTTTGTGGTTTTCTTGGATACAAAAATATTGTTCCTTTTTTTGCCAAAATACTGCTGATATCTAATGTAGCTATGCTCATTGTATCTTTTCACATAACATTCCCTGGAAAAGTGTGCCTTGACCAGTGGCTGCTCATGGGCTTCTACTGCTCCTGCTGCAGGATGTGTATGACAAGGGCACGTCTAAGTACAAAAAATTTCAACGGATTGAATGAATATCGTCCAGAACTTTGACCAATAAAGCCAGGAAAGTGAGTACATGCTACTGGGCACTGTAAACAAAATGGAATTATCTTTCACCTGTATTTAATAACTACAGCCGTGCTACTGAAACGCTGAATTTCAAAAACTCTGAAAGAATACAGCAACCTTAATAATTTCACTAGAGTACGGACAAACAATTTTAATCTCCAGTTGTGAAAACACACTTTTATCTTTTTTGTTTTGTTTTACGATTAACACTTCTCAGAGGAAATGATCCACTAGCACCATAATACAGGTATTTCAGCATCAAAAAAAAACCCCAAAAAAACTTCCAGAAAACTCTGAAAATCTCAAACATGGAGCATTCAATAATTCAGTGCAAAAGGTAAAATAAGACCTGTTCTTGTAGTTGTGCCTTACTTACATTTGACATTTCTTCGAGCAATCATTTGTTTCTTATTACAGCATGCATACATTTTCCTCTCTTCTCTTATTTCTCACTGAATTTACCGGAGTATACTGTATTATCTCTTTACAAGGTCAAAACTTTCTGATCCATCAGAGACTGAAGTCTCATGGAACCACTTTTCCACTTTTGAATCATTACCACCTAAATATTACACTATTTCTCAACATACGAGTTTAAATCACAGTTTTTGTTATCTGCAGCAAACAGAAAACCTGCAGGTATTGCTTGTGGGCTTAAATTTATAATGGAATTTAATGAAATAATTTTTCTAACTTGTGTATACCCATTGTTGGGCGTGGCTGTCCTCTCTCCTAGATCTTTTTCACTTTCCCAACCATTCTTTTCTTTAGTGAATAAATGAGTAAATGAGTTCACCAAGGTCATCTTCTCCTTTCTTCCCTTCCTGCAGACTTTGCTGTGTCACACCTGAGCATTCTATCACTTTGTTCACTTACCTTTTTCTTACCTATTCTTTAATCACTTCCTTCAATTTCATATCCCTACATCTCCATTCTTCCTTATTGTCTTTGTTTATCAGGTGTAAGTAGTCATTTAATATACGGTATTTTACGGAACATGGTCTGAACATAGCAATTTCTATCAATTTTAAAGCTTCTGTACGCAGCTGAATGCTCCCATTAGACCTTATTTTTATATACTTTGAGTAGACATCTTATGCTCTGTTTCCTACACCAGCTTGAAGAAAGACCTTTTCCATTGTTTAACCTGTAGGGATTTTTTATCTGCAGTTAAAGTGTAGCTGTTCATTTTCCTAGATGAGGAGGTGATTTGCATCAAGGCAAACTACAAGAACTGCAACACAGCTTGATGCCAAAGGCAAAATAAACATATATGCCAAAACATACTTTGCCTGACCAATTTATCATTAGAAAATACAGCATTAAATCAGATCTCAAGCTTGTAGCTGTCTAATTTCTTAGACAATAGAATTACAGAGATTAAAGGTAGGACATTAAATTAAATTAAACTAAGTCCTATATATATTTTGGGAGGGGGGTTGGGGTTTTTTTTTACATGTAGAGTCATTGCAGTTTTTATGGAAAATCTCCAGTCCTGGTTTTAAAATAGCATCTGCAAATGTGTTCTCAGTGTCTTGACTAACACAGTTGTCAGCCAGATTCCTCTTACAAGGCAGATGAATAATTCATTTTTATTCAGGCAGCTAACAACTTAGTCTTTATCTGTTCATGAACTTTTTATGAAATTGTCTGCACTCTTTAGGTGGAACCACTCAAGCCACAGTACAGCACTTTCTTCTCCTTATGTAACCTTTCAGTGATGAATGCTCAGGCTTGGAGTTGGGCTTATTAATTGTAGAGCTCTAATTACATTGTTGAGATTCTATGGTTTATGTAACCAGCAATGCTTAATGTTTGAATTTCAAAATCAAATAAATAAAGACAGACTTCGTTCTGGCCAACATAAAACTCAAGATTCAAATTGAGTTTAATCAGCATTCACACTAGTAAGTGCTGAAACTTTTGTGGAAATAAAATATTAAGAAATTGGTTCCCTAAGGAAATTACATGGTCCTGCCTGTTTTTCAGTAATAACCTTGGAAATCTGTTTTTCCATGTGGCAGTCTTTTTCCTCAAGTCAATAGAAAACCAAGATTTCCAAGAAGAAAAAACATATTATTTTAACTTAAGAATTTTTGTAGACTCTCTGCACAAATTTTACAGAAAAGAAAGGTGTGGATTTTTGTCTCCATCCTCTTTTCTACAGTTCAGTTTATGACCTCTATGTTTTCTGCTGTTATGGCTATCAGATAAAAGCTGAAATACTTCACAGCAAAATCAACCGTTCTAAATCAGTTATTTTCTATCCTCCATCACCACATGCAATGTCTTATTTGTTTGGTTTTGGTTTTGGTTTTGTTATTACATAATAAAATTGTCATGCTTTTCTTGGCAAGAGTTGAATCTGTAGAGCTGCTAATACTCATTTTATCAGTGGCCCAATGTTTCTGTACCAGGAGAGCAGAATATATTGTCCCTAAGATGGCTCTAGGACATCATTTTACACCTCCATTCTGCAACGGGGGTTACTCCCTCCTTCGGTATCCTCTCCTTCTTTACATTTTCCATTGTTATTTTGGTGTGATAGGAATATTTCAGTCTCACTGAAGGTGAATGGAAGTTGCTTACGTAATCTGTGGCCTCAGATCACAGTGATGCATATATCTCACGTCACCTAAGCAAACAGGTAAGCTTTTCTTGTTACACAAAAATACTAGGTTTTGTCCTTTTAAAGGCAGCTGCTGTTTGCCTTGGCTTTCATTTTTCTAAATTAAAATCAATTTCTAGATTAATGAAGACAATTTAAAACTATTTTACCGACACAAATAGCATATTTAATCACCAGTCTGGAATATAATCGATAAATTTACTTATGTAGTAAAAATCATATATTCTCCTCCTTTGGCTTCATATTTGATTGAGACTGTCTAAAAAATTTTGTGAAGCTATTTTAGAGGTTTTATTCAAACAAGAATATAATCCTATTTGCTTAAGAAAACTCAGAAGTGTTTTTAAATAATTATCCATGCATTAAATTCTAAAATGAAAAATTAACATTATATATAAAATTTGAGGTAATAAACATACAGCATCCATTAGCTACTATTCGTCATCAATTATAATAACAAGTTTGAGGATTCTAAATATAAAATGAGCACACTATGAATATTAATTTGTAGCAAATTTTACATTAATACTAATATCAAAAGAGAACAAAAAATAATTAGAACAACGTGACTAGGTAGTCAGGGTATAACCATAACTTTACATTGGTAAGACTCCATATCCTTTGGGAAAATTTATTTGATTTTTCAGGGATAATTCAGGGAAGAGTACTCTAAAGAAAAAGAATAAGGGAAATGGAGGAACATACAGCATGAGTTAGAATTTAAAAATTCCTTATAAGCATTAATTTTTACTTATTCTTTAAAAAAAAAATCAATGTCTCTTCTCATATGGGATATGCAACATAATTACCAACTGTGTTATGTCTTAGTTTTGCAAAAACAAAAGTAAATCAATGATGGCAAATTGTATAATACGCCATCATAAAAAGTACTTTATTTTCTCCTTAAAATTTTTAGACTCAGCCACTCTAAGGGCTAAATTACACTCTTTAGGCTTTGTTTTAGGGCTGAATTGAACTGAACTTACAGAGTTCAGTTCCCTAGCACAAATCCCAAAGTTCAGTCAAATGCTTGGATCTCCAACCCATAAAAAAGTCATTGTATTTATCACAGAAAACAAAACACAGATCTACTTCATGGATGCTTCATGTAATTAATATCATGAAAGCTCTAAATTGACACTTTGTCTCATATTACCTCCAGGTAAGGTGTTTCATACATGTTAGACCTGGGCTTTTCTGTTTTTCTTTTTATTTTTCCCCTTTGAGAGCCAATACCTACAGCTAATATTTGAAAAATCAGAACAGGCTCATATCTTCTTCTAAGACACAAATGCCCTATTTTTTAAGAAAATTTGCATAATAAAGTATTCACCTAATTATTTCTTCAGGAGACAAGAAGAGGGTAAAGTTCAAATGAAGCAACAATGAAGAAAATTCACACTGTCTACCCTACAAAATATATTCCAGAAAAAAAATGAAGATTATTTTGGTCAGAAGATTTCTTCTGTGTTTCATGTTTCAGTATATATTGATACACATTCTAAAAATACTGTCAAATCTAAATTCCAGACAAATTTTGGAAGCAGGATTCAGAAACCTGATTATACCCTTCCTGGATTCAAGTCTCAGTACTAAATTACAGAAGGGATATAGACAGTTCCTGGAGAAGGATGCTTGCTGTCTTTCTGATGAAAAAGATTTTGCGTATTTCAGGAAAAGAGGGTAGCAGTTACATGCACATTAGACGCTGTTCCAGTCTTTAAGCTAGAGGATGCAGAACTCTTGGAGAACTCAGAAACAGGCAGAGAAATCACTCTGGTCTTAGCAACTGCTCTTAAGCACTGAAAAAGGAAAGATGGACAGGTCAACATCACACCTTAAAACAAAACAAAACATTAATTGTGCAAGACCATCTTCAGACATTCACTGAGAGCACTTTTCACTGTAGCCCTTATTGGAGACCTGGAATAAATTACTTTCTAGGTGCTTTTTTGCTTCAGGTAGCACCTATGCAGTTTCTCAGCCTATGGCAAGTGAGGAGGCAGAACCCTTATACCTTTATATATGTTTATATATCTCATATGCACAGATTATTCTATATTATGTCTAACTAATTTATTAGCCATAGGGTCAGAGATGATACCCTCAAAGATAGGTTCTGACTCATATTTATCCAACACTTTCAGTATATAGATCAAATATATTATCATATATTCATAATTGTGCATATCTAGTTCAAAAATTTCTTTTAAAATATTTTGCAAAGGTGACAGAAGACTGTTTCAAAAATTAATGGATACAATACAGTACTTCAGCTGGCAGGGACTAGAATGATCACCTAATCCAATTTCTCAGCCAATCCAGTGCTGACCAAAAGTTGAAGTTTGCATTAAGTACACTATGGTCCACAGGCCTCCTTTGAAGGCACTGACAGGTACAAGGCATCAACAACCTCTCTAAAAAGCTTGTGCAGGTGTTTGACCACCCTTGAAGAAAATAAATGTTTTCCAATGTCCAGCCTGATCTTCCCCTGATGCAGCTTTTAACCATTCCTTGTCATTAGATCCTAGGAACAGACCAGCACTCCCTCTCCAGGTGCCCTCCTCAGGCAGCTCTACAGAGCAATGAGGTCACNTCAGATCCCTCTGCAAGGTTCTTGTCCCTGAAGAGAGTCAACAAATCCACAAGTGATGCTATATGACAATTTCATGTGTTCAGTGTGTTTTAAAACAGAGAAGCTGCTGTCTCTGTGCAGAAGGTAAATTACCTGCCTTTTTTCATTTGTCCTGTTTAATTATTTTATACATTCTTCTCTGAAAGACAAATATTATAAAATGTAAGCTGCTAATACAGCTCAGTACCTAATAGATCTTCAGAAAACATTACAATATCCAAGAATCTGTTTCATGGTTTTGCTTATTCTATGCCTACTTCACTGGTGTCAGAGTGGAATAGTCAAATCCTAGTGGAGAAGCCACTGCCTGGGCATTCTCACTCAAGGACTCACACACTCACCGCCAGAGACTAACCTCTGGGACCACAGACCTCTTGCAGTGGACAGCTCCAGTGAGCTGAAGGGTGCTCCTGTCAACTCCTGTCTCACACACACACTCACTCTCAGGAGGTCTTTCTTCTTTGGCAGGCTCAATCCTATGTTTCCTGTAGCAGAGACACAGTTGTGGCGTTTATAAAAGTAAATAATTTAGTAGTGTGGTACAGCACAGGTCAGCTTGAGATGGATACCTCTGGGGAAGGATTTCAAACAAAGAAATCCCTGGGCCATTATATTCTCCCCTCACATGCTCTCAGTATGCCTTACCAGAGCTCTTGTTCCACGGGTGATTTTTAGGCTGGATATTCTAGCACGTTTTTGCAATCTTTCTCTTTGTACATCTTAATTGTTTTTGTCAATTTGCAAATTCAACTGTTGGCTCTAGTCTTGTCTTCAGGTTTGGAATTAAAGCATACTTGCTTGCTGCTGCAACCCTAGACTTAGGTTAAATATTACATCTCAACAACAAAAACACCAGTGTATTATCAGTATGCTGGTTATACAAAAGACAAAACAAAGCACTGTACCAGCTACCAGGAAAATTACTAAGAAAACTCTCTTCCAGCTGAAAAATACATCTTAAGTGTATGTTCACAGCTTGGGGCCCAAGTTTTCAGGAAATCCATCTACTTATGCTAAGCATTCAAAGCTAAGAAAACAACACAATAAATCATAGTATTATAACTTTATATTACTCATTCTACTTAAAACATATTTCAGTAAAACAACAAATATCTGCTAAAAGTAAGGTTTGCGCTAGTGTTCTGTACTTGTAAAAAACATAATTCAGGATATTCACTACTGACTATTTGCAACATGTTCAGCTCTTTTACTTGTAGGTACTTGCAACAAAGACAATTATTTCAGAAAACTGAGTAAGAACAAAGAATACTCAAGCAGTCTCATAGAGCGTATAGTATCGTTTTTAACAGCACTATGCATGACACAGTGATTTCTAGCATCCAAAAAAAATTTCTTTCAGACCTCTGAGTTCTTATACACAGTTTCTACATAGCACATTCACAAACATCCCAAACTGGATGTAAACCTCATTTTAAATACATTATTTCTGTTTCTCACCTTCTCCCACAAACACTGAAGAAAACTGCCAACACAGACAGCAGAATTGCTATCAGTAGTGATATTTAAAGTTAGTCCATAGACACTAAAATACTGATTTGCTTTGGTTAGAGATAATGAGCTAGAGGTTTCCATGTTGCAAAAAAGAAAGGCCAATTACAGTTCCCTTCTTTTTTGCACTGATTCTACAATTTAATGGGCACATGAAACTTCCATTAACAATAATGGGACTTCTGTGCATGCACTGCAGAGAAAATAAAGCCCTGTAGAATTTTTTTCTTCTAAATGGCATGAAACGAATGGAGAATGATAATAATCTTAAAGAAGTAATGTAAATAGCAGCATACTGAATGAGAAAAAATCTGGGAGAGTGGTCCTGGTGACACAGGAAGTAAAATTAAGGAGTGAAAAATGCACAGTGCTAAACAAGACAACAATGAAAGTCAGCTCAGAAAATGATATTTCAGGTATGTTGGTCCAGACTACTTGGAGACTAAATAACTACAAAATATATAAAGCAGAGACATTAAAAATATTTGAAGACCAAATTAAAGAAAATTTTAAATAAAATGCTTGTCAATGTGCTGAAAATAAGTAATTTATAGAACGCCTGAGGACACACTGACAGAGTTAGTACATCTGCAAAGTGCAGATATTTATATATAACTTTTAAAAGTACTTATAGTACTGTTTATAGTGTTATTTTAGTTGCGCTAGCCATGGTTTTGAGTTTTACCTGACTGACTGAGGTATTCGTGAACTTCCATCTGACAGATCTCAGTCTAGGCCATTCATCTGGATCAAAGCACATACAGCTCAGTTCGTAGTTGCACTCTAGTTTGTATTCATGTTCCATTTTTGCAATTAATTCTCTGTGCTTATGTTGCAGTAAATAACTGACTTGAGAAAAATCTATTTCCTCTGTCTTTGAGTACAGAAGGGTTACTGGACCCAGGCAGTATATACCATGAAGGTATACTTGCCAGTAAGTCTCATGGATGACTCTAGCATAAAACACTGAGTATGGATTCTAAGGGTCAGGATGAACAAGTTAACTCATCTCCTTCTAACAGAAGTAAATCAGGAGAAATAACATACTTGTAGAAATAATTTTTCAATGCCTATTTTATCTTGGTAACCCAACATGCAGGATTCTTGAGAGTTTCTCTGATCATGCCATTGTGAAATCATATAATAGAAATATAATTTAACTGCATTTTGTTTTAATTTTCTCTAATGAAAAAGAAGTTTACTGTTTTTAGGTGCATAAATGTATAGTGTACTACATTCACATTTGCAAATTTTTTCTTAAACTACATTTATCAGGAAAAATATTATGACTTAAATGCTAGTTCTTGGAGCCCCAAATAAAATCTATACATTGTGTTTATATCTTCGGTATTTATTTCTTAATGACTTTGTGTTTGATGTATTTTCTCATGCTTTTTAATTTCAAAATACTTATGGCTAAAATATCAATAGTAAATAATTTGTTCTTTATATAGCTTTGTAAGGATCTTGTTTTATTTTTCCTCATAGGTTTTCTTGGTTTTGATCCTTCTCAACAGAACTGATAAGCATTTAGTGTAAGTAAAAATAAAGGGGTTGGGATTTTGGGCAATTTTGTGGTTTTGGGTTGTTTTGCTGTTGGTTCCCCATAAACCATACATAAATGGTATGGTACATACATAAACATACAGGATTATAGATTTTGTATGTTTATGTTCTTTAAGGCATATTTTTTGGAATTTGATGGTTCATGTTGTATTATTAGCTCCTGTGAGACACATAAAACATGCATGAAAATGCATGAAAAGCATAGTGAACTAAGTGCAAATATTCCTAAAGACAAAATTCAATCTTACTTTCATATACATCTAGGTTTTAAATACATTTGCTGGAAAGAGGGAGAAAATAATACAAAAAAAATAAAAACAGATATCTCCCTTGACAATATTCCATTATATATAATCTAAATCATGACTCTAATCATGATATTTATTCTAAAGAGTGTCAAAGCAAATCTGAGCCTACTTATATAAGAACATAAGTTTAAGGGACAAAAAAAACGTAAAGCATCTTTCTATCAGGGTACACTGTTGTCCAGACAACGCATGAAAAACATCTGTCAGTGCAGTTGAAAACTGAGGCTGTGGAAAGCAATGCTAAGTACTGCTTAAATGAAATTTGCTAATGGTTTCCTGCACCAAGGGACAGGTTGAGCAAACACAATAAACCAGCTTTTTCACAGCAAGGGTTCAAATTGCAGTATGCTACGATGCACCTGAATGATGCATTTCACACCCATTATTGCCCTAGAAAACCTATACTCTCCATTCATATGTTCCCTTGCAAAAAACATAACCACACATTCCTGCCACACTTTAGCTTTACTCTAAAGCACATCCTGTCCCACATATTCTTAAGCTCTTAATAATCATATAAATCAAAACTTAACTGAAGATTTGTGAACACACTCGCATACTCTCCAGCCACAGTTTCAAATTTCATAGCGATTTTAATCTGAGAACTCCAGCTTTCCAAACCAGATCTGTAATCCACCTCAGTGTAATCCTCAGTCTCAGACCTTAATGTTTTCTGTGGAAAACATTTGGGGGACAATTAACAAAGCTGGCTTCCCACTGATGCTATATTTTAACAAGTGCACTTTTTTCGTGAAAAATAGAAACACCATCACCACCACCAACAATGCCAAAGACAAAACAAACAGCAACAGCAACAACAAAAATTTAATGCAGGTTGGAGGGGAGAACAACTGGAGGCAACCGTACAAAATATAATAAACAGCATCTTTCCATGCCATTAAAAAAATTTAAATATTTCCATACCATTACATGATCCTCTAAAAGAGTCTGTAACTGTACTTTCCAATGAAGACTTTAGCCTGCCTATTCTATTCTATGAGTAGAAAAGGCCCTCAGGGGAGTCACATTAGCTTAACTCTTCCCAAAACATCAGATAGAGCAGTCTGTTTTGCCCCAGAACTACTTAGTTCCATTAAAGAATGGGAATCCTAATGATCTTTGCCTCTTGCCTCCAAAAAAGAGATTCCTTGACCCCTCAGCATCTTGAACTTTATTGAATGGATTGCCTGTGTTACCAGATGGTTTTGCACAACCACTGTCTCTTTTTACCTTGCTGAATGCGCACAAGGGAATTACTCTATGTGTCTCTAAACACAGTGGTCTTAAAATAACAGAAAGTATAAGACAGTGAAACCATTTACATGGAAAATCCGCAACAATGCCGACTGCCATGCTTTCTTTTCTCCCTATAAGAAGCACCCTTCTTCTCAGAAGTGAGTCCCTTACCCCCACCCCTGGCAATTGACCTGAGGTGGTATAGAATAACTTCTTGGCCAGACACTGCCTCCTTATAGCTACTGTAAAAATTGGATGAAACCAGGACAGTTCCCTTTATGTTTTGTTTTTATTTTGTTTTACAAAGTTTATTATATAACATTATTTTCCTACTGTACTGTATTTGCAACATCTGAAAAGACAAAACAGCCTAATTCTGCAAAAATTCTGTTGCATTTCAGTTCCATTCTGAAATGGGTTTTAATTTGATGTCAGGCCTAGGATTTAAGACTAAAATATGCCTAGTTTAATTTAGACCTTTTTGAGGTTAACTCCTTAACATCTTCTATCTAAAATAGGAAAGGAAAACTGAGACAAAGATTATGTAGAAAAGTATATTGCAATTAACAAAACCCCAAAGGCTTCTCACTATCAAAAAAAGGTTCAAAGCAGAATGGAGCATAGAAGATCATAGAAGAAGAGAATCAACAAATATGCCAGCTATGAAGGACAAGATGAAAATAACTTGAAGGATTAAAAAAAATTACAGGTACAACTAAACCTTGCATACAGTACCTACAGATGATAATTCAGAAAATCATATTTGGAGAGTTTTTTATTAATTTAAGTTTTTTTATTCTGTAGACATTGACAGTTGTTTGTTCTTGAAAATTGAGTAGCAAATAATTAGTTTGGATTAACATATGTTCACATAGCAAGATATTATTTTGTTTAACAATAGAAACCTAAAATAAATTCAAGACTTTCACCAGGAATTAAAGAACAGCTTATTCAGCTAGTGTAAATCAGAGTAGTATGAAAATTATTTTAAAATATGATTTGTCTGAATTTCACTATTTTTAAAAATTAAATACCTTCTTAATCATTTCATTTTTATGTTTTTGAAGTCAAAAAGTATTTATCAAATAAATTAATGTCCCCACTGCAAGAAAAATAAGCAGATTTAAGATTTTAAGAGATAGTTCCTAGAGCCAGACAAAGAAAATGGTGGATTTATTGTCTTACGTGCTGAGCAGAGGCAAATATTACAGTTTCTTGTTCCATTTTTTTCTGCCATAATTTCTGAGGAAAGGGAAGAAGCTAAATCTTAGGTATATATCTGTCACAAAATTAATATTTTCCTAAAAGCATGAGCTATCCTGTAGGGTAAGATGAGAGCAGACTAACTGGTATTTATGTATCTAACCACATCTAAGCAGCCATATTTTATACTGAACTTGGGTTTCCAAGCACAAGAACAGGCAGGACTGGAGCACAGTAGAAATATTTTAGACCTCCTCAGGTTGTATTTGCCAAAAGATCCTTGAAGGAAAGGAAGAAGTGAAGAATAACAAAATAATAAAAAATCTTTGTGGCAAAACTTGAGAAAATATTATGCAAAAAAACTATGGAAATTATGCATACCTTGATTTGAAGCATTCTGAGAAGGCAATATTTGGTATTTTTCTAAGAACACAGAAATGTACTGACTTCATAACCAAAAGAATAAAGAGGTTGAAGCACTTTTGTGCAACTTTTCTAGTATACCGGTGCCAGATTAGAAGAATGTTAATTTCTCAGTAGAAAAAGCATTTCATGAAAACTGCTAAATGAAGTATAAGAAGATTCTTCATGTCATTTTCAAATATCACAAACTAAGAAAGCAGAAATGCTGGTAGGTTATTTGAAAGGAAGAATTACCTATTTCAGCTATTATATTTTCTTTAAGAAAAACGCCTCCTTACTGAGAGGAGATGGAATATGTGTTTCTTAAAACAAGATTGAGTCAAGGACTTTGGATGAAATTCTTTTCCAACTGTTTAACTTTTGGAATTTCTGTAATTGTCACACCGATGTTCTCTAATCAGCATTTATCAACATGGCATCAATCATATTAAATCTGTTATTTCTTCTGAAGAAAGGCTTAAGCCTTAAAATATCTTAAACACACTGTATTTGTCTTTCTATTAACATACTATAAATTTTATTGTGGCAAAATGAAGAACACAAAGAGTATATACTGGAATAAAAAATAAAGCTAAACCCTATGAGTTTCATCTATTTAATTCCTGCCTTCTTACATGGATTTTGCTGAATTTGGCATTTTTTAATATTTTTTATACATATTTCTGTGATGTTATGCAGCACGTAATTAAATTAGAATTTCTTGAATGGCAAAGAGACTTTAAGAGAAAAGAAAGGTATATTCAGTTCATGTAGAACCATAATTGGGTGTCAATAGTATAAAATTCCTTTTTCTAGCATCACAGTATCAGTAAAAGTAAATTAAATCCAAGGATTATTTATGCGCCTAATTTATCGCTGTTGATGCCAATACTTCCATGACTTCACTGCCGTAATCATCAGCTACTGAAACTTTACTCAAGAGCTTTACACTGTTTCCTCTTATCTCACTTGATATATGAGATATCAGGTAAATTTATCGTAGCTTTAAATAGTTTTCTTGGGGTTGTTATGACTCAGTTGAATGAACAGTCAATCTCAATTACACTTTTAATGTACTAAGTCACAGACACATTCATAGGATGTGAACCCTTATATATATATTTTCAAGAGACAGTGGTATAATCAGCTCAGTATAAATACATATCTACGGCCCTGAAAATAAAAGTGATTTTCTTTAACTGTTTTTTGAAAATGCTTTTTGCTTGATTTCAAAAAACCTAGTGCTATATTGTCAACCAAACATTTCAACAGATATTCAAATACAGTAATATTTTGGGGCTTATTGCATTCATTAGAAATTGAAAGAAAGGCCATTTCCAAGAAAACAACCGTCTGGTACTGTTTATTATTTTCCTTTATATTTTTATTCCTGTCACAATGCGTCCTTCCATGCCTCCATTTACCAGGACATTGAACATGTGAAACAACTTAGCTTGCTTGCCATTGTGCCGGCTATCAGCTGTCATATTCCACATAGCTGGCTTATATTGAGTAATATTTCTCTTTACTTCCTCTCCTTATCATGAGCTTCTTTTATTAGGCTTTGTTCCTCACAGTAAAGTAGAAGACTCTTCACAGCATGACCTTATAACTAGCTTTTCAAAAAACATTTGGCATGCACAAGAGAGTTGCACTTCTTCATACTCACAGAAATCAGATGAACTGCAGCATATGCTACTTTAAAAAGATGGTTTGAAAAAAAAGCCAGAGAGTTGCAGAAAAATGCCAACTGCAAACACCTCAACACTTGATCCGAGAACAAACTCCAATATTAATTTGTCATCAGGGATGTATAAAATTTATGTATTGCTTTGCCTTTCTCCATTATTGGGACTATTTTAACGCTGTGGCTGCAGCCATACAGCTGTGCAGGTCCACCTTCAAATCATAGATTTATCCAGCCAGCATTCACAGTGAGAGTTTGTCTGCACCTTTATGTGGGTTAAAGCAAAAGCAAACTACTAACCACACCTGACAATGAAAATAAGCTCCAACCGTTTCAAAACTAACTGCAATATTCATCATTCATTTGGAGGGCATTTTTTGTCTTGTTTATCAAATGTATATATAAGCTATAGAAAATACTAATATGTGTTAGATAATCCGTATATGTGTTACATAAATTAAATATTTTCTGGAGAGCTGCATAAAATTAAATCTTCACAATGCTAGACTTCATCGATGATTGAAATAATTAGTTCTACAAAGTAAGAAAAGACAATAATAAAGAAATATTTTCTCCCTTCAACATTGTGTCTTCATACAGCTGCATACAAGGTACAACCAATAACCATTGCTGTAAACAAGTAAGTGCTATTACATTAAATGTTGTAGTTTAATTATTTAACAATTCATACAAGTATTTCTCTGTGTGTATGTCAGTATATACATATCTATAAATATATGTGTGTGTGTGTACCTCTGTGCATATACAAAACACGTGCACAAGAAAGTGCCTCTGGCCCTACCCATTCTTCCCTCCTTGTACTTCTTTTGCCATGAAAAATTGTCATGGTATTTTATGTTCTATCACATATCATAATAAAAATGGCTTTACATGCAGAAGTGCTGGTGCGACTTTCCTGCTTTGTTGCCGAAACTAATGTTATATTTTCTGGATATGACTCATCTTTACATGTGTCTCAACAAGAGTGGGAAGGTATCCCATTCTTCCCATTCCCATTGGCACCAATCCATATTCCAAAATAAAGGCTGCTGTATACAAAGAAGTGCAGCTAGAGAAGACAGGTTCACTGGCTGTTCAGTTACGCAGAACATGGAAGATCAGCTTTTCTCATTCTACACCCTTCTCAGGAGTTATAGTCAACCAAACCACATTTACGATTCTTCTCAGTTCTTTGCATTCATTTACTATATGTACATTATTCTGGCTTGTATTCAGAGAATGTGTGCTGAATTCAAAACACCTACACTGCTCAATAATCCACCAAGAACACTGCGTACAGTGATGATTTCTGAAAACATACATTAGATTTACATCTATGTTCATCTTGCATGTAACTTTTTTTTTTTAAATCCCCACCCTCCCCCCTTCCCATAAAAATGCAGTTCTTATAGACCGCTAATCCTACTTTTCAATGAGTACCATGCTGGCTGAAAACAGTGGGTGTCTACCTGGCATTTTTACTTCATGATACAATTTGTTTTCTTGCCAGTAAGGTCTTGAGCAAGGGATACAAATTATCTGATATAAAATTACTAGCCAAAGATAGTTGTCATGCAATTATTAGATCATCTACCCTGTTTGCATATTTGCAGATAACCTGCTAGAGCCATATAAATTAGTTTTAAATAGTTCAATGTATAAGGGAAGCAGCAAAGCATGCCATGATAAAACAAGAATCCTGAGGGTTTCTCCATCATTACATTTCAATTTTCGTTGGAAGATGGGCAAATGAAACCTAAATTAAGCTCTCCTACAAACTTGTAAGTTGGTAGAACTTTTACAAATCTTCATTACATTTTAATGATCTGTCATATTTCCAAGCAGTGTGTTGTAATAACTTATGTCTAGATGCAATAACTCAGGAAAATATTTTATGAACGAGTTTAAAATAAATCTACAAGCTTTCAGACTAGATAGCAAACAGACATCTTTTTCAGATTCCAGATATGCTATATTAGCACATTTCGTTTTATGCGGTTTGTTCCATTCAATTTCCTCCTGCATGCTTCTAGAAAAGGCATAGCCTTGGATGTGTATTGCACATGTGGTATACTCCTAATTTGCAGATGCAAATAAAAGCAGCAGAGAGTCTGCTGCTGCTATTCTGTCAATAGAAGTATTTTTTCTAGAGTTTAATGTCAGTAAATATGAATAAGATTGCATCTTGAAACAGTGATTGTATTTTCTTAAACATCTGTAAGTGCTGAGTGAATTAGTTATTTACAATAAACAAAAAAAAATTTATAAATTAGAAAAATAGAATGCAAAGCATGTATTTGAAGTATAGATGTAATTAGGTAATGTTATCTATGATTCAAATATTATACATAATTGGAGTATAGTACATAATTAGAATATACCAGGAAAGAAATCTCAGAGCAGACTTTACCAAGAGTATTATTCACCAGAAATATCCTTTTGTTCTTCATTTTCTCAATATAACCACTTGGATGTAGATGACCTGGAGAAGATCCGTTCTCAGTCCATTTCCTCCACCAAGTAGGCAGTTGAATACCGTAATAGCTGAGCCCTCTAAAGACTTACAAGGTAGAAGGGAATGACTTGCATGTTATTTTCTGATTTCAGTTTCAACCACAGAAACATCTCCCCGAGTCAGTCATTCATTACATTTTGGCAGCACCGATAAGCCCTCAGCTTGCTCTGTAATGAGATGATGAGTTCATTTAATAAAGGAAGAAAATAAACTCTCCCTAGATCAAAACCTATTTCCTTTTGCAAGCAGATGTTGGGACACTAGAAAAATTGTATTTTATCTCAAGGGAGTGCTGCATGCCTAGAGAAGCTGTCTTATTTCTAGAGTCATTGCCAATTTGTTCTCTTTGTTCCTTGTTGCCAGCCAAATGTAAGTTTCACCATGCCAGACACCACAGGACCTGAATGTTGCACATCCAGCAGCTAGCTATCAGTTCAGCCACATTCCAGGGATAACTGCAATGCTCAGGTAATGGCTGGTGTAAGTTCTAGAAAGAGTAGTTTCATCCAAGAGGAACTTAACAGCAGCTCCATCTGGTACCTCTTCTCACTGCTAATTAGCTGGCAGGGCAGTGGGAGCTGGCTAGAACGGCTGCTGCATTCAAAAAGTTTGCTTAGCATGAACTGTAAATTTGGCTGCCTACAATTTCACACCCTAAGTGGTGCTCTTGGGACGATTATTGCCCTTGGCAGTTATCTGCCTCCCTAGTCACAGAATTACTCACTTTGTTAATAAAGCAAATTAAAGAGATTGAGGTTTATTGAGTATTAGACAACCCACTAAACAGTGGAATAAGGTTTTCTTGAAGAGTGGGTTTAATGCCAGACCTGGACCTGAATTCAATTTGAGCAGACTATCTATGGTTTCCCTGGCAAAAGAGAAGTGTGCAGAGCCTGCAGAAGGGAGATGTTCTCTGTAAGGCCCCTCTCCAGTGTATATAAGCCAGGAGAAGAAAAGGAGAGGGGCAGGCCTGAGGTAAAAACACAGGAAGAGTTCACGATGAGAACAGGCCCTGCCACACACTCTTTTAGTGAAACGGGGTATAATATACAGTGTTTACAGAGGAAAATGTACCCCTGTCAGTACCATCTCAGAACATCCCCAATCCATCTGAGGACCAGTCAGTCAATACAGAGTTGTATTTTACAAAGCACAGTACAAGGAATGACTGCTACTGCCTGGTGGTTTTTCATAGAAATTTGAAATTGAGTACCTAGCAACCAGTTCATGGGCAAGAAGAAGAATCTTGCTCAGCCTTCTCAGCAATTCCAAAAGAAAACTAAAGATAGTATGAAAGGAAAATTAAAAAATTAAAAACAAACAAAAAAGACCCCAAACAAAACAAAATAAAGAAGAACAAATCCCAATGAAAATAAAGCAAAATCAAGTAAGGAACAAAGTGAATCCTAGTATCAAAAAGCACAAAGACACAGGGGAGAATAACTTACCTCGACCTTCTTTCTGGGGTGAAAGCCTTCACTCTGGCATTTTTATTATCTGTTACCACCAACAATTTATGTAACACAGACGCCCTTAGTTATTTTATTACGTTCTTAATTTTTCATGGAAAAATTTAACACCTGGCCTTGTATGTCAAGCATCCACCATATTCTCACACACTCAAGCATAGCATATAAGAAACTATAAAATAAAGAGGGAAAAGAATTAACAATGTTAGCAAGATAGCTCTGTTACCAATAGGATATGTCATTTCAGACTGCTTATTTTGAAAAGTTATGTTTATTAAAAACTTTTCAATTTCAAAGCAACTAAAGCTAATCTCTTGTCAGTGAAAAAATATTTTCTATTCTATTTTAAAAAATATACACACACAAACACACACACAGGAATATCGGGAACATACTTAAGGAACTAAATAATTAATTTTCTGAATTAACATCATCAAAATCTAAGAGGAGAGCAACACACAGGGAAACATATTTAAGAAGGGAAGCCAGACATCCCACATTTCTGTCCCCAGAATAACACTAGAATGAATATTTACAAGCAAATTGTATGCAAATAGAAAATTAGTGATGTTACAAAAAGCATAGCAAGTGTGAATTAATCATGACAAAAAAGAATCATGCTAAACAACTTTCTTTATGACTGGTGTCTACTGCATGAGTTAGGGGGAAACATCACTTTTTTATATAACTAAATTAAATAGAAAGTGGAGTTAAAAAAATCAGGAATAATACTGACTTGAAATGCATTGTACATATCTTAGAAAGTCTGTAGCTAAAAAAAGAAAAAAAAAATTGTAAATTTTAGATCTGGCATAAAATCAGTCAGATGAAACTCAAAAAGATAAATGCAAAGATAAATTTCTGTCTTTGGAAAGGTGATAACAAATGCAAGAATGGGAAACAAGCAAGTACAGATCCGGCTGAAATCCTGCAAAAACGAACTAGATGCTGAGTAGATAAAATAGACCATGAGTCAAAAGTGCAATGCTGTTCCTTATCATCATGTCAGGCAGCTATCATTGTAGGATATAACAACAACGTTATATAAGATGACAGCTGTTCTGGTTCTAGGGAGCTATCTTTTGGAGTATACCTTCAGTTTTGGGTGTAGCAGTTAATTATTTAAGCAAATGCATTGGAGAAAAGTATGTTGCATCCTGAGGAAACACTGCAGCTATATACTCTGCTTTAATACAAAGAACACTGAAGCTTTCTGTAATGAAAGTGGAAATTTTTTTTTTAATGAAAGTGGAAAAAATGCACAGGTGAAAAATTAAAGATTACTGCAATTACAGCAAAAAGGGTAAAGGCTGCCCTGAAAGATTATAAAGCTTTTAAATTACAAAATAATTAACAGTAACAGGGATGATCTAAGTATACTTAATACTACTTAAGACCAGAACACAGATAACATGATCCCTTAAGGTCCCTTTCAACTCTTCACTTCTTTTACAAATACACATATCATACTTGCTTAATTGCAATGAGTTCCATTACAGGACATTATCTGACAAGAGTTCCATAGCTTCTCAGAGACTTCTGAACTGATAAACTTTTCAAAGATACAAAGAATCAAAATTAATGTAACAAGGTTAGGATTTGAATATGTGTGTGTTTTACTAATTATTGTAGTTTCCTTATACTTTTTTCTTTCGGAATGCCTAGTCCTTAGCATCTCTGAACACAGGTCTGTTAACTGTACTTGGTTAGATACACTGACAAAATTTAAAGCAAAGTACTTTCCTTTATATATTTCATATACAATTCTCCTTGTATTGAGAAACAGAAATAAGTTGCATATATTTTGAAAGAAATTATTAAAGCAATCATATTGTTAAGACACTATTTAAATCCCTCAGAAAATCCTTTAGAGTCCTTTTAACCAAGATCAGACTACTTAAAAATTCGTTTCCATGATCCCTCGTCTCTAGGGCCAAAAGTAATACAGTCAATTGACAGCCTGTATTGAATTTGCCTGTTACCACCCAAATTGTCTAATAGTACTATATAATACCATGCTAGCCTTTTTTTTTTTCTTGCTAGATATTCCAAACGCACAAAAAATGTGCAAAGGGCAGCATGTGCTCACATTGTTTTCAGGTTTACTACCTGAATGCACAACAAATGCTGTCTTCAGGAATACATGCAGGCACTCCAAAAACAGTAATCAAAGACCCAACACGATGCAATTTCTTCAGCAATAAACGTCTAGACGAAAATATCTTGGAGCACAAATTATTCGATTATACTGTGGTGAAGAACATCACACATACTTGTACTTTTTCCAGGTAAATAATAGTATTCAAAACTAAAACACAGTAATTTTACTTTTGAGTATTTGAACGTATTAGATCCTATTTTGCAATATTTTCCTTCTGAAACCTTTTCCACATAAAATATACTTATCCTATGCAGATATAAGGAGCTAAATGATAGCTACAATGAATGTAGTTTGGCTACCACTAGTCAAAGTCACTTGCCTCTTGCTTTAAAACAAATTTAAAAATTAATGTAGTCCAGAAATTTTCAGAAAACTTCTGAATTTTTTTTCTTTTCTTGAGACACACTTAGGACCTACTTCTAATCACTATGTACAATTCCAACAGCTAACAAAATATCTGACTAGTGACCTACATGCACAATTACCTCACTTGCAAGCATACAAGATAATTTAATGTGCAAATTAGTCAGAGATTTCTATGTATAAAAATATGAAGGTGCACTTTTTAATCCAGGTTAATCTGGACTCAATTTCTCTTCTTGAAAGTCAAATCAGATTGGAGGGCTTACTTACACCAATTTCACAAGATCATTGATGTTTCTTTCATATAATGTCAGATATGTGCCTATGGTATATTTTTAAAACCCCCAAATCAAGTAATTGAAAATGAAGAAAGTACACTGGAGACAAAAAAAAAAATAAAAATTATTGGATCAATTATAACAAGTTAATGAATGCAAGAGAACCAATTTCTTACTTTGAAATAATATTGCAATAGGTGTAAAGTAATGCATACTTGCCCCAGAAACATATATTAATGAGCTCTTTGAAAAAAAATACTGTGTTTTTTGGTGTTAGTTTTGCAAATTATATCATTGATATTTCTTAAAATATGAAATATTTATAAAATAAATTGAACTTAAATATTAAGGATCCAGATACAACTTATTTTGAAGCCTTGTTTAACATGCACAAAGAATAGTTTGAGTGTATATCTGGATCTTGCACACATTTAAAGCATTGTTTCATTGACGCCAATTGACTACCCATTCCAAGAATCTCCCAAAGAGGCAAGAAAATTGTAATGCTAGGCAAAGGAATATTATTTAATACCTCATGCTTTTAAATGCTAGGTCCTTTCTAGTCTACCATTGCCTCCATGTTTAAGAGCTCATTCCAGACTGAATTCTTATACCATGCATATTACAGTTTAAGTTCCCGAACAACTCACTCAAGAAGGTGAACTTCTGGTTGTTCATATACTCTGAGCTGGATGTACAGGAGAAATACCAACAAGATATCTTCAAGAGGTCAAAACAAGGAAAAAAGACTTTACTGGCAACTTTAGAAAATCACAGACCTAGGGCAAATGGTTCAGTGCAACAGTTAATCAACATAAAACACTTCCCAAAGCTTTAATTTGGCCCATTCAACTTAGCAAACTTTGCACCCATTCAGTATCAAATAACTCAAGAATTCCAGGAGGAGGAAATTAGAAGAAGGAGAAAGATAAAAAGACAGAAACTATATAGAAAAGGACACATATAGCTACCAGTTCCTGGGTTTCAATGATGATAGATGCTCTGAGCAGAAGTGGGGTCCAGACAATGCAATAGCCTTGTGCTCCACCTTAAATACCCCTTGGCCTTCCCAGGCCCTTCTCTCAAGTGGGGGCTTCCAGTCATTTGGCCTCTCAGGAACTGGGCTGGGAGCTGAAATGATGGGGCACTGCCTCTGGCGGGCCAATGTTTGGCACCACTGCCAGCCTGGGATACAGGCTCTGGGGTGGAGGCGTAGGGCAGTCTGCTACCTCACCATGGCAAGCCCCAAACTGCGTCTCCCTGCATCCCAAAATGTCTCAAGACATCAGTCCTGGCAGTCACTCACATCCGGCTGCAAAGGAAACTTCTGCATTTATACCAGCAACTGCCTAAGGCTCATTTGCAACATCAAGCTCCCCAGGGAAGTGGTCCAAGCATCAGACAGCATTCAATAAGCATTTGGACAATGCACATGGTGTTATTTCAGAGGATGGTGGTGTACAGGGCCAGGTGTTGCACTCAATGATTCTTGTGGGTCCCTTCCAACCCAGCATATTCTGTGACCTGTGGATTTGAACATTTCAGCATTTGAAAGCGCATTTTGTTCAAAGTTCAAATATAAGTTTTACATTGGCAGCTTCTACATGGAGAACAAATGCAAATTTAAGAGACCCCAATCCATCTGTCAATTTGGTTTAAAACTAATGGGGTCTGTTGTCTTTTCATCTGTAAATTCCACCTATATTGTCCTATCATTAGGTCATAAGAGATTTAGTGTTAGGTCTTACCATTTAGATGGTAGGTGAAAATTCAGTTTGCATGTCCTTAGAAGATATATGAATATGAAGTGAATATGTACAGAAGTCCCAATCAGATTTTAACAAGTGAACCACAGGTAGATATTCACACATGTGAAAGAACAGTCCCATTATTGGTCAGGTTGTCATGCATAAGGGTAGAGCAAATGTTATAGATAATCAATACATAGTACTAAACCAAGAAAAAGAATGATGTGCCACTCTTAACTGTGTGTGGGTTTTGCGGGTTTTTTTTGTTTGTGGTTTGTTTTTTGGTTTGTTTTTTTTGTTGTTGTTTTAGAAGAGAAAATAAACATACTATAAAAGTAAATACCAGGAAGGTAATAGATTTGAGACAGCAGAAAAATAAATTGCAGTCTAGTTTTACGTACTAAAATTAACTCAGTACAGGGAAGCTATTTTCTTCCAACACCTCTGAAACAACTAACCCATTATGTTCTGCAATTTATAATGCACTTTCCTAGATCTGTCAAAACTAGTCGTGTATGGCTCAAGAACTGTAAAGTTCCTATAAGAGGAGGAGAAGGACAAAGTCAAGTATGAAGATTTATATTACTATTAATAGGTTATAAAGCTTAAAATTAGCTTTGAAAGACAAATTTTTTTTAATTAAGTCAATGAGAGGAAAAAGAAAGAACAATAAAAAAGGCAGGCAAGGATCTGTGATAGATGAGCGCTGACAACTTTTTTTATAATGTATTTCCCAAATTAGGGAATTCAGTAAATATGTCTAAATGGACTTCAGTACAGAAGCTGGTATGTTGTTACATGGAAAAACAGCAGTCAAAAGAGAAAAGAAAGGACTGGCATTAGATTGATAAGGGTGACAGAACTGAGCTGGGTTGATGAAATGAAACTCAATAATATAAAAATATATGTCAAGTCAGATACTTTGCACCTATATCTAAGATTTTTTACATTTTGCAGGAAGCTTTGAAAATTCACCCCCTCTGATTATAGATATTCATTTGCTTCATAAATCATGAATGAAATCATATGTTTCCTTTTTTAAATGTAGAGGATGGATACTATTTCAGAAGTTATAGGTAATACAGTACCTTGCTCATATCCTACCTTTATAAAGTCTTCAGTTAGGATACCTCTTTTCAGGAAAGAAGAAATTTGAACTGGACTAATGGCAAATGAAGTTTATTAGAAAGATGACAGGAAACTCTTTGAAGGAGAGATGAAAGGAGTTTGGTTTCTTTATTATTGTCAGTTTTTCCAGTTAAAATAAATGTAGCAGAGACGCAAGAACCAAGGAGGAAGTAAACTCTTTTAAACTCAATAACAAACAAATAACCAAATATTAATTACCTACTTTAATTATTATTTTTATTCCAAATCAATTATAAAATTGCCTCTAAGAGCACAAAAGATCCAGAATCTCTTTGACTCTTCTGTTTCTTTTAAAAGATTCTCTGCAAAAGCCTTCTCTATTTATAGAACATCTGATACCTTTTCACCAACTCAGTCACTTTCAGGAAAGCAGTAAAAACAGTAGAGCTAACTGAATCTGTCGAAAAAAAGTAATTTTGTCTCAACATAGATATCAATTAAAAATCTGATAAAATGCTATAAAGTGTTTCTTTACCAAAGGATGAAAAAAAAATTTGACAAGAACACGTACATTTTAGGCAAAAGAAACAGTTCAAGGGCTGAGGTTAAACATTTTTTTCTGATGATAAAACAGCAACCCCTTACACATATGGTCAATTTAAACCCTACACAAAAGGAGACAAAGAAATATTTTTGCTGGTTTTTTGCTCTTGAAGGATCTTGAACATACCGGATTGAGTAAGGAGTAATCTGTACAAGATTATGTTCCTCTCATGCAAATCTTTATCTTTAACCCTTACCAAAATGACAATAAAAAAAGTGATGTGTTCAAATATTTAAAAATTTTCCGTGTTAACTTAACAAGACCCTGGTGACTTTAAAGTGTAAGAATAGAAAAAATAATTAGTGAGTTGTCAAAGCTGTCGTCCTGAATAGGTTTCTAACTAAATTTTTATGTCATTTATTTCAAAATCACTAGCTCTTTTAATTAAAAGAATGTAAGAATGTGGAATTATACACAAGCAGAAGATGTCTAGTCTGGACTCATCCAAATATCAGACAATAGGGGAGGTTACCTATAAGTGAATGCTGAAGCTGTATGTCGGTATTGTTTTTAAATCTCACTTATAAAATCCTCTCTTAAATGTTATTTCGTGTTGGAAAATCACACTCCACCCTTTCCCACCTATATCAAATTATATTAATCCAAGTGTGATTTTACTCTGCGTAAAAAGACACATGTAGTAAACCTGAACTGATTTACTGAGCAGAAAAGCGGTCAGCAGGAATGATCATAATTGTTTGATTCAGCTGCTGTGCTGCATGAATTTTGAGGTGAAGTTTTTTATGCAAGAAAGACAATCTATGACAAAGCACAAATAATTCTTCATGTGAGTGAAAAAAAAAGTTACAACCAGACATAAGCTTTCAGGAAAATTCTGTAATCTCTTCTTCTTTGATATGAATGATTAAACTGTAAGTCCTTGCTCTGCACAGATAGTCTCAATGACTTAATTTTTGTGAATAAATCAAAAATTCCAAAATTCAGCACAAAACTAAAGATGTTTACACAGAGTAACATATACAGAATTATAAGTTTACTCTGAGGACTTGCTACCAAGAATCTTATTAATGTCTTATTTTTTACCCTTATGCAAATATTCATTAGGAGGTATAAAGATCTCTATTCCACTGTAGAAATCCCAGTAGGCTTCATTAGTCCTTACAGAATAAATTAAAATTTAAAAAAAGCAAACAACTGAACTCACTTTTGCAGAGGAATCTATTTTCTTTATCCACAATACCCGTAGATATGCTGTTCATTGAAATGCTAACTGAACAGCAAACTGTGAATGTGACATATGTAGAAGAAATCTGCTGGTATAAACATAGAGAAAGCCTTCTGCCAACTCGGTTGCCTGTCACTTGGCAGTCCTCATTTTCTCTTCAGGGAAGTTCTGACCTTGAATGCCTATATGGACTGAGATTAGCTCAGTTGGTCAGAGCATGCTGATAATAATGATGCAAAGAATGTGGGTTCAATTCCTATGTAGATTACTCACTTCAGAGTCAGACTCGATTTTTTTTTATTCCTTCCCTCAGTGTATTCTGTAATTCTATATCGTGATGAATAACACTCATTTAAACTGGCTTTGCTTGTACAGTTTTAATTTTTTTAGGCTCCAAGAGCCACTTAGACAATTGCAGTCGACACATTCTGTTCCTTTCTTTTCAAGACACTGCAGTGATATCAAGGTTATTTGACTACAGATAGTTTCATACTGATTAGTAACTATTATTTCATTATTTTTTTTTCATTAATTTCTGATTATATCTACTTTCAGCTACTCTTTTATGATGCTCTATACTTGTCAAGGGTGTCAAAGTAGCAACAGTGTGCTTGTCAATTCTGTTATCTTTAAATATTGGAATTATGTCGAGTTGATCTTATCTGCTCTACCAGGTGAGATGCATAATGCATGGGAAAGCTATAAAAAGGAAAGCTTTTTGATATCATTGCCATTATGCTGCTTGGTTCCAAAATTCCCCCTCATCATCACTTATTAGGAATTTCAGCTTCCATTAAGTCATTCTTTCTATTCATTAGATTGAAAAGATTGAAGTCTATTTTAGTCCTTCTCACCAAACAGAATCAACCACTGGGATCATCCACCACTGGATGAATTTTATCTGCTGTCCTCCTGAATGTAAAATTTTTACATCATCTAAATATTTTCATCTATTCTTTTAACCTCAGGGTAGATATGTTAGAGAATCCATCATGTTAGCTCTGTCAAATGTGTAAGACATTTCCTTGAAACCCATCTGAGCATCTGAAGGCCCTCCCATCCCAAATAAGATAGTGGTATGTAGACAAAGACTATCTGTATGACCCACTTAGGTTCTGGAGCTGGGCTGGTAACAACTAGATTTAAGGCAGAGTTCAGAGATGCATTGCTCTGTTTCAATTATTTCTTTAGTAAATCAGTTCCAACACACTTATTTTTCTATTAAATAATCTGGATTCATAATTAAATTAATAACAAGATGAGAATGATAACACCACGTTCATTTATGTGCAAAAATTGTTTTCGAGTGGAAAGCATCAAAATGCTGTACAATGACAATTAATCTATATTACTGGAACATCATAAATATCTTTTTTTCACTTCTTTCCTCCTTTTTTTAGCAATTCTTGTCTCTGAACTAGAAAGCTGTTAAGAAGTGCTTTACATTACTGAGAATAGATGCTTGCAAGAAAAAGCAAAGTTTTTGTGCTGCGTTTATCCCCTGTAATATTAAGAAAATCAGAAACAGCTCTAGGGAATTGCATTACTCCTTGCAGATAGCTCTTGGCAGTGCTTGACAAATATTTTCAGAAGTTTTGGTTAATTTAGGAGTATCTTCCTAATAGAATGAAAACAAAAGGTTCATTTTTTGACCATATCACAGTTTAACCACAGATGACAGATAAGTATCACAAAGCAGTTCACTCATTCTTCCCCACAGTAGGGTGGGAGAGAAAATTACAGGATAAAAGGGCAAAAACTGGTGGATTGAGAAGATAACTTAATAGGTAAAGCAAAAGCTGTGTGCTTAATCAACACAAAACAAGGAATTAATTAATTTTCTTTCTTGGGACAGCTAGCTGTTTAGTCATATCCAGGAAAGCAGGGCCCCACCATATGTACTGGTTACTTTGGAAAACAAATGCCATAATTCCAAATACCCTTTTCTCTTGTCTTATTCTCCACCAGCATTTATTGCTGAGCATGACATTATGTGGTTTGGTATATCACCTTTATCTGCTGTGGTCAGACCCATCCAAACTTCTTGTCTGGTGCCAGCCTACTCATTAATGGGACAGCATAGGAAGCAGAAAAATCCCTGACACTGTGTTCACAATGCTCAGCACTAATTAAAACATGTCTGTGTTATCAACATTCTTTGCAAAACATTGCAATGTACAAGGCACTATAAAGAAGGTTAACTCCACCCCAGCCAAAACCAATATAGACTGTCATCTCTTTTGTTCTTCGTCATCTTACCTTATCAAGGAAATATGAGCTGTATCAATTGGTCTATTTTAGCCTTATGATAAATATGCTGTATGTATCCTTGTATTTTCAGAGACCAGATCATCTCTGCAGTACGCACTACTGTGGCTCCTTCTTCAGACCTACTAAAGTGTCTTTAACTCTTGGTTCATCACTATAGCAAAAAGAAGATCACAGTTACCACACATCTGAGGAGAAAGGGACAAGCAACAGTGGAAGACAGTCAATAATACTACTTCCCAGCTGTGATGGGAGAACCAGTTCCATCTAACATAATGCAGTCCTTGCTTCTGGCCAATACTGGGCTGTTAGGAAAGAGAAAAAAGCAGACAAGCCTGCAGTCTTTTGCTCTGGACCCTCCAAAATATCTGTAAGATGTTTGTCTTAACTGATACTTTTCTTCTTCTCTGTTCTGAAGTGTGGGGCTACAAATGCGAAATCAAACAGAACAATCCATGAAGTGATGACACATTCATGCCACAATGCGGTCTAATCTTTTTGTCTTCCAGGTGCAGGTGAATGACAAGTGGGGTTATTAGCACCACACATGATAGAAAGTGTTAAACTGTTTTTCAGAACATTTCCTTGGTTATAGTTTAGTGCTTGATTCAACAGCTACAACTACAACTACCCCCATGCCAGGTCTCACCATAGTCTTCAATCTTTCTGTAAGATATTTGTCTTTACTATACAGTAGATCTTACATAAAGTTCAGCAAATACAACCTAGGCCACCAAATTCATCAACAAAAAGCTCATTACCTGAAACCCATTTATCCTTAAAAAGTGATATGGTATCCTATACTTAAGAAATTATCTTTACATGTGTACAAATTGACTTAAAAAAAGTAATTATAATTCTGCTACTCCCAGCCTTTGACTGATTTTATTTTTTTAATTTCTATTTGGCTTTAGGAATGCTCTTTTCCTAACTTTATACATGTTTTGCAGGGCACTTCAAATGAAAAAGAGTAACATGGGTCTTAATCTTAAAATATAATCAGTATATGACAAATTTTCTCAGCCTCCTGTGTGCTAGACATGCATGATTCTCCTGGAGGGACATGTCTGCGGAGACAGGAAGGGATCCTCCACAAAACCAAAAAGATGTATGTTATTAAATTTATAGAGATGATCTGGACAGCCTTAAGTTCCAAATTATGTTTTATCCTGCAGGTTTCAGAAATATGTCAAAAGCATTTGAGAAGTACTTTGATAGGATAAAGTTTCTTGAATAACAGTTAATTGGCTTTGAGCAGTTTTGATACTCTTTTTAACCCACAATGCAATAGAAAATTAAAATAAAACAAATCAATAACTAAATTCACACAAGAAATACTGTGACTTTTAGACAAGTAATGAGATACATGACTTTAAATATTGCCAAAGTCAGAAATAGGCAAATACAATTATAAAAACAAACACATAAACAAATGAAAGAAATTTGGGGGTAGAGAAATAATGTAATTGTATTCTACTGTCTGATATGGTACAGAAGTAAAGAAGTAAGCATGAGAATCACAAGAAAACCAGAATATAAGTTAAGCTTCTAGCAATCTCCCTGAATCCTAAAATTTTGCACCTCAACCATAACCCGAAGCAATTAAATTTATCCTCTGATCAGTTTCAAAATCAATGTGATTTCACCAACCCAAATTCTGAAACTTTAGTTTCAGCATAAGTGATTGAGAACTGAAGTATGTTTGCTGCACATCTGAACCTGAGGCTAAGAATTAGCAGCAAGACATTCACCTTTGCCCATATTTTTGTGCTAATAAGTGTGAGATAGAAAGTGGTCAGCAATAATTTGATACCTGAAAGCTCTGAAAACTGTTTTTTCCAACCTTTGCTTTCAACAAAACATTTGAATCTTATCTCATTATAAGGGTTTATGTCAATTAAAACTCATTGCCTTTTAATGCTGCTCTATGCCTTAATTAAAAGTACACACAAGAACATAAATTCCAGTTTTCCTTACTCTCATAATAGGCAATATAGTTACGAAACCTAATTATGAATTTTCAAGTGTGATCATTGCACGTGTGGGATATGTTTTCTTTTCATTGCTCTGTTAATTGGATGCAGATATTTTGTTCAATTTGTTTTCTCCCATAAGGGATGAAGATTATGTTAATGAGAAGCCAAATACTCACAGAGTTGAGAAAAAATTACTGCGGAGTTTAAGAGAAAGCTATCTTGGTCTTTTTGGTTTTGGTTTTGTTTCATCACAACATTTTCCAGCACACGAGAGATTGATAAGGGACTGAGTGAGCCAAGCTACACCCCACACAAACGACTTTCTGAATTTGCCATCTCTTCAGAACAGCAAGAGGTTTTATTGTTTAATATTATTCCCTTTTTATGCTTGTGAATACTTTGCTTGTTTAATGAACAGTTTTTTCCACTTTTCTCCAAGGAAATCTTTTCCCGAACCACTTGGGGGATGGGCTGCTTGAATCTGCTTTCTAGAGGGACCTCTTTGGAAGTTTCCTCCCAAATTTGCCCTAAAGCAGGACAGTAATTTAGATGAATGAAGATTCTGATGTTTTTATCTACAGGCAGTGTTTCTTCCATAACAGATCACTCGTTATATGTGAGGGATAAAAATCCTGTGCCATGAAAGGCAAACGTATGCAAAAATAAAGGAACAAGCTTACTCAAGTGGAGCTTTTTGATGTCTCAAAAATGGTCATATAAATCCACTGGTTTTGATAAAAAAATAGCAGAGAATTATGGTATTGTAGGCACAAATACCATTTTAACTAGGTTTTAATTAAAAAGGTTTTTGGAATTAAAGTCCTACTAGCTGAGTAAAAATCAAGGTCCAGAATAACAGTCTGCCAATTAATATTCTTCTAAAAAGTCCAAACCAGTAATTTTAGTTACAGAACTTTTACTCCATGATAAAACCTTTAGGATCAATTAAAGACAAAAGTAATTTCTCTGACAATTTATTTCCTTTCTGCTATGTTTAAGATCCTAAAAACAAGCCAATCAATTCTACTCTTAACCCCCTGAAAAGACAAATACAAGCCCCTCATGTCATCCTTATTCCCTATAAAAATAAGTTAATAGGAAAAAGCTTCTTTGAAAGACATCAAAAGTAATTCCTTCAATTATTTCTTTCCAATATGCAATAAAAATTCATTAAGCTCAGCTTCATTCTGAAATTTCAGAGCAATTTATTCAAGAAGTTTATTTTAATTCACAAACAAGTTAATTACCCCAAGTCTTATTCCTCACAGTTTTTCTAAGACAAATTTCTCCTTTAATAGAATCTACATGCTTTCCTACATCTTTAAAAGCTATAAATTTGTCTCTTGCATCATTTGAGATGCTGGCCATAAGCAAAGGGCTAGATCCTTAAATGGCACTTGCTGTGCACCAAGAGATTTAGAAGCACCAGTCACATTTCAGAATTAGCCGCAAAATGAGCTGTTCCTCACAGCTGCTATAGTCTCAAAGCAAAATTTACGGCAATAATTTCTCTAGGTTTCACAAGTAGTCAGCAAAACAAAACTTTATGTTTCTATCTCCTATTCTGCTCTTTTGGCATTGGTGATGTGCAAGAATCAGCATGGCAAATCACAAGGAGATATTAGCATTAACTACAGGTGGATTAATTTTCCTTCTCAAATACTTCACAGAAAAATTAGTGTATTCATAAAAATTACAAGAACTTGTAATGTTTTTGCTATTTAAACCTGATATTACCCATACCCATTTCCCTGTCAAAATGAACCTTTTGCACTTTTCTGTAGATGATGAGGGACTAAAACACTGCTTTTCATAAAGTTATTCCTGTTGCCTTAATGTAGGTTTCATTCCATAAAGATGATTAAAGCATAGAGAAAGACTCAAGCATTGAAAAGCATATCTGAACCCTTTCCAGAAAACACCTGTGAGCCTTCAGGCTGTTTCATGACTCTGCAATCAAGCACATAGAGATGAGCATCACTGCCTCCTCTCCACAGCTGGCCATCCTCTTGCTTAGGAATGCAAACAACTTACTGGGAAAAACTACTGTAAAGGTGAAGATTGAACCGATATATATTTATGGAGCCTGATATTCTTTGTGGGGCATAATTTTCAGAAAGTACTAACTCCAAAACTGTAGCCTACTAATTTAAGGTAATGGAAGGTAACAACTTACATTTGAAGAAATAAAATGAGTATCATTATTCCATTTTAGCAAATGGCTAGGCATGGGTAGTGTTAGAAAAACATGAAAAATAATGTTAATAAAAGTTACAGTGAAATGAAATTCAAATACTATCTTACTTAACTTTTAGGCAATAATAAGTTAAAAATAACCAAAGTAAATTTTAATTCTAGAGATTCTTTTCTTCCCATTCCTTTAACATTCATCTTTCTTTCAAATACACAAGCTAGTGATATTGTGCAGTTAGAAAGGATTCAGTCTTCCTTTTCTCTTTATTCTTTCAACTAAACATTTCCTATAAGTGATTATAATCCTGTCATCAAACAATAAGAGATTTGAAAAGCAGACATCAGTAAAACTGTCCAGCTGCAGAGAGATCCCTTAAAAAGCTCTATCCACTATTGTTTTTATTAATGCACTTTTCTAACAGGGCCAGAAAGCTAATATATTCCTCAAAGATATTTTCCGTTTACAAACAATTAGGCATTAGGCCTAGCCTTGCAAGGTCAAGGAATGATGGATCTCATGTCCAGACTCCAATGAATTAATTTCTCTACCAAAATTTTCTTCACAGACAGGTCTGAGGACAAGACATGTTTAATGCTCAGCAAAGTAAGGATACCTACAGCCCATTTTGCAACCCTTGAAGCAATATACCTCCCAAATGTTATGGGGCTTACAGTTCCTCGGTGGCTTTAAACACCTCTCTGACTATCCTGGCTAATAAGAAAGCCATCTTTAAACCATCACTACTAAGTTAATTCTGAAGTCATCAGAAAAGAAACTGGGTCACCATGATAAAAAAAAAAAAAGCCTTAAGAGAAATGTGATTATAAATTGATTGATGTATAGGGTATTATTCTAATTGAGAATACTAAAGGCTGTAATGTGTTGAGAAGTCAAATAGATAACCTAGAAAAGAGACCTTCCATACAGATTGATGTGAATTTTTTGAAGGCATGGCAATAAGAAAAACTAATTTTTTATTATTTGCACTGCATTACAATATTTTTTAATATAGTTTAGCAAATCTTTCTGAGGAACGTACACTCTCATTTTACTTTTAGTGCCTTGATTGAAAGCCAGGGTTACAGGGGATTGATATTTATCACATTGCAGTGCCTTTTACCCAAACTCACACTGATTCATGAGCTACCTAGTAATCATTTCACCCAACACTGAATCTGGTTACTATTTCTGTGCAAATCAACAGTACTCTGTGCCAGTAAACAAAAGCACTGGACTGCTGCTTTCTGGGGCCCTTACCCAGGATGTTGTGAAGACTGTCAAGGCCTTTCTAATCCTTTGATAACTAGAATCTGCTGTGCTTTCAGGTGAGCACCAAGGATACTGCCAGGAGCAGTCTGGACAATATCAATATAGGCAGTCACAGGTACGACTACTCCTGCAGCATCAGCCATTCCATGATTCAAAGTGTTAATGCAGTGAGCTCAGCCTGGCTTGGTTCATCTACCCCAGGTACAAAACTGATTTTGGAGAGTGCATAGCAGCTATATGTGATGTAGGGTGACTGACTGTGGGGTGTAATTTGACCTTAAAGAGTTCCTGAAAAGAAATGCCACCTTGCAGGACTGCCTAACGCTTGGCAGTTTCACTGTGTGCAACACATAGTGCCACTGTTCCCCGGTTCCTTTGCAGTGACAGAGACTGCTGCAAAATCTGAAGTGAACCGGTCATCAGAGACCATCTTAGAGGTCGTAAGAAACACTGTTTGCCTTCAATTTCCCTGCAGCTTCTAAGACCCATGCTGGGCAAGACACTGGCAACTGGTGTTTGGCCAATGTAAACCCAAATTACTGCTTTGCTGAAGTCATCTGTAGAATTTTGGATTAACCCTGCTGTCAGTAGAATGATAGGACAGCACAGCACAGAAAACATTAATATGTAATTCAGACCATTATAATTTTGCCAGGATTTTGAAGATTCTGGTACAGTAGAAAAAAAAATATATAAATTCAACCTCTCACATGCTGCCAGTAGAAAGGACATGACAGGAAAAGATACAGAAAAAGAACAATCCATGCAAAAAAAGTGTGTTGCCTTGGCACAGTGGAATGATGAATGTATCTTTTTGCTAGGGTGCCACATGGTTATTATAATGGAATTTTATCAACATTTCTTGACATACACATCCTAAGCCAGAAATTACTCAGAAAAGTTATTTTTCCCTTATTTTATCTTTACTAACTTTGCATCTGTCATTCATTACAATGACCCAACAGACTTACATCTAAGCATAGAATGCAGCAGCAGTTCTTTTTATTACTGGATAGTAAAAGAGAAGACAGAGACACAATCCTGTTAAATCAGCATTCAGCAACTGTGTTTCTTACTTTCTTACATTTACTTTCAATGCATTTTCAATGTTGACAAGCCCATTTTTCTTCCTTGCATTGAATGATTAGTATTTATGAAAATGAACATGGAAGATACACATTTTTTTGTACCTGGCCTCATTTGTGAGGAGATGAGATCATTCAATGCAATTAGGGTGATGACAGAGACTGATGGTAAATGATCATACCCAAGGATTATTATAGTTTCTTTTCCGTATTGGCATGCATTATACAGTCAGTTGCATTAGCTTGAAGTTTCTTTGGGAATTATAATAAACAAATATCAGTTATATGGAGCTCAAAAATGTCTAAATTTTCTTATTTCCAGGAGCAAATACAGGAGGAGAGGGAGAGAGAGAGGGAGAGGGAGAGGATGCAAACCACCATTCAAACTCAAATATCAAGGAAGAGTCACATTTGTTGTCTTTATAACAATGAAAATCCATACTATAAATTGCTAATGATACATTTAATGATACTTTTAAGATTGAAGAGACTCTCGAATTTTCCTTCTTTTCTTAGACTTACTCCTTTCAATTTTGGTGTTTTTATTAGTATCAGAATGGAAATTAAAGTCTGATAATAGCGCCCATCACAACAGAAACCAACTTTTGACAATTTAGTTTGAGAAGTAAAGGAATAAATTCAGGAAATTTTCAAATAAGCTAAGCATTGTCAAAGCAGGCTGAAAGATTTTACATGAGAAGTTCTAATTTTAAGCTCAGACATAATTTGGTTAAATTTCTTATTATATTTCCTTTTTTTAAGATATTTTTTTCTATCAAATAACTGTCATTTAACTTCCATCTTTGTGAAACAAAAATCGTCAGACTCCAATATTAATTGTTCTACAGTAAGAAGAGGGAATAAAAATCATGGCAGGTGTCAAAAGGAATTCCATAATCTAGACTAAAATACCATTATATTGGGCTTCTCTACAGGAAGGTACACTAGAAATTACCTGAAGCACAGTTTAGTCTCTCCATTGC
This sequence comes from Rhabdornis inornatus, assembly GCA_013397075.1. Taxonomy (NCBI): domain Eukaryota; kingdom Metazoa; phylum Chordata; class Aves; order Passeriformes; family Rhabdornithidae; genus Rhabdornis; species Rhabdornis inornatus. The sequence goes on from VWZS01005149.1 coordinate 211,389, forward strand.
TCTCTTCTACTTAATCCAATTTTGATGTTGTCTGGTTTTCTCTAGCCTCTCAAGTCTTCTTTTCCAATCAATAACACAACTCCTCAAAGAGGAGTTTTCCTTGCCTTGCCTTTCCCCGCCCTTCCCCTTCCCCTTCCCCTTCCCCTTCCCCTTCCCCTTC
>VWZS01005150.1:0-166613 GCA_013397075.1 Rhabdornis inornatus
AGGGGACACGGCGGCACCGCCCCGCGCTGAAGGGACAGCGAGCGACAGGGGAACGCTGAAGGAACACGGCGCGGAGGTTGGTGCCCGCGACAAAGGGCGAATGGCCAAGGAACTTCAGTCCCCCAAAACTGAGGCTCCGAGCCACAGTGCCGGGTTTTCCGAACCCGGCCCAAAACTGCAGCCTGCCGTACGGGAGGAGATAGCGCGGTGGATGGGGTAACATTCAACAAGCGCTGCTTTCCAGAGATTGCTGAAAGAGCTTCCAAGTTCCACCAATCCCTTTCAAAAATGAGGGCAAACCCACCAACCTTCCCTGACCTAAGGAGAAACACAACCGAAACGGAGGAAAGGGGAAAGGATCTTCCTTCGTTGTGGAGAAAAAAAGAAAAACAAAAACCCAACACACACAATCACAAAAGCAGCCAAACAACAACAAAGCCAGCCCAAAAAAACCCACTACATAAAACCTACCCCAAACGCACCTTCAAATATCAAGATGCAATTTAATTGCAACAGATTAGATTTGATAATACGCTGCATTGAAGCCTTACAAACAGACTTTGGACTCAGTGTCTAAGTCAGAACAGTTCCAGACTATTTTGGATCACTGTTTAAGCAGCAATATATAAAAAGATTCTATCTTTCTATGTTACAGAACGTTCCCTTCAGAAGCACGGCACTTCCAGCTCAGAGGTCACATTTTTCTTAGCAGTGCTAGAGTTGAACTAAGATTCTTCCTGTCTAACAGCAGCAGCTACAAAGAGCATGGGGGAGGGAAGTATCTGAGCCCTACTTGATTACAGCTTCTTAGTGACAGACTATGAACAGCAGCAGTTTAAATCAGGGTCTTCAGAGAATCTGGAGAATTAACCAAAATTCTTCAACCTCATGCAAAGCAGCCATCTCTCCATTAATTGTCTTCTGCATGAAACCTCCTCTTCCTAGTCATTTCACCCACCTCTTTATTCCTTCCATGTTCAGAGTGAAGTTTTCCAGGCTGCTTTTTTCCTCCATTTGGTCATTTTTCCTAATAACATTATTTAAGTAATCTGGATGTGATGTATAGATGTAGACAGACATATGTGGCAGAGGAGTATATCCTATGATAAAAAAACCACAAACCTACAAAGAAAAAAAACACCAGAAAAACAAACAATCAAAAAACCACAAACGGTTGTTTTCCCATTATAGAGATAGGGAGATGGAGAGAGAGAGAAGAAACTAATCTGTGTTGAGTAATTGCAGAGACAGATTTTGAGTTATAGAAGAATATTGATTGTAGCTAGATGGGAGGAAGCATTGTCATTCCCCTCGCCTTTAAGCAGTTTTCCAGTCATCAAATGGAAAAAGCAACTCAAATATTGCCCTGCCTCAGACTGGAGTTTCCTTTTGTGGCAGTAAAGGGTAACAGCAGAAATTTAAAAATACTTCTAGTATGTTATGGCTTGTGCTGATCTCTGTGAGGGTGGATAAACTGGGACCCATTATAAACTACCAGATAAGCTAAACAGGGAAACAAAGATGCAGCTGAGGAGCATGAAGCATGCACCATAGAACTTTCAGGTTGGAAAGGACCCTTGAGATCAGAGAGCCCAACTGGTAGAGCACTGGCAGGTCCAGCACTGAACCATGTCCCTAAGCACCACATCTACTTAGTTTTGAAATCCCTCCAGGGATGGTGACTCCACCTCTCCCTGAGCAGCCTGTTCCAGTGCTGTTTCGTTGAAGACATTTTTCTTAATATCCAATCGAAACCTCCCCTGGCACAACTTGAGGCTGTTTGCTCTCATCTTATTGTTTATTACTTGGGAGGAGAGACCAACACCCATCTGATAAAAATCTCCTTTCAGCCAGCTGAGTGATAAGGTCTCCCCTGAGCCTGCTCTTCTCCAGTAAGTTATCGGCAGCTGCTTCTCCTAAGACTGGTGCTCCAGACCCCTCAACTATCTTAATTTCCCTTCTCTGGACACGTTCAAGCATCAACCAAAACTCTAGTAAGAAGGACTCATGTTATTTTCTCTCTACACACAAACATTTCCGTGACGAAAGGGCGTAACTTCAAGGACTAAAATATGAGGATTCACTGTGCTACCTGGAGGCAATGGTCTGACCTTTTCAGGCGTCTGCCATGGACAACAGAAAGTGACAATGAGCGATGTTTTGTTGGACAGTTTGGCTTGTCACCTCATAAAGGCGAAACAGAAACAGCTGCAAAGCCCGAGGGGGGTGGAAAAAGAGGAGGAATAACTGTAACTCCAACTGGTTTTTATAGGACAGCTTTGGCACGTGAAGCCTCCGGGCATTGGCGCGGTTCGGCCGCGCGGTGGCGGCACCGGCCCCGCCACGGCCCGGACGGGACGGGCGCTTCCCGCTCCAGCGGCACCTTCCAAACTCTGCTGGGGTTGTGTCCGAGCAACAGCCGAACAGCCTAACTGGTGACGGAAATGGGACACAGCACAAGTCCAGCTCAGAGCAGGAGCAGCATTTCACGGAACAGCAGGAAGGAAACTTAAGGCTTATCTTGTTCCAGTCCCTTGCCATGGGCAGGGACACTTCCACTATACCAGGTTGCTCCAAGCCCTGTCCAATCTAGCTTTCAAAGCTTCTGAGATGGGGCGGCCATAGCTTCTCGGGGAAGCCTGTGCCAGTGCCTCACCACCCGCACAGTAAAGAGCTGTTTCCTAGTATCTAATCTAAACCTACTCTCTAGGTGAAGCATTCCTCCTTGTCGCATAACTCCATGCTCTTAAGTCTCTCTCCATCTTTCCTGTGAGTTCCCTTCCGGTATTGGAAGGTCACAGTTAGATCACCCCAAAACATTCTCTTTTCCAGGCTGAACAACCCCAGTTCTCCCAGCCTTTCCTCATAGCAGAGGTGCTCCATCCCTCAATTCACCTTGGCATCTTGGTGGCCTCCTCTGGACTGTTTCCAGCAGGTCCATATCCTCCCTATTCTGTGATGCCAGAGCTGGATGCAGTGTTCCAGGTGGGTCTCACCAGAATGGAGCAGAGGAAAATCTCCTCCCTCCCCTGCTGCTCACGGTGCTTTGGATGAAGCCCAGGACACAACTGGCCCATGTCCAGCCTCTCATCCACCAGCACCCTCAAGTCCTTTTCAAAACAGAAACTGACATATCAGGTAACTTAATTTTATTCACAACTATTCCTGAACAGGCTTAACAACTGAGTTGACATAAAATGCTTGCTTTTAGTAATATAACTTGAGAATAGGTACAAGGAGGACCAAGTTACTGAACTGGCACATGGTGTCACGAAATCTTCATGAGAACATCAAGTCAAAACAATTGCTCTCTGATTCCCACAGAGCAGGCAATGCCCACTTAAAGCATTCCTACATCTTCTCAGCACAACATTCTCCACTTTCGGCTGCCCTGAGGCAACAGTTTGTGATGGGATACTCTAAAATAGTTCACTTTTCTTAACAGCAAAGGAGGAAAGATTAACTGCTACAAAGACTTTTGCATACAGAGTTAGTCTGCATCTGGAACTGAAGTAGGCAGGATTTTCCTCCAGCACAGACCCCACACTCCTTGATTTGGCACAACTGGGACAAACACCTGTTTTTATTAGAGGTATGTGAAACCTCCATATCAGAGAGAAACCCTTTGATCTAAACCAAAGTTTAGTTAGTCCAAAAAGACCAGACAATGTATATATATACATATAGGCCTTAGAATGAGCTGGGACTGTTCCTTCAGAATTTAAAAAATTAATTTTTTTTCCAGTAGCTTGGCATCTGTGTTCCACTTGGGGAACTTGGAGTAAATAATTACCCAACTAATAAGGCATTTCAGGATGAAAGGTGGACTTTGATTTCAAATCACAACTTTTTTTTACACTTAAAACTTAAGTTTAAAAACTTAACAGGTTTTAAGTTTTCTGCGCTACTACTTACAATAGTAGCCCAGAAAACTTAAAACCTGTTAAGAACAACTAGAGACCTTCCATAGTATCAGCTCCCTCAGAGAGGAATTAGTCTTCTACAAAAATACTTCCCAAAGACAAAGTGAAATTGGGAAGCAGGAACCTACTGAACCTATTGAATCATTGTAGAACCAAAATCAAATCCAGTATAAAGGATCATTACAATTTTGTATTTTATTAATCCAAATAAATGCTGCATTTTAGAGTTCGCAATATATTTTAATATCTTCATTTTATTTGTGAGTTTTCATTCCTTTAAGATCTCTTGAGGGCTTAAGCTAGAAAATCAACTGTGCTATGAAATCATAGGCAGCTCAACCTCCTAGAATAGTGCATGATGTAACATAAAATGACAGACTGGGCTGTGAGCTGAAGACTCTAGATTTCTGCAGCTACTGAAAAAGCTTTCATGATTTCGCAAATGAGCAAAACAAATATTCAAAGCCCCTGGTGCTGGCTGAGCAACCTTCCCCCTCAATGTCACCCTGTCCAGCTGCTTCAGTGCACAGAGTCTGAGACCCCCCCAGCCCAGAGGTGCTGCTGCTGCAGCCAGCCCTGCTCTGTGTCCCTGGGCAGGAGGGGAGGCCCTGAGGGCAGCATGTCCTGCATTAAAGGGTGGATGCACTCTGCTCCTCCCATCCCTCTGCCCACATCTCCATTCTGTCCCATGGATCCCAGCAAAGCAAACGAGTGGTGCATAACTGGAGCTGTAGGGTATTGCTCTGCAGAGCTCACTCATCCCAATCCCCCCTCTGGTCTTTTTCAGGAGCAATGGTCCTTAACACAACTGCTCTGCCTCTGCTGCAAGTCCACGGTTTGCCATTTCAATAATGAGGACAAAATCATGGCAAAAAGGTCATTTTTCCTGTTCTGCTCAGAGGTCTTGTGCCAGCAGAGACCAAATTATGTTATCTGGTTTTAATTTTGTTTCTTTTTCAGAAAGAAAGCACAGAAGACATCAGTGTCTTTGTTCCTGATCATATAAAGCTTGTTCCTTTACAGCAACAACTAGGAGGTTGGGGTAAATGCAAAGAGTCACATGGAGACTTACCAGACTAGACACTAAATCTCACTAAGCTTCCTTCTCTCCTCTGAGCACCTCTCCTGGGTCACAGACCTATCCAAGCCTGGGGATGCAACATTTCCAACGCTGCACAGAACTGCAGGAAGAAAAAGAAGAGACACAGGCCCTTCACCAGCAAAGGACTCATCAGGAGTTACTGCTGTGCCAGTTTTTCTTCCCTCCAACCAGTGTCCCCCAGAGGGCTTTTTAGACTAGTTCCCCAGGCCTTGTGCACTGAGTTAATCTATGAGCATGTTAAACAGTTAAACAAAAATCTGTAATTTTTTTTTCCCTGGCACATTATTAGTTCAGCTAGGATTAATGTCCTTGCTTTGGGATAAAAGAATAAAGGGACTTTTTGAAGAATGCAGAGGAGTGGGGTTTTCTGTGATATGCAACATTTGAAAAAAACAGTGTCGCAGCTTTAGAGCACAGCTTTTGACTTTGTAGTGTTCATTTTGCCTCACATTTTCACTGTTTCTATGTAATTTGATAACTGTTTTTACTGCCTTATCAGTTTCCATTGTAAATTCAACTTTTATTTACTGAAACACTTTACATACAGAGGAAAAACACTTTCTTATATATGAAATAATGTAACAAACCAATGTTCTACTCAAGGGAAAGGCAAAAAAATGTAACAAAAATACAAGTCATAGTAAAATATCAGGGATGGGACAGTGCTACATTTTTTATAACTTCTAAATAATTGACCTGCATACTTCACAGATTTTAAGAAATTTTATGTATTGATTAGAAGCGCAAAAACAAGTGTTCTGCTCAATATGGTCTGCCTCCATAAAGCTTTTTTTTTTTTTCCTATGCCTTTTTGATTTAGAAATCTGTGACATTAAAGATCTACAAAAAGAAAAACCACCTTCTGGTTATTTAGTCTGGGGAAGCAATAAATTACAATATTTTGTCACAGGAACTGGCAAGCTCCTTGCTTAGAATTCATGCAAAATTAATGTTAAAACACATACATAATCAATTCTGCACCATCTTAACTGTCCTTTGTGTTCTAAATACTAAGCATTTTTGGTATATATTTATATATGTTCAGCTGAAGATGATTCCTGTCTTGCCTTCTTCAAGGGTAGAAATTCCAGCCATTTTTGCTAGGATCTGCCTAACAGTATCTGTCTGGCTTAGGAAATTTGTCACTTGACTGGCTTAGGAAATTTGTATCAGCCCCTCACTCTGAGCACTGGTAGACAATTTATCTAATTTCTGTGTGCTTTAGAAGCCTATCAATGAATGAAATAAGAAAACTGCAATGGGATAGCTCTTGATCTTTTTGGAACATTTGTCCTGTCAGCAATAATCAGAGAAGTTTGATTGCGGATTGTTTCTTTTACCTTGCAAAATCTCATTGCCTTCACTTATAGCTCATGTCACTTATGCACAGCTTCAGCTATCACTATGATCTGAATTGTTTCTGGAGGCTAGGACATCCCAAATCCTACCCTGCACACCTGAATTATAAAGGTGGTGATAAGAAGGTGCTGAGGCAAAATGTACATTTTTCCTCCTTCCTGGGCATTGTGTAAGATGAACCCCAGGGTAACACTCACTGCTGCAGGTTTGGTGCCAGTGCATTGCAGTGAACAGACAGAAGGGTTTTCTGGTTAGAACAGCCAGGGTGAAGGTACAGGAACACATTTTGCAGCTGTGAGCACCTGCACTTGAAAACTCTTTACTAACTTGTGCTTGGCATCTTTGCACTACAAAATCATTCCATGAGCTACAGGCTGCATCCCTTGAGAAAAAATGTACTTGAAAGAGAGAGAGGTGCAAAAAGTCTGCACAAGAGATTTCTGCTTGCTGCACAAACATTTATATTCACCAACACTGTTTGCTTTAATAGTCATATAGAAATAAGGCTCTGTTCATTAAAACACTTCACAGCTGTCATGTAGTCAAGCTGAATGATCTTCTTATATTTTAGAATTCAACAAGAAGTGTTATTAAACTTGCTTTGACCTCGGCATGATTTGTTTGTCCATGAAATAACCAAAACACTTGTAGAATCAACAGTGATAATAACTCAATGAACACAGCAAAATAGACACTGTAGAAGGACACAACTGGCAAGAGCTGAGAGGAATTTGGATCCTGAAAATGCACTAAATACAAGCTATTCTTGAAAAATATTCCAGTTTCTCATTCAGTTTTTTTTGTTGTTTTTTTTTTGAGAGTCACCTGGAAACTTTTGAAGAAGATGGAGACATGTAGGAGTTGTACTTAACAACCAGGAGGATATGACACAAAAAAGTGGGTTTGCTACTCAAAGTAATTCAGCATCTAGGAGGAGAAGAATCACTTCATGCAATGCCTTATAAAGTTTGAGAATGCAGAATTTGTGACTCACCATACACTTCAAACTATGTTCATATGATATTATATAACACTGTGCACGCTCACCTGTCGAACACAGTTAATTATGAGTCAGGTATCTCTTCACATCATTCATTTCCTTCTCACTTGAGAGCTGACTTTCATTCTTTACTGAAACAACCCTCTCACAAGACAGTGATTAGCCTGACAAATGGGTAGAATAAAATACCTCCAGCCCCTTTATGGGACCTCCTCTAGCATTCATGACAGCTACAGCTAAGTGCAATACAGTTTTTCAATTCCTCTTATTCTCTAGTGGCAAACAAGGAATGTCTTAAATAAGACAATCCCAGCATATGTTTATCTATTCAGTTTCAGAAACTCCCACATTATCCTTCAACATTTAAAATTCACTTTCAGTACAAAACCCTAAAATGTTAGGGAAAAAAAACTCACTAGGAATATGGGGAGCAGAACTTACATTGTACCTAGCAGAACCTTCTCAATTAAAAAAAGGGAAAAGGAAAGCTCCTATTTCACCTTCTAGTGGGAGGTTACCTAAATATATCCCTTCGATATGGGGGAACAATATTGAGCACCAAAATCATCTCTGCCTCTAATCCATATGTCCATAGAGTTGAGTTCCTGAGCTTCACTGCCTCCACCTGGACCAAGAACATGACTGTTGGACATCTCTGTTCAGACAAAATTATCCTCCCCAAACCCAAGGAGGCCCAAGGTCATAAGACAACTCACCTTGAAAGTCTTGTTGTCCGGGCATTAGGAACAAGGCTGGATGTGGAGGCCCAGTGCCCTGGTCTGGATCAAGCAGGATGAACCCGAGGCCACAGAAAGCAACACCCTAAGTTGGGGACATTGTTTCAATTAGAGAGAGTTAAAGTTTGTTCATGCCGGGTCATGGGAGTTACTATGTAAATAAGAGTTACATTGTCACTTATGATTGAATAGAATGTTTCTAGAATGTTCGACCCCACAGTGTAGAAGCTGTGTTCACCCCCTGTTGGGGGTCTTGTTCTGTGTCTGTATCCGGGAGCGCTCCTGTGTTACAGGGAGGAAGAACAAGGGACCCTCAGATTTCCCACCCAAGACCTGGCCCCTGCTCTTTTCTTCCACGCTGACCCATTGCAATTGTTGCCTGTCCTCAGGGGCAGCTCTGCTCTCCAAGTGTAGCTGCACTGCCACCCTCATTGGCTCAGTCTCTAGACTTATATGGAACAAACAAACACAGGATAGCTAAGCTCTGAGGACACCAGCTGTCCTCAAACATCACAGGGTGACAGAAAAATAGACAAATGAGATTAGTGATCACATGAGATACACTTCTGCAAGTCTTCAAACACAAGATCTCCTGTCATGCTCACAACATTAGGGGATTTCCCCATTTTGTCCCTTAAGGAGATTGCAATAAAAAACTTCCCTCTCCCTTCTCTACTAAATAACCTTCTTTGTTTTATTTTCTCTTAAACACATTTTGTTTTCAGCTTTGCCAATCACTCTGAGTGTGCTAAGCAGTCATGTAGAAACAAATATTTTTCTTTGTTCAGCCAAGTTATAAGTGTATTACAGCTGAACCATGATATGTCAACAGTTTGTGTGTAACTTGGGGAAAAATATATATATCCACTCTCACTATTAAGACTGGTGGAAGAGGTGATTGTTTGGCTTTTTTTTAAGGATCAGATATATTAGGCTAAACTCACAAATGTCATAACTTCCTAAAGATAACAGCAGCAAACTGTTCCCTCAACTGGGCTATGTGCTTTTGCTTCTTCTCTCCCTGTGTGGGTTCATGGTTTAGTTACAGAGAGCAAAAATTTGTCTATTACGACAGAAGATGTTGTCATCCATTAATGTATTCCTGATCACAACTAAACCCTGGTGAAGATTCCTTGTGGTACTGTGAAGATACATGGGAATAAATTATTAGGCAGTTTACACTTAAATACAGGAAGTCTAGCTTTAACATGATAGGAAAGGTATGCCAGACACATCCCATGGGCTCTGTTTTAATCCCTGAAAATTGCATGAGGGCTGCACAGGCACCTTGGTGCTCGTATGTCTATATTCACTATAATTCCCATGTTCCTAAGAATTTATGCTGTGGACAGAGCTGTTTACCCTACCAGATATTCCATTTTACCAGAAAGTCTGCATCCCTATACCAAGAGTCATGGTTTGGCTTCTTGCCCAGTGGAAGAGAGGTGAAAGCAAACATAGTCAACTTCATAGGCCATAAGAGAGCAAAAGTAACCCAGCTTAAAAAGAAAGAATGAAAAAAGGAGGCCTTCCCAGGTCCATAGAAGAAAATTCCTGAGAAAATTCATTGTCCTTACCAGAGGGGAGAAACTCTGAAAGACCAGTAGGCAGAACTGCTCAAAGCCACTCAAAGGAGCTGGATATTCCTCTCACAAATAGAGGTGTCCACACAGAGCAATGGACATGACTGGTAAGGAAAGAAAGCCACACCCTGGCTCTTGTATTCTACTGTTGCATCTACGACCACCACTTCCATCAGAAGAGAAATGCCACTAAATGGAAAAAGTTTCATCTTCCTGACTTCATAACCATTATGTTAGAAAGCTAAAGGTGCAGCATACAACTCCTATTAATTTGCAACTTCAATCTGTCACTATTACCTTTACTCACTGTTCTGCAGCTTGCAGGCTGTGGTTCACACCACCCTTCATTCATCAGCAGATTTCAGAAGCACTATGTGTTTCATCATGTGTCTTTAGACCTCCATGCCTGTCCTACCTCAACATAAATTTTAAATTACTTTTTTAGAAACCAGCAGTATCAGAGATTCACTGTAAGAGTAATTCACAGGAGTCATTTAAGGTTTTCATGTATGGGAGAATACTCCCACTCATATCCTGAAGAATGTGGGGAGGTTCAAACAAAAGGATCTGACCACATGTCTGAGACTAAACCAGCAATGCATATCTTCTTCTACCCACACCCTGCTCCCAAAACTCGATCTGTTACAAAACCAGTTCCTTTCCATCTACAAAGCTCACTATTTTATGTTATCAGGCTTGCTCAGAGTCCAACAGAAAAAGCAAGGAATGATTTAGTTAGTGGCAAAGAGTGGCGGATCTTGAAATCACTTCAGTCCTAGACACACAGAGAACACTGTAACTTTTCTATAGAAACATTTAGGAATACAAGTCCTTTCTGACTATTCCACTGACATTGTATCCTTAGACTTTAATCCCTTCATCCTCTCTCAGATATTACATTGTACTAGGCTTCGTTCTGTAATGCTGTTGGTAATGTTTTCAAGTGCTATATGCAGGGTTACTGTAGTCTGGGAAAGTGCTAGTCAGGAAATTATGTAAGAAATTAGCTTTATTTTGTTACTGCAATTCTGGCAGTCTTCCAGATCTTTATGTCATTGGCTGCATGTGATTATCAACAAAAAAAAGCAGAGCTCTTCTTGCCATGACTGTAATTATTTCCAGTATTCAGGTACAGAATACATAATTTGCAACAATATAAGCCCAAAATTTGAGGTAATCCATAAGGAAGACAATAATACTCCATGTAATTCTGGATGTTTCACCAGTCTTAGTAAAACTGCCTCTTTCCTTACATATTGGTTTTCCAAACGTGCTTTTAGTTTTTCCTAAGAATATTTACATTAACAGGATGGAACCTGTTGAGTCCTACTTTAAAATACCAGATGATTTTAAAATAACTTCATATTTTTTTAGCTCCCTCCTCTACCCAAGAAGAATTGTCTGCTTGTTGAAGATCATCATCAGTTGTGACTCTACTTGTACACTGGTATAATTTCTTCTCTTTATGAATAAAACTGTTTGTTTTCAAATGCCATTTACCAGTTTCTCCCCTGATATAACACTGTATATTCTTTTCTTTGCCAAGAGAAGTGGAGTGGTTTAGGGTGTAACAGGCCACTAAAACTCAAGTCTGCACTGGTAGGATTGCTTCTGAATAGTTCTAAGTCATTGTGAATTTGACAATGGAAAGCATTGCCAAAACAGGGAGAGCTGTTCAAACCCCCAGATTTCATTCTAGGCATAGTACTAAAATCACAGGCTGCTTCCTGCTTTTTAGATAAAAAACACAAATATTTGCAGGGAGACGGGGAAATAAAACTCCTTCGCTTCACTTGTATTTTCACAATCCAGGTTTGCATTCAGCCACTTTTCACCTCTGAGACAAAATCCTGCATCATGGAAGAGCAAATCCAAAGCCATTCATGTGAAGTTATTTCCATCCAGTCACTCCAGTAACACAGAAGTACACAAGGATTTTACAGCTGGGTAGTGCAATGTAAGAGACAAACACTCAAAATACAGCTAAGAAACCACTGAGCCTGTGCTTTGCTACTATCACCACTGGTTTTGTTCTAGCACTGCTACCAAAGAACCAAGCACAGCTGTATGAAAAAGAAGCTCTGTGCTGATAGTGGGGCACAGCCTGCTCATGGCCTGGTCACTGGCAAAGGAATATGCTCTTTGCTACTCTGCTTTCTGCTTCAAAACTGGAAAGGAGATATTTCCCAGTATGCAGTAAAACATAAAGAAAAAGGAATAAAATGTCTTCAAAAGTGCCTATGGGAAACGGACAATACAAGAACTCTCAATAATTTGTGATATTGCAAAAAGAAAAAAAAAATATCTTGAAAACAAATAAGACTCATTGCACCAATAATTTTAACAAGAATTATGATTCTATATTTAGAAAATAAGTCAGGCACTGGATTTCACAACCATATGTGGAAAACATTAAAGGGAAAACTGGATAGGATTGCCAAGGCAGTATGGGGCCAAGAATTGCTGCCTTTTTTTTTTAAGCTCACCCCAAAACACTGATGGAGGGCAGAGAAGTTTACCACAACTTTCCTCTGCAACTACTGCTTAAGTAAATTTGACTGGCAGTATGCAAAAACTGGCTGTGCTGGAATGATGCTGAGACCACCAGGACTAACTGGGCAATTTTGGGACAGGTTGCAGTGTTACTGCCCATTTTCAGCAGGTGTGTGAATAAAAAGGAATTTTCAGTCTTATTATTCCAATGAAATTTATGAGATGAACAGAGAGTAGATGGGAGAGCAAGACTTCCCTTGGAAGTGCATGGAAGGATTTCAGTCAATAAGCAGAGCACATTAGCCAAAATTTTACTGCCAACAGTAGAAAATTTGTGAGTATATTGTCAACATAAATAAAAATGAATGGCCTGAACATGCATTATTACTGTTTTCTTCTGAATGCGTATGCCAAGAATTGCAAAAATGGTCTTGCTTACAGCCCTAAAAAAATTTACTTCATTATTAGTTTTTTATTTTTTGAGAAAAGATTATACCTAATGAAAATTCACAAAACTTAAAGAAGCCAAAATTCAGTTTTGCCAAAAGTCATCTGGTCAGGTTGGACTTTGGTCCAATCCTTTGCACATCCAGAGCAGCATTTCAATATTGATTAATTGTCAGAATGCTCAAACGAGACAAGTAAACAGAAATCTGACAGCCAGCTGCTACAAACAGCCCTCTATTCACACAGATCATGTGTTATCCTATCACTGCTTTTCTCCAGTATTTTCAGGCTGAATAGTATAACTTCAGCTGCATGTTCTCAACAAGCATTACAATACAGTACATATTTACAGAATTAAGTACAAAGGTAAATGAATCATGGGGTTGGAGGAGGGAAAAGGAGCAGACCATTCTTTTGTAAGATTAAAAATATCACGGGATTTGTAAACTATGCCATGCAATTCCTAAATTTCCTTTTCATCCCAGTGTTTCCCAAATACTATGTCCTTCACAAGATTGTATCTGCCTCAGGGGAAAACCCAGTATTTCTACCAATCAAGCATGACAACTTGGCAGGAGAGAAGAAAAAGCATATTTAAGTAAGTGAACCTGAAAGCTGCATTTACAGACTAAAATACTGCAGAGACCCTAAGAATAAGTGTCCTCTTAAAAAAGACCCAAAATCTGCATTGAAGTATTTGAAGCCACAACTTGTCCTCTGTCTTCCTCTTCATCACCCTGGAGCATGTGGTTCCTTAAAAGGATGTATTTGCAATCCTTCCCTTCTCCAAGACAAAATAGAGGGAGAGGGGTCAAATGACTCATTATGGATCAAGTCCTCACAGGCCCCACCACTGCTTCATCCTCAGGCAAAGAATGAGGACATGCAGAACTCCTCACAATACTGCCATGGGAAGATTCCTACTGAAGGAGCCAAGTGAATCAACTGGGAACACATCAAAACCTGGCACCCTGGGAAAGAAACTGCAAAGGCTTGGACTCTGAAAGGACAAAATGTATGGATTTAGTTCACATGCTTGCCTTCTCAGCAACACAGCATTCACAGCTTAGGCAGAAATGAAAGCAGTTCTGGTCATCAGTCCCACTCCTACTACCTGGAATGAGGCTTAGCACAGCAATACAATCTGGGCTCACACACTGCTGGGGAAATGGGGAGCAAACCTGCACGTGTCAGAACCCCAACAGAGAGCTCACAACTCATACCTTGATATTCTCCTCAAAATCAGCCAGGATAGTTACATTTCAGAAATGACAGCTGGCTGACTGATTTTTAGAGTAACTGCCCTTGTGGTGACTCTTTAGCTCTTTCCTAGGCACATTATAAAACTGCAAGCATTAGATATATTGGATATGGGTGCACACAGAAAAGTATCTCCCATTTCTCTAAGACATATTAATACAAGATGTGCCTCAAAGGAGTTCCTTCACCACCTTCTGAAGGCACTGGTTTTAAGAGATTACACAGTATGCTCCTACACCTGCATAAACATGGTATTTATCTGGGTACTGGGTTTCATTCTACAGTATTTTAACTGTCAGCTGTTATTCTGCGAGACAGATAATGTAACTAATTTACAGGCAGGATATTCTTCCAGCTGCTAATGCTGTAAAATAATTCCTCAGATGTCATCCCAGAATTCGATTTAATACTGATTAAGCACTCAATAATAATGTGTGGCGAAAGACAGACAACTCTAACAGAACAAACAATGCCGAGGAAGTGCTGATTTTTATCTGACTGGCTTTCCAGGATCTGCATCTCATTATCACTTGCAGTTTGCCCAGGCTCTGGAATTAATGAACCCAAGTTAATGAAGACTTTCTGTTTAGCAAAGAGATCCGTTCACAATTAAAACTACACTTCTAAAATGAGAGTTGAACATTAGTATGTCTGTAGGGCTTTTTAAGCTGCAGTACCGAGAAGTAGTAGTATAAATGGACTTGAACAGGTTCCAGTAATTTGTATAATTAACAAAGATACAAAGATATTTAAAAATTTAAAACTGCAGCCCTATGTACTGTCTCCAGCTCTGTCCAGTCACCCAAATAATCACATCCATCCTAGTACAGTTATGGACTTCAGCTTCAAAAGCATTAAACTGATTCTCATGTAGTGACATATTACACTGACTTTGTTGAGAGCTGCTGCTGCTACTTGAAATCTTCACAAAAAGCTCTCCAAGTTTGCTTTAATGTCACTTTTAACACACTGAGAAAGCCAAAAATACCCAGCATTCTGGAAGAACTAAGTGTTATGGATAGAGCAGATCTCAAGAGCTGAAGGTACTCAGTATTTGGATACAGTTCCTGGAAAAGCTTCAGGAAGCTTTCATTAACAGTGTTAGATCAGTAGATATCACAGCTTTTCTATTATACAGTAATTAGGCTGACTTTCCAGTACCTGCAGAAGCTTTGAATGTCTTTAAAATACTTTTTGTAAAACTGAACTACCAATTCTGACAAGGTTACTAGATTATATTTTTCTTCTAGAGGAACACGGGCACTGTGTTCTGAGTGTCTGTACTATTGCAGCTAAACCAGCCTGGAGGCTGCACTGACCTCTGCTGTAGTTCAGCACTGCAGGGCAGTGTAGAAATGGTCTGTCCTGGAACAAATGCTTAAAGCTGAGGTAACCCCTCTCTGAACTTCACATAGTAGATGGGAACCAAATCAGCAGTCTGAAACTGTTAGTAGGTACCAGAATAAAACCCATTTTATTCTTCAATGACCTCTTGCTCCTAGCCCAAATGAAAGCACAGCCCTAACACCTGAAATACAGTTCATTTCTCCCAAAGCTGCATTTGTATTATACTGCTACTACTATGGAGCTGCAGAAAACTACTACATTCATAATTATTTTAGTCAACGGCAACAATAAGAATCCACTAAAGGTACTGAAAGAGCTTAAAAAAAAAAAAAGAAAAAGAAAAGCAAGTGAAGAAATTTGTTGGAAGATGAGAGACTATGAACTTCAGAGTTTTGTCCAGGCTACAGACAGTTCAGCAGACTATTGCCTTTGTAGGCTTTCTGTATTTGACCACATAATGTAAAAAAAACAAAGCCACAAAACCCAAAGAAAATGAAACCAAATCAACCCCACATACAGAAAAATCACCAGGGGAAAAAGGACTTGTACCCATCCCTCAGTGAAAAGCAGCTATTGCTCACAAACACTGTGAAGAACAAAAATCTCCTTCCAGGAAGCAAAGAGCTGTACCTGGCTGGAAGAAGTAGATGATACCTGCTCATGATAAATCTCATTCTGCAGCCATCAGAACATCATCAGTGATTTCAAATATGTCCTGATTAATCAAACTGCATAATTAGGTGTTTTAAGTGTCCCTACTCTATCAAGGGCCTTTACTATGTCTTGTAAAGTGGTTCATTTTAAACTGTGACTGGATAGAGGCTTGACTGTGCTGATAATCCAGTTATGCTTTGGGAATTACTGTGTACCACTTGATTGGATTAAGAGATACAGAATTAGGTACCACTTGCCAGAGCTACATCAGTGTAGGCTTCTGTCACAGGCATTGTTGCAACAGATATCAGAGACAAATTTTGAAGAGACAGATGATACAGGAACAAGACTGTTCTTTTGCTGTTTAAGTTGATATGTGAACAAGCAAGGCAGAAATTTAAGACAGATTTAATCACTCTTAGATTAACAAAGTGAAAAAAAACGGCTTAGTAAAAACACAAAGCCCCATTTCCAAAATTTTGTCCTGCTTCTGTCAGCACTGGGACAAGCAAAATAAGCCACATCATCAGGAAGCTATTTTTTTTCCTACTGTAAGTACACAAAATAAGCTGTGTTTCTGTTGGGTGGGTGTGTGTATAACTTTTAGCAGCCATAACTCCACTGTCATTGCTTAAGGATAAAACAAAAGCAGCCAAAGGATGTGATCCCATAAGTAAGGGACTGGAGCATCTCTCATGAGGAAAGGCTGAGGGAACTGGGGCTGTTCAGCGTGAAGAAGAGATGACTGAGAAGGGACCTCATCACTGTGTGTGTCTGCAGGGAGGGGCCAGAGCAGAGACCAGGCTCTGCTCCTGCAGCTCAGCACTGGGACAGGAGGCAATGGGCAGGGACTGATACCCAGGAATTTCCACCTGAAAACAAGGAAGAACTTTAGTGTGCAGGTGACAGTACTGGAACAGGCTCCCCAGACAGGGTCTGGAGTCTTCCCCACTGGGAAGAACCACCTGGATGCAATCCTGTGCCATGGGTGAGCAGGGAGGCTGGACCAGATGACCCCTCAGTGGTCCTTCCAATCTAACCCATCCGTGATTCTGGGACACACTCACACTATCACACTGCCAGACACTGATTTTGCAGATTTTACAATTAAATGAGCCATAGGTAAATGTCTAGATTAATTCTCTAACCCTACACTTCAATCTCACAATAAAAATCACAACCACTCAGCAAAATTTTTAGTGGGAAAATTACATGCATAAATTGTCTTTAAAAGAGACATACTTTTGGTGGCAGGAAGCTAATTTGGTTCACACCACTGCACATTTTTCAGAGGTCTCTGCTGAGTATTTTAAGAGTAATTCAGCAGTAGTTCCAAAACAATTCCCATAAATTCTTTACCATGTATGGACATAGAAACATCTCCCCCTTTTTTTCGGAGCATGCTCTACATCTTACCAGATGAGTGTAAGATTTCTGATACAACTTGAAAAAATGAACTGTGTTCTAGGTTTTAAAATGATCTGTTGTTTTAGTTTGGGTTTGATAGGTCACTGTTCAAGAAGAAATATTATTTACTAGTCAAAGGCTGCAAGTCAAGACACCAAGCTCAATTTCCCAGTAGGGTCTAAGACCTGACTTCAAGCACCCATGTACATTTCATGTGTCTTATTTTCTGTTGTATACAAAATACTTCACAAAGATAACACAGTACAGGACAAAATGTACAGCATACATACACAAAAATAAACTTATTAATAAAAACTTCTGAGAAATATTGTGAAATATTAAGAACAGAGTTTCGTTTCTATTCTATAAAACATTCACAAATATGCATGGAGTTATATTGGGAAAGGGAAGAATTGAAAATTAAATGAAAGCTCAGGGCACACAGCTCTTAAATCTTCACTGATGGATGAAGACAGATACAATTGCTTTCCAGGAAAAGTATGAAATGCCTGATTACTAAACTATGAATTAGTTAAATTCTTATTTATTTCATGTATTTCTGTTGGCTGGTTTATTCTAGGATAACATACAATCTATTTGTAACCAAACTTCAGTCCTGTTATTTCTACAAGCTATGCAAAAATTAGCTACATTAAGTTAGTTCTATGAAAAAGGTACTTTAATAAGGCATCTGTTACAGACTTTAAAAACACCCTAAAGCTGTCATTGTCACTGTCAGGAGACTGATTTTTTAAGAATAAACCATTGGAAATTATGTTTGGTTTTGTGAAAGGATCCCTCCTGCCTATTCACTGTGTGGGTGGTGGTCTTTTATCTAGAGATGTGTAAGGTTAGTACCTTGAGCAACAATTCCACATGCAACAGATACAGATTTTAGTGGCAGAAACTGACACACAATACAAAACAACCAAAAAAACCCTATTTCTCTGAGTCAGTGACCTCCCCAGATCCATACACAGGCAGTAAATTAAGAGATGGCCTTAAGGACCTAAGGATCTATAAAAGACATAAACCACAAATACTACTAACTGCTCAGTTTTGGGACTGGGCATTGATTCTTATTGTCAAACTGCATTACTGCTGCAGGCTCAAGATTCACTGCTGACTTCTGCTCTGTATTGATTTTGTTGAACAGCAATCAAGAGTTCAGTATTTAATGGGATGAAGCTCAGACTGGAATTCCCACTTACTGCACAGAGGGTTTAATCAATTAAATCTGCCCATTACATATTCTCATTCACTCTGTGTAACTGCCTTGCATAAAAACATAAAAGAATGATAATGTCATTTTGTTATCATTAATACTCCATGAAATTGCCTTTACTCATTAATTTAGTAACATTTATAGAACTTCAGCGTGCAAGGCTTTAGAAGTAGTCAAGGAATTCTGTCACAGATTTTCTGCATGACTGCTCATCCTTGACACTTGGAATCACACAACTGCAATGAAAGACAAATTAAAGTAGTGGAGAGAATAATTCCCTCAAGTTACACAGCACTCTGACAGGCAAGTTGACCTTACCACATGGGGTTCAATTAAGATTCTTTTGCCATCTAAAATTTAAATGACTTCTATTGATGACAGTTATAGCATCAAAAACAGTAAATGCTCTCCCCAACGCAAATAAAATATGCTTTCTCTTTGGCAAAGATGATGAAATCCCTAAAATAAATCCACCATGAAGCTGAAAAATTACTAACAGTTCCAGACTTTGCTGCATATGAACTCTTCAAACCACGAATGAATGCTCCTGCACATGTAATTACGTGAACAGAAATTTATTCTGTTTTTACCTTTGCATCCACTTTCTGATGGAGACAGTTTGTTACTACCATAAGAGCAAAGTAATGAAAACCTGAACCACTGCTCATACACTTCCTGAATCCACTGCAAAAGCAAAGTGAGATATTAAGTGTAATTATGTGATGGGTTAGATTTTACAGACATTTAAGTAATTAACAATTACAGCTGATAATATGAAACAGAGGGAACCATTAAAATCCATTTGTGTGAAAAGCAAGCTGGAGAATGGTTAAAATATAAACAAGATACAAAATTATTCCTCCCAAATAATATGAAGCAAAATGTAATAATTCATTATATATTCAAAATGTTAAAAGGAAGGAAAGCAAAGAGACTAATTAAAGCTTGAGGACAGTAGATGATGGTTATAAGCATATGAAGTGACAGCACAGTCTGAAAGAATTTACATACATAGCTACAAATCAGTACTCCAACAGGAAATATCTTGCTTGATATAAAGTGAAAAGGATGAAAAACAGTCAACTAGATCGGGGTTTTTTCATACCTTCCCATTTATTTTACCCCTTCCCATTAGACAGGCAACTGTGATCACTTTACAAAAAAAGCTGCTGATGAACAACTAGTGGGCTTTGGGGTTCTCAGATTAGCCAGGTTGAATGTCAGCTGACAGATCTGGTAGTAAGAGTTCTGATGGTCAATTTTTTCTGGGGTGAAAAAGGGAAATGTGACTGAAAAAAAAATTGAAACAAATGATCACAAAAAAACAAAGGAAAGAATGGTCTTGTCCTTTGAGTCTGCAATATCTGAGGAATTAGAAATATTTAGAAATATAAACAGCAAGGAGCTTTCTGGTAAAACTTAGTTATTATGCTGGAAAAAAGAAGGAACTAAACTAAAGCAGATGTAGCATTTTCTATCTGAAAATTCAAACCTGTTTTCCAACACTGTTGAAACTGTTTAGCTCTTCTGTTCTGAGAAGAATGTTCTGTAGATTGTATTTCACAAAGTAGCTTTTGAAATTGTAGGTGGTGATATAAAGCAAAACAGAGTGAGCTTCTGAAAAGAAGTGATAATTGGCCACTCTACTGAGGCAAACTCCTACCCAACACTGTGTGTCAACTACCAGAACTTACCATCTCTACAAACACAATTTCAATTTTTAACAAAAGACACATTCAGTTGTTTTTCTGTCCTGTCAATGGAGCCAAAGCAAGAAAAACTGTTACATAAAAAAAGTGGTACCTGTAAAGTGCAAAAGAAAATACATTTATGGGAAACAAAATGAGGAGGAAAAAGAAGTTAAAACAACAATGAGAAGGAAAAGCAAAAAGTAGAAAAAGAGCTGTCTGGTGGTTTTCCCACTTTCTCTGAGCTCTGTGCCAACTGATGCCAGGGGTGCCAAGGATGACATTGATCATCTACAGGATGAAGCAGAGGATATTTTTGTCATGTCATTTTACTGATAATAAAGATTGTCTGCTCATATGAAATGGCAAATGGTAACAGCTGAGAGCCAAAGCAGGCGTTATTCATCCCTGCAGCCTTCCTCAGCTTCAGCTGGATGGGCAGCAGGCACATGGAAATTGGCTGGAGCAGTCAATACCCAGGTGACCCAAGTGAGTGCAGATCCTTCTGGGTGGGTTCTGCCAATAACTCCAAGAAGCTTCAATTAGCTGATGATCATGGGCATTGCCTGAGCTACTCTAATCAATAAACATAATTGATAGTACAGCTGTTTAGATGAACTCCAGTGGATCCCTACCCAAGACAGTGAAGTAGCATTCCAGTGACAACTGCAGGAGATACAGGAATCAGTGCTTCCTGCAACAAGTAACCACTGTGTGGATGCTTTCAGTTATCTGTCAATTCGGTGATAAATAATAATAAATATCTCTTTACAACTACACTGCTCTGCCTTCTTATTCAAGTCAAGTAACAATGGTCATCTGTAAAACACAAAGAGAAGCTCAACTATGTGAAATGTGCACAAGTTTGAATTTTAAGAAGAAAACCTACAAAACAGTATGAATACCTTCCATACTGCTGTAAGATTTCTGTGCTTAAATACTGGCATGGTAATACTCTAAACACAAAAATTGATCAAGTGATAAAATTACTGAACAGATTATATCCTCACACAAAGTGCATACTCCTTCCCCACAGCCCTCACTCAAGAAGTGTTTCAAATTGAAATGTTACAAAGATGAAAATAATTATTCTGCTCACACCTCATGAGGTCAGAATGGCAACTAACACACTTCATTTAAAATGTAGCATTATCTGCTGGAGGCAGACTGACATAATCTGAAGGGCTATGATCTTAATTTAACATTCTTCTTCGTGTTCCTTGCCTGAGCTACCAGTGAAGGGATTCAGAGCCGAGAAATTCTAGGGTTTCACTGAAAAGAGCTTTTTTTGTGTAAGCATTGGGATCAGGCACCAGAGCTGATCAGCTGCAGCACTCCAAGGCTCAACACGGGCCAAGAGGTGTTAATGGTGAGAAATGTTAGCAATGTGAGCAGATCACACACCACACTAACACTCATTAGAAATGTATTCCAGAAGCCCAACACTCTCAGGTTTGTAACTCCCATCACCCTGAGCTGGATTTTGCTAATGCCTGGTCCTCACTATGTTTCACATTTTAGATCACTGAAACAACTATGAAATACTCTGTATTTCATGAGTCCTATTTTGGAACACTAAAACAAACCTGGGACACAATATGCCTCAAGCACAAGGAGCCAAGTGATGATTTTAATGGGAGAAACACCACTCTGGGTCCACCAAGTTATCCAGCAGTGTTAAATGCCTGTATTTGTAATGAAGCATGAATACAAGGCTGCTGCATCTCCTTTGTGTCACTAAGCAGCACAGAAAGGGAATTAATCCAATGTGCTGAGGTGATGACCACAACCAACTTAAAATACCAGGGGAACTCCAAAACTGCACACAATTGTTCAAACTTCCTAGAGGTTAAATTAAAAGAGGTTAATTAAACAAGCAGGTTTTGGCAGATGATCAAGTATGGTACATTCACAAAGGATGGGAAAGAGTTGGATGATGGATACAGTAAGAAGAAAAAACACTGCCTTTTAAAAAGATTTAACTGCTCATACCATCACCAAAAAGAAGCCATCAAAATTTGGCCACTCTCTCAGACACATTCCACTTTCTTTCATCTTGAGTGAGCTCTCCTCAGGTTCCCATGGAAAAACAGCTTTTTATTGGACAGGAATAAAAACAAATAAACTGTGAAGCTAATATAAAATTCAGCTCCTCTAAAAATCCCAAAATAAGACCTGTTCCCTTCCTCCACCCACTGAATGTTGCCAGACAAGAGCTAAGCAATATTGGGCAATACCAAGCTTGAAGAATGAGCCTTTCAGGGGAGAATATCTTTGCTCTTAATTCCCAAAACCATGTTAGAAGTTACTTTATGAAAATTAGAGAATAATAGATTAAAAAAATTAAAAGCCATCTTCTTGAAGCCAAACTGGAGCACACTCAAAATTCAGTCCAGAGACTTCACACCTAAGTCACAAGCAAACTGGGAATTCACTTTATTCTTTATAGCACAATATGGAAATTATCCATGCTACACAGGTTAAATTATTCTCTCTGTTATTTTACACAATCATGCTTTATAAATGAAAATTTGGACTCAAAACACACAGGCTGTGAGTGATTCTACTACAAATGGTACTTTATAGTAGAAAATAAATGAGCTAAACTAGCATCGATGCTCTCCTTAAAAAAAATAAAAAACAAACAAACAAACAAAAAACCCCCAATATTATTCAGCATCATTTGCTGCATATCACTACCCTCTGCAGAGATTTCTCTGTTCATTCAGGCATCCACTTTCACAAGAGAACAACAGGTTGTTGTCTCTTAGTTTCTCCAAAACAATAGCAGCAACAACTAAACTCCTGCCCACATCAGAGATACAGCAGTGCAGCTCTGAGGAAAAGCCTGTCAGCAGCTAAGGATTAGACAATTTGTATTGGGGATAGGAAAAAGTGCCAAAGCATCTCCCTTACAAAGAGAAAAAGAGCCCCATTCTCAGATGTAGCTGTGCCTCTATTTGACTAATGGGCCACAGGGGAGGGTGCTCCATCATCACTGATATTTATTCCTAGTTGTGGAAATGAAATGACTGACACCTGGCAAGGAATGAAGCCCAGACTGTCTCACTGCCCACCTGTGCTCATACTTACATCATGCTAAAAATCCTGAAGGACATGATAGCCTTGTCCACATTACTGTTATAATCCCCCAAATCCTGTAGTCAACAAGGACAAGCTTGCTGAGAAATTAATTCAGTCAAGTCAAATGCCTGTCCAAGCACAGATGATGCCATATGGTTTTCCATGTGATACATCTATAGCTCAGATTTTCATCTGATGTACTTGAAGACACAAAGGAATAAACACAAATATTTTCTCACTGATGTGCCTGCTGGATTCTGTCATTATTGGTGATATTATTGTCCCCAAACAATAACTGTTACCTTCATATATAAACC
Source organism: Rhabdornis inornatus (assembly GCA_013397075.1). Taxonomy (NCBI): domain Eukaryota; kingdom Metazoa; phylum Chordata; class Aves; order Passeriformes; family Rhabdornithidae; genus Rhabdornis; species Rhabdornis inornatus. The sequence continues at coordinate 23,627 of VWZS01005150.1, forward strand.
TTTGCAAATTAATTTCTAAACCAACAGCAAAATGTGACTCAAAGATCAGGCTCCCCTTGAACCACTTCCTGTAAAGGACACTCACAGAAGCATCACTGCTCTGACTGCTCTGTGTATGGCACAGCAAGGTTCTGGACCTGACCACTCCTTGCTGAGGATCTTTTCCGCCACCTCAGGGCTCTGCAGTCTGTGCAGGTCACAACACTCTTTGTTTGAACCAGAGTAAGATCTTAGACTTCATTTACCACAGTTTTATGACTGCTTTACTTTTAACATGATAAGATAAAGTAAGCCTTTATATCCATCTAAGTGACTATCAGACGTGTATCTCCTGAAAATCAGATCCTAGAATGAGTTGTTGAAACAGAAGAAGGGAGAATGCTGAAAACCATTGGGAAGGAATGATGACAGTGGGGGTCTTTTTGGCTTTCAGGAAGCAAGGAGGATATTGGGAAGGAATGAAAACAGAAGTTGAGTAGAAAAACAATGCTGAGGACACTCAACGGTGAAGAGGAGGTGTTGGTAATACATAATACCAATTATGTGTTAATTGGGGTCGTGGGTGGAGACAGAGATACAACCCTTTAGAAACCCGTATGACAAAAGCCTCTTTATTGCTCTTGGACCCCTCTCAAATAGAGGGTTTGAATTTCCCAGATGTAACATGTGAATTGTTGGGGTCTTACCACACTCATTTCCCTGGCCAATGATACATCTGCACTTAGGGTTCAGTGAACTGGCTGGGATCCTTTGTATGTGTTCAAATCCATCCTGTCATCACTCACCCAGGGACCTGTTTACTTCTAGGCTGGTTGAGTCCAGGGGCTGCCACAGACCCAGCACATTACAACAGACATGTACTGTACTTTATATTGAAAGAGTATTTAAAGCTGTGTTTGTTCTGTAAAGAACATGAAAACTACCTAAGAGACAGATTCACATCTCATTTAAACACACATCATTAAGACAGATGCTGAAATAAACTGCAAAATATGTAAAGTTGGTACTAATGTATAAAAAAACCACATTCCAATAATCACTAAGACTCATAGCAGGTGATTTCATGAAGGTTGAAGCAAAAGTACTTCACATTGTCTAATCTCAGCTGCAGCCCTCAAAAAATCCCTCCTACAGTCGTGGTTTGCTGTGGGAGGATGTGGGGGCTGTAATTGTCCTACTGTGGGTTTTTGATGGATGATTGTATTTCAGATATCTGGACCTGTGATTCTGTAAGCCTCGCTTTGACTTACCATTACATTAAAAATAATTAAAAAAAAGTGTTCAGAACACTCTGGGAGGAAAAAAGTGAAAATGGCTGGTCTTAGAAAGATGCACTGCAAAAAGAAGTGTAGTTTTAATTTTCTTCATGCAATTTTAAATAAAATTAAAGATACCAAGTAAATACAGTGAATTTTACAGAAGTCCTGGATGCAGGGGCACTCACTATGAAAATTAAGTGGAAAAATCAGTAGATCCTCTACTACAGGAGGAATCCAGCATGTTTGTTCCCTACATCAACTTTCTTACATGGATTTTCCTTAAGTGATTGGAAAAAGAACTGTCCCAAGATATTCACACCAGCTCATTCCCAGAGGTTACAATCAAAGCAGCAAACCCAGACCCACACCTGCTGTGCAAAGCCTGGTACACAAACAGAAATGGGTTTGTTTCCACCTAAAGTTTTCAATGGGTTGGTCACTACATGGTGAGGAGCAGAGCTTAGTTACCAAGGGTTAAGTAAATCCATCTACCAGAGGTCTTATCTCTGAGCCTTTGGTCCAAACTCAGCACTTGGATAATGAGCAGGTCCACAATTACATAATTTTAATCTTGCTGTCATAATCTTTGCAATGTGTTGTTCTCAAATTGCATTTAAGCACCATAAATGAAAACAACAAAACAAAAAAAACACCAAAAAACAAACCAACTACCTCAATGACAGGACCAGAAACTGGTCTGTTTACACTGTTAACTCCACAGACATCAATGAAGTTACTCCTCATTTTCAAGTAAAATCAGCCCCAAGCTATTTAAAGTTGACACGATGTGCACAGCTGAGCACTTTGTGAAACAAACAGATCGATAACTGATATGAAAATGATACGTAGGGGAAGAATTCTTACTTGCAGAGCTGTCCTATTGTCTCTTCCTTCAATACCACAGAGCACACTGACTACTTATTGTTTACACAAAACTTTCTACATCAAATGCTGAACTCCCAAATCCACCTACTTACCATATGCTATTTGTAGTATGCAAATGCCAAGCAACTTAGGTGCTGCTGTTTTTTCAGCAAGTGACATTTTCAAGGCATCCCCACAACAGCACAAAGATCACTTCATCAGAGCTTGGAGGTTACCATTTACCAGATGAGAAAGCAGCAATGGTTTGCACTCAGACACTTCTCTGTGCTTGTTGGGAGTGGCATGTGTGGCACAGGAAATCTTGCTGGTTTGAAAGAGTATTTAACATATACACAGCTATATTTTAAGATTTCAAATGCTGATCTTATATACTATACATAACAGTGATACAAATATTCTTAAAATCTAGGCCTCCACTCTTCTGCTTCTCTTAACAGATGCTACCCTACAAAACTGAAGCCAACAAGCTCTGGATACAAATTCGTACCAGTCAGTACCTGGCCCACATATACACTGAGTTACTGGTCTGATTCATTTTGTTCCAACTGCTTTGATAAGCATCAGGTAATCATTTGATGATCTTACATGTGTCATACATATGTGTTCCAAATTAAATCTGTACAAATAAAAGCCAATATTTTTTTTTTAGATTGAAGAGGAAATGAAGTTGCATTCTTGGCCTTCTTCAATGTAAGACTTGTCCTTTTTTGAAATATTCTTCCAGCAGTCAGTAAGCTCAAGATAATGCCATATGTTCAAAGTGAAAAAGCACTTCTTGCTGCATGAACTCAGTGTGTGCGTGTCACATTCCTGTCTCCACCATTAGGGACACCACACCAGAGCAGCTCTTTATTTTTGTTAACTTGTTCACAGCTTCCCAACTTTCCAACTCACACTATTATAAAATTTTAGCCTTCCCATCTTTCTTTGGCTACACTTTTTCTCCCAGCAGAAGTGGCTTATATATGATATTCATAGTTCTACTGCACACTTGTAACATTAATTTTGTAGCATTAGCTTGAGTATCAGCACCCAGGAGCACTTACATTCAACAAATGAGCCAAGTTTCTTATTTATAATTCATTAAGCCTTGGAGATATTTCCATTTATATTTGCCATGAATTTAGGGATCCTGGACAGAAACCTTTAAACATCTCTAATCTTTCAACCCAAGTTTGTGATCCATAAAGCTCCTTTTTCATCAAAAACTTCTATTACCTTCAGCTGATATTCTGACATGTTAGTTCCAGTCGCTGCAAACATTTGAGGGGCGTGGAATTGACTGTACAGCTCTAAGTCAGTTGAGAGTGTGAGTTCTTTTATCCTAAGGATAGAATATAAATCTTAAGTAGAAGTTCTGGTGTGGTAAAAAGCCCCCAACCCTGGTGGCTGATTTGCCTTGTCAACTCGGACTATTAATATGGCACCTGAGAGCTTAGTTATAACCAAAGCACAGAATACACAAAATTACCTCCAGGCACTCAGGAGGCTCCATTACTCTAAAGTTTCTCAAAGGGCAAGGTGCCAGTAAATGGTACCATTTGTGAAGCACTCTCTAGTCAAGTGTTTTCCTGGTGTCACATGCACACCCATCAAGCCTGGGATTAACCTTAATCCTCTTTAGGAGCTAGGATATAATCTCTTTTCATTCTTGACTGGCAGCCTATGCACAGGCCACTGGACTGGACAGCATTGGGCTACATCTGATCCACACGAGGAAATGTGAATGCTCAGGACAGCTAATTATATTGCACTGCTCTAGAGTTACTCATCCTACCCCATAAAGCTTCTGTTTCCAGCTAAAAGTACATTTGTTATTAATTTTTCCAAGATGACTCCTGGTGGAAAACAACCCTTTCTTTCTGTTTAGATTTTTAAATAAAAAACTTCAAGGCAAAAAATGCAAGACAGGAGATACACATCTGACAGTTTTGAGATACAAGTAAAACTGACACCTTCTAATTTGGGCCAAGGTAGGAAAACCTCATAAGTCCTATGAAATAGCCTCAGCACTACGTATTTTCATATGTTTTTTGACATCCCTTGTTTGATGGCATCCCATAAAACCTATTAAATTAGTACATCAGAAATAAAAAGATGGCAAGAACTGTGGATAGGAATCTATTCCAAACAAAAATCTTGGTGTTTAGATACTCTTGAAAGTGTCACAAGGATTAAAAACCCTGTTAACATATCCAGAAACCATCACGATCTGTGAAAGTAAGGAAATGATACACAAACCACATCTCTGCTTGCCTGGCCCCAAGCATGCTGCTGCCATCTGCATTTGACCTGAGGTTTGAGCCATGAAAAATCCCTTCAGCACCTTGCCTGCCTTGCTCAGATCCTCTTAAAGTTCTTTTGGTATCCGTGAAAATGCATTGAAATCTTACATTTACTGTGTCAAGGAGTTCCTGGAGATCCTGAAAACATCCTTCTCTTGCTCTCCCTCATTACTGTTGATGATCTGTACAGATAAAGCCACACTGGAGATCTGGCAAAAAAACCTCTTTGAAGCTTAGCAAGGCCCCTCACCTGCATCACTGCTTTGAAATGTTGCATACAGTTCTGCCTCTGCTTCACAGAAAATATTCTTTTTATTCCTCCCCTGGGAAGAGTGTCAAAGGGCTTTGTGATAAACAAGTGTGGGTGGGAGCCTGAGGCTCTCCTCCTCGCCCCCAAGATGCAGCCCAAATCCATAGCTAGCTCCCATGCAAAATTAAAAACACATTATTAAAATATTTTTGCAGGCTGCATCTGTTTTCAACACCCACAAACATGTTCCTCTCCCCTGATACTGCTGCCTACTGATGTGTTTCAGCTTTAGATAGAAATCATTCTAGGGAAGAGGGACAGCAAGGTTAATGACAGCTTTGATTACTCAGGTTGAGTATGGATGGAGTTAAGGAAGTTCCTTTGTGAGATGGTGAAGTCTCTTTGTGTGTACTTTCACATCCAGCTTTAATAAATAAGCTCAGCCTGTGGTAGTATACACATTCATCACTGCAAAGAGAACTGTCATGTGAGCTTTAGTGACTCTTCCAAGACCATGCAGCATCTTCAGCAAAAATTATTGCGTTTCTTGTTCTTACTGATGCTGTTTGATGTCTTTGGGAAGGCTGGAGTGCTCTTGTCCTGGAGTAACTGACATTAAACAGGCCTGGACTTTTAAATCTGTCCATGATCCAACTGAAAGGACAAATTTTGTTTCTGTAGCTCTACTTCTTAGACATGTTCTACTGAGTCCAAATATATCAGTCAATTTTTCCAGTTGCCCAGGCAGCGGTACAATTATTAAAAAGTTAATTTCAGAACCACTATATTAAATTATTTTTAAGAATTATTGACCTATGCAAAGGTACATTGTCAGCTTGGACTCCTTAAGGGTATTGAATATGTAGCATGCATTTTCTAAACCATGTTGACTGAATTTCATAGTCATCCTGGAAAAATGCCAAGAGGTGTTGTTTAAGTGTACAGGACATCAGTTTTCTTCTGATATTCATGTAATTATATGTGAGACTTTTTTTTTGGTGCTGCTTCTGTTATTATTTACATAATGATTAAATTGATGCTTCCTTAAGTGCAGTTTGAGAACATTGTAAAAAAAAAAAAGTACATAAAAGTCCAGTCCAATAGTCCCTCTAACAGCTCCTGTCACTGCTGAAATGAAAAAGTTACAGCAATCTGGACAGCTGTAATTAAAAATCTTCTTTGATGTTCTTTGTCAAGAAAAGTAACAGAGTTTAAACAGGAGATGAAATGCAGCAAGGGGAAAACAGGATAAAGCTGATGTCATTGTTCTAACAAAATACCCAAGTATGTGTATGTAGGTGTAGAAGAAGGGACTACAGACAACCTTGCCCCTGGTAAGTCAGAGTTGTACTAATTACCAAAGAAGAGGAATAGCCTTGCCCTTAATGGGTCACAGCTGACTAATAAAGAGAAGTGTGATAAAAGGGGTGGGTTGGCTGGTTCAGGGGGATCCTGGAGGAAGAAGACCCTGAGGAGGCAGAGGGACAATCCAGAGAGACACAAAGAAGAACAAAACAAGGAAGAGAGTTGCTGCTGTAAAAGATGTGCTGTGGGGTCAGTCTGGGTCTGATGGAGTCAGGGCCTGCTGTTGGAGCTTGCAGTCATAGTCAAGCTAAGTGAAAGCCTGGGTCAGAATGTGCAAACCAGAACTTGCAGTCAGAGTCCAGCAGGAAATTGCCAGCAGTCAGAGTCTGCAGCTGGACCCCACAGTAGGAGCTTGCTGTAGTCAGAGTCAGGATGGCTAAGCTGTAAAGAAGAATAAACTGGGACCCTTTTCTCGTTGTTAGATGAAAGTCTGTGCCTTGGCTCATTTCTACCCTTAAAGAGAGGTCTGCTGCAACATACGTATGCTTCTTGCACAAACTCAGGAACAAGAAATGGATTTTTCCCCACATCCTAGATACTTGAGTCTGTCCCTATTTCAGCTGGGAGGTTGGACTTGATCTCCCTACCAAGCTAATTATTCCTATTCTAATCCCCTTCTCAGCGCACTCCAAAATGGCTGGAACCTGCAAGATAAGAAAGGATTCCCATGACTAAAGCACCTTTCCCACAATAAGGAGCTCTTTTGCTCCATGACTCTGCAATTTAATTTGGCTTGTTCATACCCAGATTCTACTGTAGAAATGGGGTGAGAGCAGAAGCTACAGTGGCACATTTGCCCACTGCAATTATAGTGGGCAGTCAACTGGGATCCTGCTTCCAGGGGTCATAAAATAGGAGATGCCAGCCTACAAACCAGTCACAAGCCAGAAGTACTTGTACCATGACTTAAACTGCTGCTTAAATTCCTAGACCAAGCTTCAGAATGAAGATACACTTGCTGAGAAAAAGCTTCCTCTGCTCAGGATCAGGGTATCAAAGAAATAGATGTGAGCAAACAGTGAGCAGGGGACTGCCGCAGGTAATGTGATTGAGTGGGTTTATCCATTTTGTTCATTAAGGATGTTTTCCCACAATGTTGAAGGATCTCAGCCATGTCAACCCCCTTTGACAGTCTTTCCTTGAATTCTGAGGTTCTGATATTCACAATGAACTCCAACACAAATTCAGAAGGATAACTGCAGCTAAAGATAGAGCAAAGCCAGCAAGTAAGAGCAGTTTCACTGTTGCCTAAATTAACAAAAGAAATACCTCACAGAAATACATTTCTTGTCTTTTTTTCCTTCTCACAGCAAGAGAAGAGACAGTTCAGTTTATTCTCTTACTCTGGATTTGGACAAGGGTAAGTAACTCCAGTAACATCAGTTGAGTTATTCTGGCATGAACCCAGCATAAGCAAAAGCAAAATTCAGTCCCTTGTTTGTTCTTTGCAAGGCGCCTGACCCTTAGAAGCATCAGCCTGTTTGGAACCAATCCCATGGCCCTCAAGAGAGGAAGGAAAAAAGATATGACTTACATAAAAAATACAAATATGCCAAGTAAAGCTGATATTGCTTTACATTTTACTGACTTAAAAAGATGCTGAAACAAAACAAAAAAACCCAAACCTGTATACAGCCTAGAAAGAAAATTCTCTTGGTGGTTGTATTCTACTGCTGAAAATTTTGCTTCATTACTCAGGGGCAAATATCCTCTTTTTCTTTCTTCTTAAATAGAAGCCACAGTTCTTGCCTAACTGCTTCATGAAGGATTAAGAGTTTTGATAGTTATTTTAAATGGCTGGATTTTATGATAGGTAAGAAAACATCTCTCTGAAGTTTCTTGCATCATGGCTGTTGCAAGAATAGCAATGCAGTCATCTTGGGTGTCATGGTAAGCCCAGCACAGGCTACATTACATATTTTGTAGTCTAAAAGTAGCACAAAGCTTCTTGGTTTTGAAGTAAGGACTCAAAGAGGGAGAGAGGGACAGTGGACCTTCTTTTGTAAAGATTTCCCACCATGGTGAAAATCATTACCTCAAATTCCTTTTCCAGCTTACTTTCTTGAGCAGATTTCTTTCTCAAACAAATAGGGAGAGGCAGCAATGAGACTAGTGATGGATGAAGCATAAATGATCCATGAAGCCTTCCTATTTATCCCTGGGGATTGAGCTCATTGAAAAAGTTTGAATTTGCATTTACAGTCATATTCCATTTGTGGGGCTTAAGAGCATCTAAGTTCAGTCATGCAGTGTAACACCAGATTTTTTTTCTTCCCCTTTTCTCAAAGGAAACAGGACTAATTTGGTCACTCTCATGGTTCTGACTGCAATCACTCATCTAACTGCTTATTTGAGCCTGTTGAGTCATTTGGACCCAAACTTCCCAAGTTTGACAGTGTATGTAAACTGTCTCTGGAATCCAGACACTATCTCACATGTGGGTCTCCTTCTGGAACTGAAACTGCAGAGATCAGTGACCTTAATTTAAACAACAGTACCAGTTTCCTTCATCATCTCAACTATTTTGTGCATTTCTTCATAGAGATATATTTTACTGATATTTTGGCTAAAAAAAAACTTTCTACAGAAACAGTAGAAAATTACTATTGGCAAAATCTAGTCTTTAAAAAAATTAATTAAAAATATATCTTTCAAAAAAGTGCAAGAAATACTTATATTGAAAAAAACAGCACACTTGAACATCCCAGAGACAAAGGAGAAAACACAGTTTTCTAATTTCATTTAGCTCACCACTGTAAATTCTCCTTCTCAGACACTGACAAAGCTTTCTGGCTCCTGCTGCTCCATGGTTCAGAGATGCACAGAGCAGCCCTGGTGCAGCACAGCATCGTTGCCACATACCTGCAACACTGGAAAATGCACCAACTTCAGGGGTCAGAGAGCATCAACAAGCTTTCTGCAGAGATTTCCCCGTGCTGTGACAGTGACATCTCTATTTGTGGACATCAATAGAGCACTATTCAGTAAACACCAAAGCACAGTTCAGCACCAATGAACTGGTTCTTGTCTTGCTAAAGGGTTCTGAGCTACAATCACAAAAAAAGTCAAGCAAATTTCTTCACGGGTGGCTCATTAATGCTGTTACATTTCACTGACTAAAAGTCCCCAGCACTCTGCAGCACAACGGCTCTGCATTACACTGCATCTGCTATAATTTAATCAAAAAATGCAAAAGAAACAAGAAGGTAATGGTCCATTTTAGTAGCTGCTCAAATGTTTTTATAATAAACATTGGAATTTTTTAACAAGTTCCTCAGCACAGCTCTTGATTGCATTTATTGGGACCTTCTCAGTTTTCAGCTGGCAGTATCTTCTAGCCTTACAGTCACTCACATAAAGCTCACACCCCTGCCTGATAAGGCATTCTTCCCTTATCATCAATACTACTCAAGCCTCTGAAGCTGCCATATATTAGTGGTCTATTATATGGTGGTAAATTGAAGGCAATGAAACCAACAAGTCATTGTTTTTCTTCCTTTACAGTTATTTATGTGAAGTACTTGTAGACCCTTACAACAGTAAGCTCTACACAAACGTGTTTTTTAACTATTGGAATTGAAGTATTTTTGAGACAGAGGTCTTAATTACTTCCTTTGTCATACTTTTCAAAATCTCAGCATATCACAAGACATCCTCCCTCAAGGAGGCAAAGCTGGAATTGAGCAGATGAAACAACTGATGTAAGATTATAACTGTGCTAGAAGAGGACCAGATACTTTGAGATCAGCTGTTTCCTTCAGATTTTCACCTCTCCATGGTACAGTTAAGGTCAGACTAGATCACTTTTCAGTCCTTAAAAGTCATATATGCACATATACTACTACGAAGGTAGAGACAGAAACACAGCTATATTAAAATATTAAATAGCTATAAACATCCAAAGAAGCTGGAAAGAAGTGATCAAACCCAGGACATGTGCAGAGGCCACACCTCACCCAGACCAGGCTGGGCCAGCTCAGTGCTAACACAGCAGCCAAATAGATGATTTTAAGGAAAGATGCACACTTGCTCCTAAAAAAAACCCTAGTCTTGCCACAACTCTTTAGTTATGAATAAATAAAGAAGTTACTGAGAGTTTCAACCAGCATTTGTATGGCCCCACAAGGATTGCTACAAAAACCATTTTCTGAGAGTAGCAGCAACATGTAAAACCCGTGTTTTAAAGGAAGGATGATTGTTCTCAGATGTAACTTAGCTAGAGGCTAAAACAAATTATTTTCTGTGGCTACAATTGGTGAAATCTTGCTAGAATGTTCCAGTGTTCCAAAGTCTAACTGGAATAGACTAAGAACTAATGATACACCTAAAACTTGGTGATGTCACAGCCAAGCCAATACTCCTCATAGCATTAAAGACCACATAGTCTCACACAATTTTGCCCTAATAAGACTACAAATCATTGCATCTCTAAACCTTCCCTGTGCTTGGGTTCATTTCTGTAGGGATTTTTGTTCCATATCCTCCCCCTGCCCCCCAATCAACCAAATGAAATATTTACTGTTGGAGCCATGAGGATAATGAATTAATATATTTGTGTAATTTCCAGAAACTGGAACACTCACACAATGCTGCAGCAGAATCCATGTCAGAATTAGCAGTGACTGTAACCAAGCTAAAAGCTCAAAGCAGGTTGCAGATCCCAAGTCTCCCCAAGCTCATGCTGGCTCTGTACAAAAAGGATCATTAAAATGAGGTTTTTAGAAAGTTAATACTTAAGCAAGCAAGAAAGAATGGCATAGAGCAGAATTAAACGTGCTTCTAAACAACACCAACAGCTTTCTCCCCACAATCCCCACACCCCCTGCCAGAAGGAGACTGAGACAAAAGACAACAAAAGCTTCAGGAAAGATTCTGATCTAAATCATTCCTGTATGCACAGCTCAGAAGTTAATATATCTATTTTTATACTTTTGAGAAGAGAAAAGCAGATGGAAGACTTAAACATTTTTATAAAATGCTAGCAGTAAATGGCTCTGTTTTTCTTAATTGTGTTTACATTATCTATAACTATTCATCACTCTCCAACCCTCAGATATTTTAACTATGGGGTTGAGGTAGCAGCTTCTAATTACAATTCTTCTGGATAATGTTTCATACACTGATACTTCACAGCATAAGAGTTCTGCTTTCTGACTTCCAAGGCTTTACATGAGAAATGGTCAAAATGCCATTTTTTTGCATGCTCAGGTCCATTACAGTACAGGAAGATGAGAATATGCAACTGAAAAGACAATGTGGATCTCTAATACATAGCTAAATAAAACCAGAAGCAACCCCATACTCAATGTCCACTTTCCAAATATTGCTCTTTGCTCATCTGTTCTTGAAATCCAAGTCTTATTCACAAACTGGAGGAGAGATTTTGTTTTTCTCCACAGAACATAAACCCATGTAAAAAAGTTTTAATGCTTTCAACTTTTGTGCTGTGGCAATCCTAAAAATAAATAGTACATTTTGTAACAGCTTGTAGTCTTGTGATAGAAGATGGAACTCACCAGGAGATTCAAAGCAGAGTCATTTGAAATACTTCTCTTTTGTTCTAGACCAACACATTTTCTTTTCAAGCAATTCTTTGGGTCGTGATGCTTCAGGCTTCGAAATGGATGTCATCCCTTCCAGAACCTTGGGTTGGAATCTTCCAACATTCATGGGGGGATCAAACTGCTGCTGGTGACTCTACCTCACCTTTACACACACTGGTTTTCATAAGGACTTGAATTAAACTCAGGCCTTCCCTTTTCCCCTTGGGTGACAGAAGAAAACATCTCATTCCAAGTAATCTTAGGGCAAGAGAGTGAAATTTGTCCTTCCTACACAGTGCGTGCTGTTAATGATTATCTAGAGATGAACAGTTGTTATCACACTATATATTGAAAGACCATGACAACTAATAGCACCTGAGAAAGCAGTTGCCTTTAAGGTTGGTATTCTTCAAGTCAGACTTAGTTTTTTTAATGTTTTACCATTACCAAACAGAGCTCAATGCTTTCCCCCATGGATCTGTGATCCTCTCCTTCCCAGCTCTGCAGTAACTACTAACAGACCCTAACTTAAGTGATGCTCTGGCATCTGCACTGGTCCAGGAAGCAGAGATACAGATTTTCTGGCACTTTCTGGACATGGATGACTCCTCTGACTCAATTTCACTTCCATTAATTACTGCCTACTTCCCCATACTCATCTGCAGCTGAAATTTGAGAAGGAGCTTTCTACAATCTTTGAACAACTGTATAACAACGCATTACCAATGGTTTATTCTCAGGCAGTTTATTTCACCAGTAACTTCACCAATACCTACTACATGCACCTTACACCTACACAGAACCTCTTTGGGCCTTGGACATTCCCTTTGTGTCCATCTGCCTTTTGTGAAACAATGAGCAGAGAGTGAAGCTGACACAAACCACTGATGGCCTCAAGACACCAGCAGCCTGGGTTAGCCTGTAATTTGTATTCCTGCACTGTTACTGCAGGATGATTGCATAGCTATTTGCCATGCCATAAAAAGGTACAAGAGACCAAGCCCTGCCCTTCTTGGTCAGTGTTGAGCCTGTAATTTGTGGTGGAAACAATCCTGGGCTAGCAGGACGGGTGTGATGGGCCATGTTTAGGTGTTCCATGTGTGCCAATAACGCGGAGCAGATGGAAATGTCACCGTGCAGGGGAGGAGAAGGAGAAGGAGAAGGGCTGCTGGCACAGCTTGGCCCTGGCAAATCTTCCAGCTCATTAATCCTGTGCTCTTAGCTCTGCTCTAAAGGCTTGTTTGCTCCAGTTATTCTGCTGTTAAACATGGCCTTGCCATACCCTGCACCACAGCACCAGGGACTGTTCAATGTCAGAGCCAGAGCTGCTCCAAGGGAAGGGAACTTCTAAGGCATTTAATTCAGCCTAACCATCAGCATAGTTCCTAGAAATACTTACAGAGAGCTGACAGCTAAGTACAAAGACTTTTCTTAAAGAACAGGTTTCATAACTAAGTCAATATGCTTTCTAAAGTAAAAGAAAAAAATGAAGCAATAGAAATAAGTAATGAGGAGCAGTTTAAACATACCTAGAGACGAGTCTTGTTTCAAATAAGTTAATAACCTTCCAATCACACATCCTTTAATTCATCCATGATTATAACTTTTTTCTGTCTTTCTCTGCTATTCTATTTCTTCAAACCTTGAAAAATTAGTTGAAGGTGTTGGCAGCTGAAAGTAAGTATAACTGCATAAAATTGAACATCAAGCCATCAAATACACGGGACAAAGAGATACAAGTTAACGCAATTAAACCAAAGATAAAAGCTGTCCAGAATTCTTTCATTTTTAGTATTTTCATTTTTCTTCATTGTGTGCTTCTCTAAACAAATAAAAAATAGCATAGTAAGGTGTGTGACTCTACAAAGAAAATACAATACCACAAAATACACAGCTATCCTAACTGAGGAAATTAATTGAGCAGAAAGACAATTTATGAAGGAAGTTAAAAGGCACTAAAAATTGTCTGCTGGAAAAAAACAGACTGTAAAGAGGCAGAAAAGAGTTCCATGAACTTCGTTCTGTGTCTGTGCAGAGATCACTGACGTAGATTTTAATCAGAAAATTAGGTTACAAGCTTTTCCCCAGCTCTCTTAATAAATACAACTATAACATGACCAAAAAATATTCAGAACTGAGGAGAGAGTATTTAGTTTCTAATATGTTCATGCTTTCTATCATGTTATAATCAAGGCATTGTCAGCAGTAACACTTGGCAGAATCAGAAAACAGAATTGGATTTTCCATTCCCATAACCTTCAAGAAAAATGGCTGATAGTTTTTTGAGAGTCACAAGCCCTGTATTTTTGTTACGTTATTGCTTATTACCATCATTAAGTACATAAAGTCTGTTAAGGGAAAAAAAATTGCTGTGGAAGAGGGTGTCAGTACCATAAAGGACAAGCAAGCAGCTTGTTTCAGGGCAGGAAAGGGAGGGAGAGAGAATGGATGAGAATGGTGAAGCTTACTCCATTGAAAATGTAAACACAGAACAAAATAAAGGATGGTAAATTCTGGTCCACAGTGATTCTTTAAGAGGTTAGACTATGGTTTGTAAAGTACCAGTATCAATTTGCATATGCTTATGGCCTAAATCAGAAGCTAAACTCTCCTGAAGTACTGCAGACCTAAGACAATACCCCAAGAGGGGCTGATAAAGTTCCAAATGTCTGAGAATAGCTCTTCTGCTAGCAGGTGTTCAACTGTACTGAAGTTTGTTGCCTTTTTTACAAAGAAGCACTTTGAACACACCACTCACAATGTTCTCTGTGTTCCTTTTCAAAGTAAACTTTTTCCCCAGGCAGTTGATCTTTCAGGCTTTGTAGCCCTTAATTGCATTTTAAGCAGATAGTCTCTCTGTGATGAAACAACACACATCATGACAGTTCTAACTCTGTATAAAGAAATGCTGTGCTAATGTAACCCACTGATTAGTGCCTCCACAAACAGCAAGAGGCTGTTCTCTAATGCTGAGGGGAAAGACAGGAAGAGAACAGCTCCAGGAGTGTACAACAGAGATCTTGCAGAAAGACATTAAGCTCCTTCACAGTGCTCTCGAAATAGAAAATTCAGTCACAAAGAAGACAAGATACAGCTTTTAGATACTCTGAAAACAAAAGATATCTTTTGCTTGTGCACCTAGAGCTATTTGCTGTTCTACCTTCCTATCAGCTTCTCATCAAAGACTGCCTACACAAATGCTTTGATAACAATAGGATCACAGTGGTAAGAGTATTCATCATTCCAGCTCAACAGGAAACCAAAGTATAATATTAAGCAGAAACTGCAGCCCAAGTTCTGTACTCAGAGTATCTGCCTCAACACTGCAACAGCTTCAGCCCAGGTACTCCTAGTTCACACCTTTGGAGGAGTACAACTCAATCCATGTTGTCAGGCCAGCAGTGACAAGTCAGCTGGGAGTCACAGACAGTAGAAAATGTGTATGAAACACACCGTAGTGAAATAAATTGTGGCATACAAGAATTGAGTTAATCCGAAATCCCAAAACAACTTCATTTCCTATAGAAGGATCTTGGAAAGACTAGTCTGCAGAGAACAAGGAGAAAAGCCTTTATCAGTATTTCCAAAGTGGCCTTGGCAAGGGTTCTCCAGAAGAGGGGATAATCTGGCCTCTGTCAATTAGCTCTTACTCTACCATAATAAACCACCTTCCACAACAAAAACTGTCCCTGCCTGACTATATAATACAGTTACAACTTATCCAGCAATAAAAGAAATGAAATGGTATTCACTACAAGCAATTGAGCTTTTCTCAAAATCCACTCTGCTGGATGACTTAATTCCCCTAAATATTCATCCAGTAATGAAAGAGCAACACTTTGATTCTCTAGCAGCTCTGGAGATTGCTTTCCAGTGACTGCATGAAAATACAGTGAGTCGCCTGTGAAAGCTGGAAACTGAAACAATACCATGAACCCTCAATACAGTTTCATGACATATTAGCAGCAAAGTCAGCTTGAGCTCGGTCGCCTGTTGTGTCCATGTGTGGCAATGAACTAATACCAGAACAACTCAGTGTTTCAGTTTGAAAAGACATGTGTCTGCTAAGGAAGGTAGGAGCTTCTCTTGAAATGGAAAATATAAACCCTCTCCCTCAGAATTACTATAATTTTGAAATTAAGAGGGTTTCAGACAAAGATATGGGAGTAGGAATAACAGTTCTTTACTAGGAAAATTAAAATAAAAATACAGTAATACAAAACAATAAAACACTGACAGAGTCATAGTACAACGTGACACCCTGTCAGTCAGGATGGTGGTAGCACTGATTAAATGGTGGCTGCAGTCCTCCTGCAGTGACAGATGTGGTTCTGTTGAAGCAGTGGTCCTGTAGAAGGGTGTAGTTTTCTTCTGAAGATCCAATGGTGATGTGCATGGGCCTGGTCTTCCTCTGGAATCCAGTGGAAAAAGGCTCCCTTGGTGTTCCAAATCTCAGATTTTTATCTAGGTAGGAAATGCTTGGCTCCTCCCCCTGGAGGAGCCAAGCATTTCCTCTCCTCCCCATAATCTCCAATGGGATTATGTAATTTTATCAGTCATGCAGTGGGACTCAATGGCTCATTAACAGGAGATATCTCCCTGGATGGAGGATGGGTTGGAAGAGCTGAAGAAAACTGCTTCACTTGGTTTTAACAGCTGGTCCATTAACAGAGAATATTCTCCCCAGAGTTATGAGGGATGAGTCATGGAAGAGGTAAAGATCACTGCACTACCTGGTTTCAACAGATGGTGACAGAATACACACTGCTGGTTAAATTTTGCATTGCAACCTAAGACACTCAAGCTGTGCTGTAAACCAGATCAGTAAAAAGATCAAGTGTTTGTTTTTTTCTTTTTGGTTTTGTTTTTTTGAAAAGAAAGACAGATAATTTTTGTGGTGGTTTCAACAATCCGGGATAGACCAACACTACACAAAGAACAACACATGAATGGGCATAAACAACTGCTGATCTGAGGGGAGGGCAAGCAAGTGAACTGTCAGGGCAGCTCTGCCAACCAAGCCAGTAGCTCATGAAACTATTCTGCTCAGTAAATCTGGTATTATTACATAAAAGTATAATAGCATATATTTACATGAAAGCATAAACTAGATAATAATATTGTTCAAAAGGATGGACATTAAATGTTGTCTCACTCAACGTCTCCCTGGCTATAATAGAGAGTATAAGTCTTTCCTCTCATTTCATAAAGAAGACTTTGGGAACTGCAATTGATTCTGAAGGTACAATGTCCTAGGTCATACAAAAGAGAGAAAGTAAGGGTTTTTTTACTGTTTTTAACAGGTAAAACCCCTTTCCAGCTGAGGTTTTCTGATCTCGCCTGCACATCATTTGCAATGTATCAAAATCTGATTTAAGAAGGTAAGAAGAACAAGCACAGCACCAAAAAATACCTAATTTTATAACACATCTCATGACCCCTGCTGCCCAAATCCACAGCCTCATCTGATGAGAAAGTAAAGATCTTGCTATATCTTGTTTGATTCTGTGAAAGTCAGTATTCTCAGCAGAGAGTGGGGTAAAAAGCACCAGCTCATACCCACACTCTCACTAGACCTCTGAAAATGACAGGCTCCATCTCAGCCACCAACTGCCCAGCCCCTGTGCATTCGGTATTATGGATATTTACCAACACTCCAATAACTTCTTAACTGCTAGCTTTAAAATGCCCCAACTAATCATTTCACTAATTGTGTGGTCTGAGAACCGAAAGACATAATGTTTCCCCTTGATTTTGCTTTTATCGCCATGTCTCCAGCTAATAGTGTTGTTGAATGTGGTTACTGACAATGGCACTTTATCTCAGAAAACTACAATTTAAATGCACAGTTGCGTTTTTCATGTTCTTCCATCCTCTCGGGATGGATTTCTGTGGAGAGCAGAACTGAAAACTGCTTTCATTTTGTTACTCAGAAGGGTTAGGGCAAAAGGAGAGCTTATGACACTCGAGTAAAGACATTTATTTCTCAGAAAGTTGGGTTTGGTTCTATGTTTGTGTGTGTCCCTCAGGTGGGGCTAATTTCTATCTCTTCTTACTGTAATAGGAGTTTTCAGTCTTGCCCTGCTTATATTGCTGCAGCAAGCAGCTGCATTATCACAAAAGTACCTCTCTAAAGAGATACAGAGTAGAAAAGAGGCCACCATGAATCCAAAAGATGATAGCACAGAAATATCTCTTCTAGGAATCCTGAAGTACCAAGCCTTCAGCAGAGATGACAGGGAAAGTCTTCCTCTCACCTATTAAGAACATGAAACGTTTCAAATGTTTTGTTGAAGCTGCTTTGGAACAAAAGGAAAGGTAAGAGCAAGAAAGAAATTATCTCACCCAGACTTAAGCTGTCAGAATGGAAATGAAGAGAAGAAATCAAAGAAAAAATATGCTTTGATAACATCATATGACTCACAAGCTTCAACAAACTCCCTTCAGAAATACTGTTAGGCAGAGTAAAAGATCCCTTGTCTTCCCCTTTTCCATTTACACATCCCAAGATTTGCTGCAAAAGGAAACACCGATATTTTCCTCCCAATCTTTAGGAAAAAACAGCTTCATGTTTTTGCAGCTGCACTTGCCAAAACGCTGTTCCCACCAGTCCCCTGGCTCCTTCCTAAAATGTCTCATAGTTCAGATTCCTTCAAGGAGAACTGTCAAATCCTCATATTGGTCCCCAGGACACAGAGACCTAATCCCTGTCTTAAAAGACCTCAAACGATTTTCCCATTTTGCAGTTGGTACAGCTCTTTCTATCTAACACTGCCAAAGACACCCAACACAGCACAGTGACCAAGCCAAAAACATTAAGTTTTTTCTGGTTTTTTGTTTGTTTTTGGGGGCTTTTTTGTTTTGTTTTTTTCTTTTTCTATTTCAGGACCCAGAAGCTTTCAAACGCATACAAAATCTGTTCAAAGCAGCAGTTGGGCACACATGCCTTGAATTTAGAAGTTGCCCACCTGGATCTGTGTTTCAGAAGCTCCTTCACAAAGCCCAGAGCATCAGAAGGCTCAGCACCTGAGAACACTTTGTTTTGCTCTCCTTGGCAATGTTAGCATGTTTATCCTGTCAGTGCTCACAGAATAGCCTGGCAGTATTCACCCCAGAAGACTGAACCTCATTAAAGAGAGACAAAGCAGCCCCCTAGGCCAGGTATCTCCCCCATACCTTTTGCTTGACTCTGCCTACATAAGCAATCAAATCCAGTGAAAGGTTAAGAATAGGAATATAATGAGTAAAATTTGAGAATGGGAGTAGGATTATTACAAGACGACAGCAAGTAAGACACATCTCTACTTCAGTTCTTTCCTCTTGCAGCTACTCCAAAAATTAAAGGACTCAAAAAATATCTGCTAGCTCTGCAAGTGAAGTTAACTAGAGTTAATCTATAATGCCTGCCTAACACACTCACACCTGCACAGACATGCTGAGCTCTAAAAAGAGACTTGTTTACTGTGCTGACCTACACTGTATATAGGTTTGTGAAAAATAATTAGTATTTTTCAACAATTAGGACTACACACATAATGCTATGCAAAGAATAATAACGTTCTTCATCACAGGTCCATTCTATTGGAAATAAAGTTAAAAGCACTCAGCCTCCAGATGAAGTCTTGTGCTGAAATCTTTTAGAAACTCTCACTGGCTAACATTCGACTTAGAAGTAACAACCTGAAAATCAAAACAGCTGCCCCTGCAGCATTGACCTACACGTGGATGTGGTTCAGTAGCACAGTGCACAGCATGTGCTGGCAGCCTCCAAGCAGGTGCCAGGCAGAAATACTTCTCCTGAGGCAGAGAACTTCCCTCAATGCCAGTCACAGGTACTGCAACCAAAATAGTGCACTCAGTATTTATAGCCCCACAGAGCACTCCCGGGGCTTTAGTCATCAGTGTGTGACGATGGACACACCCCTCAAGGGCTAAAAATAAAAAACTGTTCAGGACTCCTGACCCGGATCTGGTTAGTGATGTACCTACTCTCCACATTTTATCAGCTCCAGGTTCCCCTGCAGTTATTTACCCAGTGGCATCTGAGCCCTCCTTAACGACATGCCTGGAGCAGAGCTAATGATTATATGATTAATCTGCATAACCCTTGGCTCAAAACAACTCTTGTCAACACTTGACAAGAGCAGTTGACAAAACTGGTTTCCCAGCCCCTCCAACACACAACAAGTCACGCAAAATAAATTCTCAAGAGGCAGTAGGGCAAGGTCATCTGAGCCCTTTGTATCACTTAGTTCCAACTGTATGTATATTCATCCCGCCAAAAGAGCAGAAAATGCCTTTGCTTTCTTCAGAAAGAAAGTGAAACAAGCAAGTGATCTTTGCTTTAAATAAATAGCAGCAGGTAACATACCTGGCAAAATGTAACAAAATTAAACTTCAAATGGTAATGAAGCTTGATTCTTGTATGGAATAATTTACCAAAACAGGTTTTAACAGAATCAAAAAGCTTAAAATAAAATAAAATCACCACAAACCAAAAATCCCACCTGGTGGAATCCCTCAACTCATTTTAAGCTTTTCCATAAAACTCATGTGGGACTTCTCAGCTTGTTGCCAGCACAGATTGCATCCATCTGAGCTTTTCACTCTTCTTTGAAAGGGTAGACCAAGATAAGATTTCCAAGAAATCACAGCTGGTGTGTTCACAAATGAACAGCCAAAGCACATATAAAGACTCCTTTTAATCCCCTGCATGAGATCTATTTCCTTCTTTGTTAGTGAAAAACACAGATCTCAGCTTTTGTAAAAATGTATACACCATGCCTAAAAGTGATGGTATCAGAAACTCCAGTGCTTAGCTGCAATTATCTGTGATTTCCACTGCCCAAAATCATCTTGAGGATAAATGCTCCACATCCTGTTTTGATTGCCTCACCTGCTTCTATTTCTGTGCCTACAGATAAAGACCACTGAAGAGCAGCACAGGGAAAAACATGAATAATCCAAAACAAATTACAAATGAGAAAACAGAGTCATCACCTATTTCCCAAAATATTTACGTTTCGCTTCTCATACTGTTGAGAAAGATTCAAGTAGAACTCAAGAAAGCAGCATGTAATTTGCAGCAGTTGTATTAGCAAAAAAACCTTATTTCTAAGCATCTCTTTACCCAACCACTACTTCCACACAGTGGTACTGCAGAATAGATTTAAACCAGGACATTAGAATGGAAAAGTATTAATAGAACTAAGAACTGCCCCAAAACCTCTTGATTGCTTTCCTAATCGCTGCTTTCTTCAAGAGCATCAGAAGTCCCCAAGATAAAGATGTAGGATAGGGTGATACAACACTAGAAAGGAACATATTTGGAATATTAAATATATTTTCTGGCAACTCACCTCAAATGGAAAGAAAAACATAGTAAGAATATAAATGGGCAGAGCCCGTTCCCTTCTGAAGATTAGCTCTGATTTTATTTCTAAATGGCTAAACTGCTTAACTATGCGAATTGGTATTTTTACTGCTGACAGATGAAGCTGACATCACTAATAAGGAAGGCTTAAGAATCCACTTTTAGGTATTTATTTTCATAAATTATTTAGCCAGAAGGTTGTTGCACTGAATTTGCAACTGTGCAGAAAGATCCAGACAATATTTAATTTTGAATCCCCTTCTAGCCTGCACACACCAACATGCATTCTATAAAAGTTGATTAATTTTTAACCAACTGTCTTTTTGCTACTTAATTCTGATACACACATTTAAATTCTAGTTGCCATCCAAGGACACAGATTTTTTTATTCAGCAATGAACTCTCTTTGAACTCACAATGTCCAGAAAGGTTTTCTGGACATTGCTCCACTCAGAACAGTGTCAAAAGGGCACAGTCTTAAAGAATCTTTTCCCACAAGGTGTGTCCCTTCCCAGGCTGTCATCTGACAGACACATGAAAAACACCCAGTGACCACAGAAGAGAATAGCTTAAGGGACAAAGGTGACAGCTGTACAAACATTTTCAATGCCAGGTTTATGCAGGGCAGTGAAATGCTTGGTTCTTAACCTTCTGAAACCATCATATATAAAGTCTCCCCAAATGTTTCCAAGAAAAATCAAAGGCATAGAGCTCCAAAATGTGACTTCACAGAAAAGTCAAACATCTTGTAAAATGAACAAGTCAGATTTTGCCTGTGGCAAATTTTACAGAAACCTCTTGACACTGCCTAAAAGATTGGTTTGATTTTGCTTTCTGAGTTCACCTCTTGGCTCTCGCTTGAGAACATTTGGGCAGATCTCAGTTTTAGCCTTCAAATTACAAAGTGTCCATGGTGTGTTTGACACAGCTCCAGGACAGCAATGTCACACAGGCTGCCCTGAGCTGCACAATGTCCTGGCACCAACCCCTGCCAGGACACAGCCTGCCACTCCTCTCCTACAGGGATTCAGAGCAGACAGGAAAGAAGAAAAATGCAACCTAGAGAGGTGAAGCTTTGCCTGGTGTATAAGGGAAAAATCAATTAATTACAAAAACCAGAAGGATTTAATTTAGTGCACAAATGGGGACTCCCTTTAGTACCGGGCAGCTCCGATAATAAAGAAGTAGCTGAGGAGTTAGAACCAGATAAGGCCAAAAAAGACCCTGATTATCAGTGATGTGTGTTAACATCTAGCCTACAGGAAGATTCTTTTCAAAGCCAATTGTTTAAAAAGGTCTGCAAGTAAGAAGAGGGATTTTTCATCCATCTGAATAGAAACCAACACCATCCTCCTTTACTTATTTTACCTTAAAGAGCTCCAGGTTGTCCGTGAATGTGACTACAGGAACAGAACTGGAACAAAAACTCCTGCTGCCTTCCACTGAAACCAGTCCAGGACAATTCATGGGTATTCAGTCAGTTTTACTGAGGCTGATGCAAACAAAAAGAATATACAGCACGGGACAAGACCATAACTCTGTGGCTCTACTACTGGGTATTCCTGATAATGTTTTAAGCAGTGCAATTCATTTAATTAGGAAAAACATCAAGATTCAAATAGAGAACAAGGTACACAGCTGAGCTGGTCAGGAATTCTTTGACGAAATACCAAATAAGACTTTTAACCTGATGTAGGAAAAATCTCTTCTGTTTGAATGATACCACTGGTGCCACTTTGCTGACCACTAGTGAGGGTCACTGCAGCACCATTGGGATATCCACAGCAGCCTGAATCAGCCAGCAGCAGTGCCAAGTAAAGACATTTTCTTGTACAGTGCAAAGGAAGCACAGGCACAAAGAAGCCTCATAGAGACCTGAGAAGTCTGAATTGCAAAGTGGTTGGGGCTGTGCCAGCTTTTGTCCAGGCAGGAGGACATGGCTGCAATGTGCATGGCCAGAGCACTCCACACACAGTGAGCAGCTGGGCAGCAGTGCAGCAGAAATGCTGCAGGTATGAAGCTGCTGCCCAGTGTGAGCATTCACCTGCACCATTTGTTCCTCACCTCAGGTCAGGTCTCTGAATATTCCTCATGTCAGAACGTTCTCCATTAAATGTGGCATGACTGTTTCTCAGGTGAGAGGAAGCTTTAAGACTTGCAAGGTTTAACATTTGGCAAATCTTCTGGATTTCTCAGCTGAAGGAATAAACAAAATGTAAATACCAACTTACCTGATACTAACAGGTGTTTTCCTGCAGTTATCACATTGCTTGCATTGCTCCTGAGTCACAGTATGAAAATCCCTTACCAGAAGAATCAGACCAAGGGGAGTATCCACATGAAACCAGGAACATCTAAAAGAGAAAAAAAAAAATTTACACCTGAGTCAGTACTAACCAGACTGAATCATTGTCAGACAAACAAGGAAGTTAGGAAACTCTGACAGGTATTTTGTTTGGGAAGTTCCTCTTCCATATAACTTGGGATATTTTAGATCAGTTTTTGTTGCAGAAGCTGATTAAAGGAACAATGATGGGAAATCAAATATTCCTCAAAATTAAGTATTATATTAATAGCATTAAATGACAATGTCCTCTAAATGTTGACCTACAGAGTGATAAATTACTTTCACAATTATTTATTTGATACATAACAACGCATTTATGAACATACATGGCTAGGACAGTTTGCTCAGTATGCACATTATAATATTATTTGTGTGTTCACATTCATGCACTCAAGTTTTTGGAAATTACAAAAAAACTTATTCTGCTGATAAAGAAAACTTACCTCCAGATAATATAAATTTAACTGCTCAAGATATATTGACTTGCACCTTAAAGGTTTTCAATGCACTTTGAGGAAGACAGGGAGGTCTATTTCACTCCTGGTATAGAGGACAGTTCACGGCCCTTGTAGCAGAAACAATATTGTTGTAGAAATATTGAAGCTGGCGACAGAAGGATTCACCCCAGTGGAACCAGAAAGGAGAATCAGGACAGTAACACTGCTCAGTGATATGTGAGGAATGCTTTTTATCCTATTTGCTGTGAAACCATCAGAGGACTCTAATCCCAATTGCCATAACTGTCTTTGCTTTACTTGATGCTCACGCTAATCCTCTGCATATTAATCTAAAATACATGGGTTTTTTTTCTTCACTCAGTGGTTCATCCCTTTGGCTCAGCACCTGACCTCTTTACAGCCATAGTGGTTTTTAAAAGCAGTTGCTCTGCATTGTTGAAATCAAAGGATGGAACTTCCATAACATCACTAAAACTCCTCCATTGCCTTAACACCTTAAATCTACATTTTTGGTCTCTGGTCCACTGCACTGCACAGAGTTCTAACTCTACTTCCCTACATTAGGAAACCTCAATTTGGTCATGACATCTTGCTAGTAAGTTTTTATGGAAATAATTTGAAGTAATTTTCAATGCCACTGAGTTATTTTCATTAAAATTAAATATTTCTAATCAAATACACTAATCTCTTTTGAACAAGGGTGTCTGTGCACAGGAACAGAAGAAAATACAAAGCTTTCATGGCAATTTAGCCAGATGGAATACAGAAAATATAGTTATTAATTTTAATCTGACTGAAGTTCAGAGAGCATTCCTGCCAACCCTCAACACTGAAGGGAAAGAATAAATAATTTCTCTACTGACTTTTGCTTCAATAGGATATAGGAACCAGATGAAAACATTGCTTTTTATAATCACTGGCCTAATCAAACAATTCTGTCTTCTTTGAAAAGTGTATGAGTGAGAAAAAATGAGATTTTTCGTGACTCATTAGATATTTCTGTAATGTTAAGTAAATTTTGTCTAGGCAACACTTAGGAAAAAGAAAGCTTTTGTTATTCCAAACCTTTATCTTTTAAATGGAAGTATGAGAAATATCCATAATTTACACTCAATTTATTCTTGAAGACTCCAAGAGCCGCACTTCCAGTATTAAGGAGCCTAAAGTAAGCACATGGACAGATCACAGGTAATGAAAAGAAAAAAGGAATCTTAGATCCTTTTGAAAGCCTTTCCATTATTTGCATTAGTGATGCCACTGCAGGATATTCTGACTTCTAAAATTTTTGCCCCTGAAAGAAATTACATCCTTGCCTGGAAGAAGCATTTCAAATATCCAGCCAGCAAAATCCATCAAAGAAGAGCCATAAAGGCACTCTCAGATAATTCTGGCCTGAGCTGGATTTTCTCTGCCCTGCTCTGTAGATCTATCCCAAATCTCTCTACACCATTATGAAGATATTGATGCAAACTTTGCTTCTCACTTTCCTCCCCCATCCATTTTGGTCAATCATCTGTTCTCCAATCAAAGGGCATCCTTCCCTTTTTATTTGTGCCAGCCTCTTCTAAAGGGATTTTCATTTCCAATTCCAGAAGCTGTAACATTAATGTGCCCACTCTGTGCCATTCATTATCTTCATTACTCAGCCACACATTCTACTTTCCTGCCCCCTTACAGTTGTCACATCTTTCCAAGTCACAGGATTTCAATTTACACAGGATTGGGTGAAAAGGCCTCCTTTAAGGCACAACTACAGGATAGACCAAAAATGGCCATAGATCTTTTTCTTCCAAAAACTTAGATGTCAAATTCAAATAATCACAAGAGAATGTCACAAAAATTTTCTAGCTAGCACATCTGCGGGATAAAAGTTGAGACAGACACACTCCAAAGCTTCAGAAAACAAAGAACTCCCTGGTTTTTGTACTTTTTTTAGATAATTTTGTTTTAGTCTTGGTTTCTAATAATTTGAACAGTAATATTATCAGCTGTGCACGTTTGAAGCAGAACTTTCAGTCATTTGGCAAGAGCCAAATACCACAGGAAAGAATCACAAACAAAAATATGACCTGCCACACATCCATAAAGGCTAAGTTTGAATGTAACATCATTAAACATTCTGATTTTCTTTTTCTCTTTGCTATTTCAAATGTATTTCTTTTGCTTACAGGAGGGCACAAAAAGAAAATACAAGGGTCCACATGAGTGGTTAGGAAACTAAGTATATTCTGCAAAGAACATAATAGGATTAGGAAAACAGTAGCAGTTCTTGTTAAATAGGGAGCAAGGAGACTGTTTGTGAGGTTTGGGGGTTACTTGATCTCTTCAGGAAAGCGTCTTAGGCAGCAGCAGCTGATCACAAGTGGAAGGCATGAGGCACAAGGGCACATGAAACATGTCCTGAGCACAGGAAGGAGCAATTCATTCCTTTCATCTCTTCTGTGCTCTACTCTAAGAAGAGATTAATATTCCAACAACTATTGCAAACTGACTAAAGGAAGATATTTTATCCTATTCTCCAAAACTTTACTCAATAAGTCAGGGAAAAAAACAATAACAGAATCACTAAAAGTTTGGTAAAGAATACAGGACAAGGAAAGGAAGCATAATAATACAGATGCAAGAGGATTTTCACATTTAAATGAGATTCAGCCTCATGAAACATTAATATTTCCATCTCACATGGACAAGTTATCTCAAGACATCTATCTAACTGCTTTGATGCTCTTTAAATGGGACATAAATACAATTCCTTCTATTACATTTCTGCTGTCAAAGACAACCTTTGTGGCTGGTTTGGTTTTCTGTTGTTTGGGGTTTGGCATTTTGTTGTTTGGGGGTTTCTTTTCCCCTGCAATTACATTTTCAACAACTACACAAAGCAGCTTTCCCTTCTCAGAAAACAGTAGAATTTTAAGCCTAAATCAGACCATGAGACAAAGATAAGCATCTTCTGCTTCATGATGGAAATCATTCTGATTTTGCAATTGATTTGTTACGCTACAAGCCAAGAGATGAAACCTGACACCCTGGACAAGCACCAGCTCCTGACAGAGTAAACAAACTTCAAGAGCCATGGAACTGAACTCTGCACTGTTTCCATTTGCCATCCAACTTGCTTGGGGATAAAAGTACCAAATGGATTGTAATACATGCCTGAGCACCGCTGGTTTAGATAATTTTCTTCAAAGCATCCCATTTCAGATGTTTCACTTATAATGCAAATAAAAAACAAAAGAAGGTCACCAGCACGTGACCTTTTGTCTAAAGACTGTGTTTCCCTTGCCAAGAACTTCATTCCTTCAAATCCCCTGGGGACACTCTGCATGAATGATTTTGCATCAGAAGTTCCTTACCTGGACCTGTACTTCACCTACGTCTGAGCTAACAAAACACCAAAGCTTAGTAAGTTACTCTGAATTCCAACACTTGGAAGTGAAGTTTGCAGCTGAACTGGCTGGTAACAGAGTGCACTGTTGCTCTTTATCCTGGTTTTCTCCAGTGTAGAAGGGTTTTGTTCTCCTCTTGCACTCTACACTTAACAGATTTCACTAATAAAAGCAGATGATAACTACATATATGTAATCCCTTCAATGAAAATATAATCAGAAAATGTTAAATTATTCCATGCTATATATGCAAAGATCCCCCATATGTAGAAAGCTATTCTGAAAAGCAAGTTTATTGGAAACCAGACACAGCACATCCTGCAAGCCTGGGCTCTGTGGGTGAACATTTCCCAACAGCAGCAGCCCCAAACTGGAGCAATTTCAGCCAGCACAGACCCGGGTGTGGTTTCTTTATCTTTGCAGTTCGTTCTGCTTGCCCTGCAGCTGAACTTAGTCTATTAATATATAACACTAAGGAAAGATTTCCTCTGGAGACAGCAATGCACTTAAAACAATAGGTAGCTGTATTATTTTCATCTTACAGCAAAAGCAAGTGATCACATAGCAGCTCTCCTGGTCTCCAAACACCTCATCCTTTAGAGCATACTCCACTATACTGGGATCACAGGAGACAATTTCTCCCAAATTGGGCACAATAATGGTGCAAACCAGCACCTTCCTCATCTGCAGTGCTAAATGAAACATGAATCAGAACCTCAAAGAACAACATGCTGCTTCTCTCAAGCATGTTCTGAAGTACCAAAAATTTCTACAGAACATGGCAGAAATGCAATATGAAGACCAGCTGTAAGAACCAGCACAAGAATACCAGTTATAGTGCTACTTTGGTCAAGTTGATTAACAGTCTTGATGATCCTACCAAAGTCAGAATGGTGAGAAACACAAATTTAGATCTATTGGTTTTAGACTCTGGGGAAAATACTCTTTCACAGAGAGGGCTGGGGCTTGATGCAGGTGTATTAGGCACAAGCAGTCGCTGGGGGTAACAGTACAAACAATTCCTCTCAACGTTTGAGCTGCACTGGTGAGACACTCTCCCTACAACCCCACCCCCTCTCACCAGTAAATGCTCAGATAAAAACTCCCACCACCTTCACCAAACGGGACCACTTCGTCATTACTGTGGTAACAGCATATTGAGCTGGAGAAGCAAGAAAAGATGAGCACAGACCTTTTCAATCTATTCCCTGTGACAACTAAGAAAATCCTTTATGCAAGTTTATGCCAGGAAGATGACAATTAAAGTGCCCTCGACAGCAGCCACGCACATCAATCAGATTTGTCAAGCAAAACAAAGGGTGCCCAGTTCAGAGCTACACTGGCCTCAGGCAGGCAGCTTTCCTGCTTCTCTGGATCACAAAGAAACTTTCAGCACCTTGCAGAGTGAAAACTGAAACTGGGGAAATGACAGACAGTTTTAAACACCCACACCTGAAAGTCATAACCATCATTTGTGCTCATTCACACGTACCTGCAAATAAGGCAGATTTTCAACAGAAAAATCTGTTGAAAATTTTTCACCCAGAAGATTGGACTGCCTCTGTGCTGTAGGATAATAAGTTCTTAAAAATAACAATTTGAAGACTCTCTGCAAAGTATATTTACCAGTTTACATCAGTTTCTCTTCACAATAACACTATATTGGAGATGTCACCTAAGTCTATCAGCTGTATTAACATTTACATCACATATTTCAATATCACTGATTCATCCAGTTCCTCAGAAAAATGTACTTACTATTGAAATTTGAGCCAAGACTTGTAGCCCACATGATATTTCCAAGATCTGAGCAACAGCTTTGTATTCACAAAAAGCAAGAAAAGCTAAATGATTTGGAATGACTCTTCATCACTCACAGGACAAGTTAAGATGCAAAATGGTAATTGTATGTTGTCAAGTGAAAAAAAAAAGTTGTATCCCAGAGTTTCTTTAGGGTTTTTTTTTGCTGTGGGTTTGGGGAGGTTTTTCTGAGTTTTTAAATGTTTTTATTTTCCTGATATTAAATGTTTTTATATTCCTAATATTAAATTATATTTTAAAAATATATTTTCATATTCAATGAATATTTTTAGAACTTGTCTTTTAATGAAGCTACAAAGAAGAAAGAAGAGCACATTTCCAGGTAAGAAATCACTACCTGGCAGGACTCAATTTACTGAGGTTTTTTCAATTGCTTGAACCAAAATGCACATGATTGATTTTGTCAAAATTAGAATTCAAAGCTAGAATTTATTAAAAAGGAGATTAACGTGATAATTATTCCTGATCCCCAAATAAATGTCCCTCAATCTGTAGAGACATTTAAAAGCTGAAAGAGCTATCAGATTGTCCTGAGTAGAACACTGCACTAAAATTCCATTAATAATGTGTTCAAAGTGGCCCAAACTATTACTCATTAAAACCAACCCTGCCCCTTTAATATGCCAATAACTTGGAATGTTTCCAGAATTTCTGCCTATCTATGATTATAAAATAAACAGAAAAAAAAAGGAATTCTGAAAATCTCTAACACATCACTGCATATTGGATACAACAAATGTGACTTCATGTCAAGAAGGATGTGCAGCACTTCCTGCTCTGTGCAGACCCCACGCTCTGAATTAAAACACACACAGGCTCAGTGTTCTGGACAAATACAAATGTTTAAATGTGAACCACAAATTCAACATATAGAGACCACAAGGTACGCCAGAACTCCCAAGAGCTACAGGCAGTGGCTTAGGCAGGTACTTAGTCCCATGTTTTACAATAACGTGCCAAATTTTAAATCTTGGCATTCGCTGCACATTGCCAGTCTTTTGAATTAATGTGAATTGAAGTAGGTGGAATATACAGTTCCAGGGAAATTCCATTATAACCCATCATAAATTAATCTTACCACCTACTATACCATCAAGTTCCTGTTGTGCCTACGGATTAGTTCACTCAAGTATTTAACTTGTTTCTTATTAAAGCATCTGAACTCTGAAATTGTACATTTTTCCAAAACTTGAAAGGCACTCACAAGGAACTCACTCGATAAAAATTCGTCATATTCTTGCATTTTTAGCTCACCATGACTGTACTCATGTGCTTCTATTTTTATTAGGATATTTTGTCAGTCACTAATTATTTGTACCTCTTCCTTGATTAAATAAAGGGCTGATAATCCAAATCACAACTTTATGAAAAATAACTTGATTTAAATATCACAGTATTAGAAAACATGAAAAACAACTTGCATAAAGGATATATTTATGTTCAAATAGTATTCCCCGGAACACACACAATTCCTTCTCTGAATATCTCAACATTTCATTTCCAATTCTGGCACAGAGGAAAAGAAACCCAACTTAAAAAAAACTCCAAAAATAAAATCTCCAGAAACAAACCCAAAAACAAACCAACAGTGATAATCCGCATATATTGATTAAAATTAAACTCACCCAGGCCTTGCTAGAGAAAACTCAGGATGGATTCCTTTATCCCCTTCAAAACAGTTCTCCCCTTTGGCACAAGCACAGATCTTTACTAACTGACTTCCAGATTAACATGGCAATGAAAATAATAAAAGCTTTTCTCAGCAGCCCTCATTCCTCCTGAAAGCTCATAGGTGGAGATTAAAGTAATGCAATGTGAAAAGGAGCCACACAAGTCCCTGGCCACCATTCTTGCAGTATTCATCAGAGGCACTGTCTAGCAGGAATTCAGGAATTAAATATTTTGACTTTGACAGGAACATCTGTTTAAACCATCCGCACATTTCCCTTGTGACCATTTGTCCACGAGAATCTGGGCTAAAGCTGAAGGTATTTTGTATATCAAGAAATACCTGTAAAAGGAAGAAAAAAGAAGAGTAAAAGGAAAAGAGTAAAAGAAAAAAGGGAAGAGTAACACAGAAGCATCCAAACAATAACAGCAGAAGAAACGTCCAACAGAGGGCTATTCCTAAGAAGACAAAACCAGCAGGGAAAGTCTCAGAGGAGAAAATGAGAAAGTAAAGAAGAGATGAATCCAAGCTGGAACATTTGGACCCACATGCAAACACAGCCAGTTGAAAGCACATGGCTCTGCCTGGGAGCAGACCCCAGGGCTTGAGTCTCCATTTGTTTATTTTTTCCTGGAAACAAAATAGGTTTCAGTTCAGATTAGGATGACATTGAAGCTTTTTGCTGTATTATTATAATTCCATAATTCACTGCAATATCACAAGCCTATCAAAGACGCCCTCAGTTTAAAAAGGTGAATTCTTGTTACACCCGATACAAGAATTAGGATTCAAGGAATTAAATATTTTCAATATGAGATACAAGATGGATGTAATAATTTCCTCATTTTTTTTTTAAATTCAAGATTTAAATGTTTCTGAAAGGGAAAAGCACATCAAAATCCTTTCTTCCTCCTATCTCCGCCCACCTGGAGTCAGAACTCACTCCAGGAGAAACACAGGCTGGATCCTGAAAACATTTACTATCTAAGAGAAGTTTGGATGTTTGTGTTTGGTGTTTACAGCTGGATGAATGAAATGCAGCAGTCAGCCTTTTGAGCAGCTCAAAGACCCACACACGGGTGTATTTAACTTCAAAGAAAGCATTGCAGGGTACATCAGTACATATATGGCTCTACTTTAGCATTCACAAACATCAGACTTAAAACTCGTGTATTTGCAGGTGCTCAAAAAGTCGTAGGCCAAATGCAATGTAACCTTTTGAGCTGCACGTGGGACTGAAACCCAGTTTGCTAAAATCATCATAGGTTAGGCTCTTTCCTACATGTCAGAACCATCATAACAGCTCCAGCTGCCAAAAAGAACAACTTTTGCTGCCTTCCTTTTGTGTTCTCCATTTATCCCACGTCTCTCAAGCACAGAAATCCATTATAAAGTCAATGTTGTTCCATAAAGAGGCAGAAAACGGACCATGTTTGTTTGGGGTTTGAATGCGTTGGTTTGGTTTCTTCCCCTGGAATACTTTGCTGATATTTCAACAGTTAAATGAAAGCCTGAAGCATTCCAGCAAGCATCAAAGCTGGCACAAAGTTCTCAGTGAGAACACGTAGGCAGGAAGATAGGAACAAGAAGATGGGGGTGATATGACTCCTTGTTTCAGCAGCTGCGAGCTGCTAAGTCTGTCTCCCCCATGCTAAGAACCATGCAGATAGTGGGCAGATATTCAGCAGTTTTTCCTTTTGCTTCACAGCCAAGTAATTAAGTCAGACTTAAGATGGTAAAGTACCCACAACAGAAAACAGCACCTAGCCAAGATAAGAATCGCCTCACCTTCACCTCCGAGTTCTGCCATGCAGGAGGTGTGCACACAGAAAAAGCTCTGCTCAGACTTTGTCTGGTCTCATATAAGTTGAATGAAACTGGTATTATACATATTTGTTATCAAACTATTCAAGTTTGTAGTTAAAGGAATAAAATAGAGGGGATTTTTTCCACATGAGACTTAAGGAGACATTCTAGAGCATTTGCTTTAAGCAACAAACTCTTCCCATAGTTAATGCAAAACAAAACTGTCCTCCACAGGGCAACTCAGAACAGGAATCTGGGTCAGGTGCTCTAAATTGCTGGTAGGAGAACCTTGCTTTCTGAAGAAGCCTAGGGAGGAACCACTTAAAATACCTGTATGTTTAGGACGTGCAATCCCACAAATTCTGAAAAGGAAATTACGAAATTATGCTAGGTCTTTGCAATTCACTGGGGCTTTTTTCCCAGATATATAAAAACTAAAACAGTACATCCAGATTTTGATCCCTAAAGGACAGCTGTAAATACATGCATTTGACACAGACACAACCCTAATTTAATTTTTTTCTTTTTCACCACTACCAACACCTACTACTCTGTCTATAGAATACATTCATTTACATTTAAACAAAGACCATAAGGCTTTTAGTCAACCTGAGTTTGCCCTACTGCTATAAAGAAGGCGATACAATAATTATTTTCTGAGGAGGAGGATACAAAACTATTAACAGAGAATAAACAATTATTCTGAAGTCCTAAATTGCTCTGAAGTTTTTCTGAACCTATACTTTTTCCTAAAAGCTTGAGCAGGTAAAAAACTTATTTAACTAGACCAGGAATGTCTTCCCCTCTTCTACTCTAGGCCTACTTGGAAACAAAGTTTGGATAACCATAAGGGAACTATTACCCCTCCTCTTGCCTCTTCCTCCTCCAAATGATTTATATCATCGCCATCCTCTGCATAACCAGCTCATAAAAGCTTCCTCATAGTTCTAAACCTGCATGTAGAACACACTTTCCTATAGACAAAAGTGAATAAACGCAAAAAGAAATTGCCTCCAAACACAGTTTAAAAAATTTTGCTGAGTAAAAGTAGTAGGAAGCATGGCAAACCTGTCCCTCTAAAAGTTTTGTCCTAACCTTCAAGCAAGTCAAAACCATTGGAAGAATGTGACCAATAAAGAAAAACAGCATCTATTTGTCCTTAGCAATAAAATTTATTGTACTGACAGCATGAGAAGGCAGCTAGTTAACGTTTGAACATCTGAATTGTTCTTCCACTTACCTTTCTGTCACAAAAAAAACCACAGGCATCTTTTTAATTACGAGAATGACATGCAGTGAATCATATTTAATATCAGTTTCACTAGAAGAAAAAATTCTGTGGTGATCTAAGACACCAAGCCTACTAAAACTTCCTACACATTCAGGTGTGTTGTAGATCACCCAGGCTTGAATGATCATATATATTCGGGTACGCTGTAGAATATAAAATATGTAAATTATTAACTATTCGATTATATATAATGATATGTGAATTCCAGGAGATTTAATTAACAAAATAATAAAATAATTAGTTACGAAAATAAAAGGGATTACAGACAAACTACATGTATATAAAAGTGGTTCAAAGATCTACAGGATCAGATCAACACTAACCAGAAGTCTGGGTTTAACCCCATAAACAGTTTCCAAGTGTGGCAGATCAAGGCCATGCACTAAAATTCAGCAGACACAAGATACCATATTGGCATTAAGACCCAGCAACTCTACTGCCTCTTTCGAACAGAATTTTAACACCCTTAAAATTAACTTTTTTTGACAAGAGACATAACAGATTGCAGAGTAAAATTAATGTCCCAGTTGCTAAGAGGTAAAAAGAGCTGAATTTACTCAAGAAATATGTCTGGAACACCAGCTCTAGTACCTCTACCAACATAACCTGTCTGAGGATACATTTGCAAAGCAGCTCTGCTGCACATGGACTTTTCAACTCTGTTGACAGCAGCTTCAATTTTTGTTTTTATTGCTAAGCCCTCGGGGAAAGAAACAATTTTTAGCCTATTATTAAAAAGTAAATATTCTCAGTGTCTTTATTATTTTGCCAAATTTTAACAGCAACATCAAATCCTTCCTTCACCCTGCTACATAGCAGCAAACGTGCACAAGAAATGGGAGTTTGGTTTGCCCATTATTTGGCAAGCCCGAGGCAGAGCTATTTCCCCCAAACACTACCTCTCACCCACATGTGGGGAGGAGAGCTGTGTTGACATCTCTCTCTGAAGTCTCCTGACTCAACATCTGTGCCATGACTCCAAACATCAACTTCACCAAACTCCCTCCTCGTGGTTCACCAAAACTGTGACGTGCCTGGGGCAGGTGACCTCAATCCTCCACCCTGCTCCTGTGCAAACACACACAGTCTGCAGTTTCATTATTGATGTTTGCTTTCATTTTAGATGTTTACTAGGATTGATTTTGCACACTATCTTGTTTCACTGATACCATGTTTGGCTTTTGATAGCAGCAATGGCTGTAGCAATAAAAGCAAATCCTCCTAAATTACTATCCTAACATAATAATGGTCTAAATAATATGTGCCCCAGTACAAGCAAGATTGATTAAGATGGACAGCTTGAAAGACATGAATACAGCATTATTAATCTTTACTTGAATAGGGGAAAATACCCAAGCCCACAGCCCAAGCATAAAAGAATA
Source organism: Rhabdornis inornatus (assembly GCA_013397075.1). NCBI lineage: Eukaryota > Metazoa > Chordata > Aves > Passeriformes > Rhabdornithidae > Rhabdornis > Rhabdornis inornatus. The sequence continues at coordinate 58,750 of VWZS01005150.1, forward strand.
CTTGAGAATTAAATGTTAGAGGTACTAGCTGCCCAAAGTTGTTCATTTGCAGTGGCCAAAATGTGCTTTAAAATGATACAACTGATGAATGAAATTAGGATTCAAGTACACCCCTATCCTACCATCAGGTCACAATAGGACATATTTTTCTTTCTGCAAAGAAATCCTTCTTCCAGTCACAGGGTGGGACTAACCTATGTTATTTTTTGACAGTATAGCTGAAGCATTTTAAGACAAGAAAACCCCAACCCCATGCACCAATGCCATTGCAGTTTGCAGTCTTGGATAATCATTTACACTAAAAAGAAAACTTTTAGTTAATACTATCTGACAAAAATCTGTAAAAATAACACTAGCCCTTTGTCCCAGGGATGGGGTGGGTGGTGCACATTTCACAGCTCTTTTTGCTGTGCCTGGCATGTCCTGCTCCTTCACTGAGCAGATAGCAGGACAGAGCTGCCTCTCCCTGCTGAGATGGGGATAAATCATGGCAGGGGCAGAAAGTAGAGAACAGCCACACTCACCTACTCTCCCTCCAGAGCCACACCTCGTGCCAGGTGAGTGACAGAGCAGCAGCCTGACCAGCAGCCCTTAACCTCCTCTTTTCATTCCTTAAAGGAACACAGAAACTGTAGTCCCTGAAAATAACCACAAGTGAGACAGAGTTAAAACCAAAACAAAGCCTGTGTGCATTATCTTAACATCTTACCACCTCATCAGATAATAGAATCTGACAGAATTTCCTCAGTGTTGGAGCTCTTGATATCTGACACCTTTGAGACATCACTCTTAAAGCAGAAGCCACCTGAGTTGCCTCAGGTGATCCACGGTAGCTGTGGAGGTTCTTCATTCCTCCCAGGTGAGCAGCAAAGCATAAGGTACTACAAGGTGATGTCATGTGATGGTCTAAATTCATTGACTTGATGGTCTCCAGCTTGTTCTTGCTGATTGATGAGACAACTTACAGCTGCAAATCAAAAGGGATATAGGAAAAAAACCAAAAATCCCCCCTGCCTGACTGAGAAGACCACAGTATGAATTGTGTCCCTCTATGCTGCCTGTTCTTTGTACAAATAGAATCTTAATGTCTTGAACCTTAAATTAAGACCAAAAATCATTTTTTTTTTTCAAAAGAGCTGAAAAACCAACCAAGAAATCAGAAAACATTGCTTGTGTTCTTTCACAGCACGGTTTTCTCTAGTACTCAGAGGAATATAAAAGCAACTATGAATAGGACTGTGGCGAGCAAGAAAATTGCATCAATACATACACTTCCTTGTTCTCACATCTATATTAACTGCAAAGAAAAGCTGTCATAAGGGGAAGTAGAACACTTACATTGCTCAGAATCAACACTGGCAGCTGGCATGTTGAAACCAAATGTAAGGGGGTGTAGGCAGTAAACACTATAAAAACCTTTTTTCCAATTTCAATTCTTCTTAAAAACTAACTACAGTCTCAAATGTTCAAGATGCAGGGATCAGTCTCCTATCTTCAACAATAGAAGGCAGTATGGGGGTATTTATAAAACTTCGAGAGATTTTGGATTCCTCTTATATGTAGCCCAGATTCTCAATCTTTTAGGAACTCCAAGATGACATGTGCATGTACCTTCTATACAAACATGAAAAATAGATTTTATTTAAGAAGCGTGAAAAAAAGCCTAAGATTTAAATGCAATTACTTCCTCAAGGAAATAAGGCTTTAAAAGCACCAAACGCCACAAGAATTGACAATGCTCTAAACAGGCATCTCAGCAAAACTGTCAGGAAACTATTTACTTGTCTGGTTTATAAATGAATCATATATAAAAGTTCCTTCACATGAGCAGAACTGTGGAGTGGTTGGGACATAAGCACACCTCATTTTAATCTCAAATTCTTAAGACTCTTAAGAATCTGATAACAAAAAAGCCTCTGCAGTAACTTAGTTACACAAACATGTAGAAATTCACATGATTGCATCTGACACCAGGATCTTCCCCAGCACAGCCAACTAACTTCTACATCTCATCCTCCAGGAAAAAGAAAATAAACCCATCATTCCACCTAAACTCTGCTAGGCATGGAACATTACTCATCTTCAAGTTCTAAAACACAGTAAATGAAGTACAGAGATGATAATTTCTCCTAGGTGTAGTGCCTACCCACAGTCTTTCTCCTGCAGATAGTGCTCCTGACTCGATCACAGCTCTGTACAGGCACATGCAACATCCACAGAAGTAAACCCTGGCAAAGTAGGAAAAATGCAACTCAGTTCCAAATTAGAAAGAATGGCAGGCAGATCAACACAAAGAAGAAACCCTTCCTTAATCAGTATAAAAATCTGCAAAGATAAGCAGTAGAAATTAATGTATGTCATTATGAAAAGAATCTCTAAAGTTACAAGACTTCAGGAAATGCAGCCTAATCCCTGCTTTACTTGGACATCAGTCCAAATGTTTATGGCAGCCAGACCTTCACATGCCCAAATTCATTATCTGTGTCATTGCTAATCCGTAAAGAACTCATGTCCTTCACAAAGAAAAGCATGAAAACCTGGAGGAAAAACCTGGAAAACTAGCCTCTCACCCCAACCTTAAGGCAAAGCTGAAGACAATGAACAATGCTCAAAACACTTCAAAAAGTGAATCTACACAATAGACTGTGTAGAAGGTAATGAGTGGAAACTCCCATCACCACCAGACTCTTCACACCTCCCACTACTATCAGAAAAGAGGAAATGAGGCTTGGCACTGAGAAACCAATGAAGTCCTGAAGTGGGGCTGTGAAAAAAAATGGCAGCAACGGCCTGTTCTGAAATTACATTTTTGCAAAAGTTGTCATCTTTGCATAAATGAAGTATCTGCCATCAGGATTAAAATCAGGTTTGTTTGCTGAAGGTAACAGGTACTGTAGATATAGTCTTTCAGCTCACAATAGATTACTACACGCTTGTGGAAAGTGATTTTGCACCATTCTGCCTCAGAAATCTTCAGAGAACTAGTACTTAACTTCCACTAGAGAATTTTCGCTTATATTTGCTGCAGAAAGTTTTATCTCTAACTTTTGTTTCTTATGTGCATGTTCAAAGTCACATCATCCCTTCCTGTCATCCTGTCACATGACAAAAATTTAGTCGCCCCAGGTAAAGTAGATTTTCTGTATGTAAAAATACAAGAGAAAATCCAGCTGTGGGAGGCCCTGGTAGTTCATCTTCTCCCCAGAGATCTCCTGGAACAAAGCAGGAGAATTACCATGGGATTGGGAATTACTGGGATATCTATCCAGCTACCAAAGAGATGAGATGTTTTAACTCAGCTTGAGACTGTTTTCTTTTTATGAAATATCCAAAGGTACATTTCAGAAAAATGGATCAGAGACATTAATGCCCTTTTCCTTTCCAATAGTTACCCTGTAATCACTATGAAATCCAGCATTCCTTACTATTTACTTAGAAGCTGACAGAAAGTACTGCTAAAGGATATTCACTAAGAAGTGATTTTCATCCCTCTCTCAAATCCACTGCACATAAAATGGGTTAATAAAGCCTTCTGAGGTGCATTGGAATCGACTCTGAGGAAAGACTGCAGCTGTAGGAACATTTCCATGCATTTAGCATGGCTGAGTGTATAGGAAAAATTACAGAAAATAGGCAGCAAGAAAGTCTCAGAACCAGGAAACACCTCACATTTCTAAAGTCCCATTAATAGTTGAGAACACTCTCCATTTCATTTCCTGTGGATCAAATTTTTACATCTTTACTCAGTCCTAATCCAACTTGAACCCATTGACTGAACAAAGACGTGAGAGGCAAAGCTCTTTAGGTCTTGCAAAATTGTCCACAGTCCAAATGAGAAATGACTCTTTCTTTCAGAAAGACTTGGACAAAAGTGATGCTCTAAATAATTGAAATGCAACTGTAGTTAACTAATGGTTTGCTGCAACACTATATGGTAAGGTCACAAATGAAAATGGACTCTCTCTGACCACTTACATGCCATTAAATACCCAAAGAGCATGAAATTAAATAAAATGTATTTTAAAGCACTGTTTCCAAACTTCACTGGAAGTACTGAAATGACGAAAACTCCTTGCCACAATTAGCTTCTGCTTTTTCTCCTCTCATTCAAGCTAGTTTTAGTTTTGCTTTTATAACACGACATTCATGAACTGCTCATGCATATAAAGTCCCTCCAGATTTCAGCATAACAGCAATCTACACTATTATAAATGAGGGTCCTCATACAACTTATTACAACATCATAGCTAATCAGATGACATTCTGTCCCAAACTAGGAAAATACTATTTAGATGTTGCAACAAAAAAAAAAACCCAAACCCATACTTAATCATGCATAAGAACATGTATCTGTACAAAATACTACATAGTTTCATTTGCAGCAGAAGTAAAAGGGAAATTACCTCAGATGACTCTGTTCCTTTGTTTTCACCCGAACTGTGATTAGCATATCTCCCAGAGCTCTCAATTTTGAAGTAAGTTTCTTCAAATTATACTCTCCAACTGTAAATTAACTATTGACTGATTTATATACATATTATAGCCTTTCCAAAATGATGTCAGACAGAACAAGTGAGGAACTTTGATATTACTTTATAACTATCAAATGAAATATTCTGGAAAGAAGCTGGACATCAAATGGGAGGAATGTAGTGTTTCTGAATGGACTCTACAGCAATGTAAAGCTGGGTCACAGCCCCAGCAATGCTGACACCCCATCTGCACACCAGGGTCTGGAGAAACACACAGTTACCACAGCACCACAAACACACTGGGAATTTCATCACTGCTTTCAGCTAGAGCTGAATGAGATCATTTAAGATGAAAACATAAGAGCAATTACGTATGACCTGTGCGAGTTAAAAAGTGATGACAAAGGTCTGCCTTGAAGTATGGAGGTGTTTTCTCTGGTTGGTACACTTCACACATTCCTCTGCTGCAGCCCATCCCTAAAATATCTCATTCTATCACAAAGGCTTACAGCACTTGAAGAACAACCGAGCCCCATCACCCGGAGCGGAGCACGGACGGGGGAGCCCCGGCTGGGAGCCGGCCAAGGCCTCCAACCCCGGGCACACCAGCCAAGGCTCAGGTCTCTGAGGCGACGGCAGTGACCACAGAGCCACGGGGTTCGGCCCCGCTATAAAACAACATCTGCGGTTTCTAAGCCACTAAAGAACATTTTAACCAAAAGCGCAATAAAGGCTGAGGACACCTGAGCACAGCTCCTCGCCGGGCAGGGGCTCACTCCGAGCTCCGGCACCTCAACCCCCGGTGTTTCATGTCCGGGTGTCCAGCCGACCAAAACCTCCCCAACACCACAGGAGCGCTGCCGCGGCCGCAGCCCCTCCTTGGGCACGGCACCGAGCCCAGGTACGGAGCGGAACGGAGCCTCGGGCGGGGCCCAGCGCGGGGCTCCCGCTGAGGGCTCGGCCGTTCCCACACGCGGCCACCGCCACGGGAGCGCGGAGAGTGGACAGCAGGGAGGGGATGGAGCCGCGGGGAGCCCCGGCAGGGACAGGCAGCGCCTGGCACCGCACCTCCGGGGCGGGGCAAGGCACGGCAGGGGGAGCAGCAGGTGAGCATGGCCGCAACTGCGCCCAGGGGCGGAGCGGAGCGCGGGGCGGGCAGCGCCGGGCCGGGCTGGGCTGTGCCGTGCCGGGCACACACTGCTCCGTCCCGCCCCTCCGCCCTCACTCCTTCGCTCTCTCTCTCTGTTTCACGGGACAGGGACCGAAACTCGGTGGCGGCAGCGGCTCCGGACGGCTCCCCGGACACGGTGAGTGCCTGTACCTGCCCCCGGCGCGGCGCTGCCGCCGCCCGCCAGTTCCTGCCCCGCGTGGGGTGAAGGAGGAAGCGAGACGGGCTCCGGTTCCCTCTGGCCCGCCCGGCTTCCGCGGGGCGCCCGGCGGGCAGAGCGACAGGGAGGGAGATTTAGGGTCCCCGGGGCTCAGCCTCCGTCCCCCGTGTGCCCCGGGCAGCGCCTCGGCGCCGGGGTGGGGCGGGAGGCGGCGGGGCTGTGCCCCCGGCCCGGGGCTGCCTCCTCCGGAGCCTCCATGTTGGGCTGCAGGGAGGGGGTTGCGGCCCCGGCCCGCCCGGACTGCCCTCGGTGCTGCGGACGGGACCGGCGGCTCCGGAGCGGGGAAAGCGCTGTGCCCCGTGCGAGGAAGCGGCGAGATCCCCGGGGTCGGTCCCTGACAGAAACATGGGAGTTTCCTCCCGGCTGAAATGCCAACTTTGATGCCACCAACTTTTTTTCCCACCCAGCCGCCCCGACTCTCTGTTTCGGTCTACGTGCCGCAGTGAGTCTGAGCAGATGAAATGCACAGTCTTTTAAATGGTCAGGTTTCCAGCTGAATGGCGACAGACAGTAAGAAATGAAGGAGCTGGAAGGAATGCCTGATGCTTTTCTGTGCGTACATGCCAGGCGTCCATCTATTAAAAAACGATTTTCAGTCCATCGCTAGAGAATTCCCCGTTTGCATTAGGGCATGAAATATTAAAATAATTGGATTACAGCATTCTGTGGTTACATCTGACATCTGTTTGCTCGCGGGCCCTGACTCTTGCACTACTTCACTTCTAGATTGTCCAAGTAGCACAGAGCAGAGTGTAGATCTGGACCTAGGAGCTTCGCAGGAGATTTATGTGCAAGGACGACATTGCCCTGTATCCCATTCCTTGGTATGTCCGAGGAGAGAACTGACTCTGCAAAACAGATGAGTGTGGGAGAACCAGTTCTAGTGCTAGATCTTTACCTAGTTTTAGAGACTCATTTAAAGCCTGAACTGCAATGTTTGGTATCTCTGCAAATAATCAGTATCAAAGTCCTCAATACCGTTTGAAGTGTGTTTAATTCCTTTTAAATCTTTTTTGCTCTGGACTTGCACAGTCAATAGTCTATTAGCAGTGTAATAGGAAGTTAATTCTTCAGCTTTCTATCTGTCAAATAATGCTGTGCAACGCTGTGCTAATCAAATAGGAAGCTATAACCAACATAGATTTCTGAGCAAGAACACTATGAAGAAGTGCTTCTTAAGTGGTTAAGCAATAATTCATAAGCTTTTTTTTTTAAGTGTATATGCAAGATTTCCTGTTTATTTTAGTTCCTGAAAACGGCTGTTAAAAATGAGCTGTTTGTCTTTGGACTGATGGATTTCTGTCACTCCAAGTCACTGCTGTGGAAACCTGCAAATACTGCGGAGAAAAGCAAACATAAGGCTGCAAAACATAGGTTTAGATTTATTTTTTAATGTTTCTTGTCCTTACCTTGGATTTCATAATAAAACATAGGTGTGTGCTTTAATTTAAGAAATTATTAAATGCTGGCATTTTCAGTTTCTTTGACCCACATAGTTTTACTATGTTTTGCAAAATTGAATACATCCAAGTTCTGAGGATGTATGATTTTCAGAATGAAGTGCATTACTTTTGGAACTTCAACAGCTAAAAGTTTGAAAGGTGCAATAAGATATTTCACTAGTTGTTATTATTTGCCTGTACTGCTAAACACAGAAGAACTTAGGGAAAGCATAAAAGAATTAAGATTTGGGAATCCTTCAAGATTTTCATCCTACATCTCATAATTCAGATTTAGGTATGAAGGAATTGCTGCCACTCAGTGGCAGATACAAACATACAGAAAAATATATTCAGTTACATGGCTGTGATGTCTGTGTGGGTAATGAGAAGGTCATAAGGCAATTCTTCTCAGGCAATATGTGTGACGTAATTGATCAGGAAGATACTCATATTGTTCTTACCGGAAAAGATCTCCTTGTTAATTTTTTTGCTATTTTGTGCTTCATGAATTATAACCCACCTTTTCGTTAGACGTAATCATACAGTAGGGTCATATATTTTAATGCAGTAGTGAAATAGCATAATAATTTTTACTTTTGATCACACAGCATAGATGAAAAGATACTCTATGGAAGGAATTACTTAGAAACTATTTCTAAACTAAAAAGCTTAAGGAATTTTCTAGGTACATTTCTTAAAAAGAAATCTTTAGAAGAATCTCTCAAAGACAACTTGGCTAATTGATGCTATATAGATGTAGGAAGTAACAATAAATGTTGGAAAGATGCCATCTATTATTAAAGTAACTGATTCCCTGGGAAAAGCATAGAAGCTTTCAGGCCTCTGCGTTTATTTTGATGTCTAAAAGCCGCAGTCATTACAATTAAAGTCCATTCAGATTAAGTCCCATCGCTGGAAGTGTTCAGGACCAGGTGAACAGGACTTTGAGCAAGCTGCTCAAAGTGGAAGGTGGAAGATGTCCCTACCCGTGGCAAGGGGGTGGGACTGGATGATCTTTAAGGTCCCTACCAACCTTAACCAGCCCGTGATTCTGGTGAGTACTTCAGGGCCCATAGTTTAAATTAACCATCCATTCTTGTTCCCAATTGAAGGGCTTCGCTGTCACCCTGCCTCTGTGCTGAGGCACAAATTTGCACTCTGCCCATTCATAGCTGGATCTCAGCTCTGGCTGCTGCTCCCAAAAAGAGAGGCCCCTTCCCCACCTCTCACTCCCCAGCTGTGCCTGGAAGTGGGACTGTGGCAGGTGTGGATGTGCCAAGTTCAGTCAGGGCAGCTGATCTGCAGGGAGCTGCAGTGGCCCAAGCCCCAGTGAGGCCTGGGCAGTGTAAATAATGTTACAGGTGTTGGCCAGCACTGAGGTATGTGCCTGGGTCATGTTCATTGACACAAGTATTTCAGTTCCCCAAAGCTAACTCAGGTGTGTCTCTTCCTGATGCAGTCCCAGTGCATTGTGTGCCTGTAGTCCACCATCCCCTTCACTGCATTTGCAAAGTATGTACTTTAACTAGTGCAGAAAGAATGGAGGAAAAAAGGAATAGGCTGGGGATTGAACTATTTGTTGCGGATGAGTCAGAGCTGAATGTGAAAGATGACAAGAAGGGATTTACCAGTGGAGTCTGGGGGCTGACTGATTTCATTAGGAGCCGAATTCCTCTGTTAATCATCCTCTGATGAGAACGATTATGTGACTTTACTCTGGGGTTACCCTTGCATTGCAATGCAGCTTCTCCATTCTGCTTATCAGGTTCTGCCCAAAAGCTGCCTAAAAAGCACTGAAACAGTTTGTGTTCCAGTAGTTTCTTAACTGCTGCTCTGTGACAGAACTTGTCGTCTTCCTCTGAGTCTGCCTTTATCTGCATAATCCAAGTGCAGAATTTATTTCTGTAGAGCTCTGTGTCAAGCCAAAGGCCAAGGAGCAGGAATAAGGAAAGGGGGAAAGCTGCACCCGTTCAAAGCCATTTGGGTAGCACATTAAAAGTAATCATTCTGCATCCGCTTGGCTGCACTTTGCAAAGATGCAATTAACAGAAATGAGCCTGGGAGTGCTCTTTACAGCCTTGGTAAAATAATGCTGAAGTGCTCTGTGTTGTCTTCTCATTTCAATGGCTGTTACTTCTACCCGAAAGAGTTTTTACACTTTCTTAAAGAGGCACTGCCTCTTCAAGCCAGAGCTACCCCGACAGGTTTTTATGGTATTTGAGTACTCCAGCAGAAATCTGCTCCATAGGAAGCAATGTATTGCCTCTAACTCTGCAGGACCACCTAGGTTATCCATACTGTCTGTGCGCCTGGAAGCCTCACTGGTGTGCTGCTCCTGTACCAGAGGCACCAGGAAAGGTAGGGAAATGAGAGATCTGGCACACAGGAGTACTGGGAACTGCGCAAATCTGACCTTGGCAAGAGTCATGCAGGATTTATTTCTGGTCTTCTCTATACTGGACTCTGTTATTTCACATAACATGGCTACAGAGGATAGAAATCTGATGTGAATGTCTACGTGCTTGGAATAATTTTCTGTTGGCTTTTTTTTTCTCTTGATTAAAATTTATGCAAGTGGAATATTATGTCTGCCTTTTGATGACAGCAAGGTGCCCTGACGTCCATGAAGTTATGTTTTGAACCTGTTGCTTTTTTCTGATTGACAATAGAGCTGACAGTTTCTGAATAAAAGATGGAAGTGATGCAGCACAGATTTATATCAATAGTTGCAAATACAAGAGACAGGCCATAAAATAAATTCTTTGCAAATACTGCTCAAGCCAAGAAAGTGCATAAAACCACAGAATACTTTTTATGGTATCCTCTTACTGAAATTAATGTGTTTTCTGGTAATTGCTTTGCCATTGAGTGCAATGCTCTATCTGGAAAAGTTTATTTAAGGATACTTAAGCATAGTTGGTATTCATATGATAATAATCACCATCCATAAAGTCTGGGAATGACTATCACAGATAACTTCATGGAACTGATCCATGTTAAGCTTTTAGCCTTGGATGATACTTGTCTGACTGCTAAGGGAGGAGGGTGTGACATTAAATCTCCTCCAGTTTAATCAGCCAACTATCAAACTTTAAAAAAAAAAATTCAGCAGTACCTCTATGCCTCAGAACAGGTTATTCTGAATTCCAAGGTGCTACCTGCTTTTGAGAACAAACAGATGTGTAATGTATGTACATATCCTGCTATTTCATGTACTTTGCTTAGAGCTGTGAGCAAGATATGGTCTTACTTCTTTGAGATGTAACTAAGTGGTTTCCCTTTTACCCATTGGAAGTGAAAGTGGAGTCAGGAGAGCTCCTTGGAGACTGGATGATAGGGCAGGGTATCATTGTTCTGGACGTTGTGTCTGTGGCAAAGAGACCCTCCTAAACCAGGCTCTTCCCAGACCCTTTAGTAAGGGTGCCCCTCTTTTCTGAAGAGCTGCATGTGGGCTGACACTCTTTCCCCTCCACAGGGCTCAGAGAAGTTGTCTGAATTAATATCTTGTTTCTCACCTTGTGGATGGCTGAAAATCTCTAAAATGTTACATGCGTTTGCACATGAGTGGCTTTGATTTGCATTTTGTTTAGTCCTTTGCAGTCTCATAAATTATTTAGGTATTTACGGACTTGATTTAATCTTGGCTGCCTGCTATCAATACAGCACATCTTGAAACATATGCATTAAATCTAAACTTCAGCTTATTTTCCCACACCCCTGAGCTATGAAGTAATTCATGCTACTGATCTGGAGCTAGAAGCCCAGACCTGTGTTGGTTTAGCCTCGTTGTTTATTTTGTAATAAATTTGTACTGATGAGATGACAAAGAGAGAGACTACATGGCTGTTTAGCACTCAAGTGTTGAGCTACTCTCTGAGTGTTTGATTTTATTTACTCCTACCCCCATCAACACCTATTTAATAGAGATCTATTGAAATCTTTGTTTGTATACTTGACTCTATCATATTCTCTGGTTTCTTGAGGAAATGCAGTTTAAGCTTTGCCATGGCTTTTCTGCTGAAGGAGCTCTTGAAATCTGAGTGTTTGTCAGGATCACTTTGTTCCTCATCATTTTAAGGATATTTAATTTACTTCAGTGCATTGAATGCATCAATATTCACCAAGAGGAACAGCTTAAGGAAGAAGGATTTTTGGTTGTGATACCAGAGTTTTCTGATAGTAAAGCTTTTATTTTTTTCAAGATTTAGATGCTTGGACATGTGGATAGATATTTGAAAAGATGATCAAAACTGTCTTGAGGTTAAACTTGGCTTCTGAAGTCTTTGTGTGGGAAATTCTGAGTACAAGGGCAGTAAAGCAATTGCTAACACATTGTTTGATGTCTGAACTAGGTTTTCTAGTAAACTGTATTTGATTCTTGCTTGAACAAAAGAGGGATCTTGTATTTATTTTTAAAATAAACAGTCCCTCCTTTTTGTTTAAAAAGTCCTGTGTGCAGAAGTTTGGTAGGAAGATATGGTCCAGCCAACAGTGTTCATCATATGCTTTTGACTTGTGTTCTCATGAAAAAGTAAGATAGAGACATAGTGCAATAACATTGAAAGACTGTAATGTTTGAAATATGACAGGCTGCCCTGTTTGTTTTATCTCATGATGTTTATGATATGTTTTGGAATTCCTCTTGGTGGCTGCATTTTGCTGGTGTGACTTTGTAACCAAAACGGGTATTTTGTGCCTCACTGATTTCATTAGGGCCTGCTGAGAAACTGTTTCACTTGCTAAGGAACACTGTTGCATCTGAATATTTTACTGAAAAAAGTCTAGTGAGAGTGAATTTTATTTTTGCCTGTTTAAAAAAATATATATTTCATGTATATTTCTGTAAGAATGAACAGAGGTGGCTGTGTTACATCAAGCAGGTGCAGTCAGATTCAGTAATTTTGATAACGAACTCTTTCACTAGATCTGAAACCCTTAGTCATACAAGTATCTCTGCAGGTGAAGGAGTAGATTTGACTATAGATGCTTTCAGTATCGATGGATTTGGGTTTTTCTAAAGAATGTTTTTAATAGTCTGATTCCTGCACTTGCTGATCAATGATGATTACATTTCTTCCCATCGAGTGTGCTGGCCTGTAATGCTGTGCTCATGCTGAGCTGTGAATTGCTCAACAAGGGTTCAGCTGGTTCCTTAAGTATGTGATGACTGTGGCCTTTGCTGAACTCAGATAGTCTCACTAATGACTTGGGGATGCTGATTGCCAAATATCCAGAGTAGGTCAGCATGTCAGGGAATTGTGAGCCCTCTCAGGTTACATTTGCTTACATTCCTCAGTATAGAGGCGACAGATGCGATTTCTGTTTGACAAGTTTACCTAAGAAGCAGCATCCCAGGAGCAAGAGCATCTAGCTATGGACCTTCACTTTGCCAGGTAACTTAAGAGCTAAAATTCACCCAGCTGTGCTATGAACTGAATGCAGTGAGCCGTTGGCACTGGAATATGTCTTCTCCCATTGTCTCAGCTGAAAAGGAGATGCCAACATCCCCAGCTACCTCATTCCTTCAAACCTAGCACAGCTTAGGGAAGGACAGGTTAAACCAGGGGTCAGCAGACAGCATTTGCCTAGAAAAAAAATATCTTGGGGAACTAGAGAGCAGGAGACACAGCTTGAAGCAGTATTACAACTTTGGCAGGTATCACGGCCCCAGCTCTGCCCGGTGAAAGAAGCATCTCTTGATGTGCAAGTCCAGTGAAATCATTCTACTGGGGATTCCTCACCTTTACATTAACAGAAGAGAATTTTCATGAGGGAATATTGCCAGGTATTTTTTCCTGGTGGATTTAAATTTTTTTGTAGTAAAGGCCATTTGAAGAAACATGTTATTTGGACCAAGAATTTATAGGTCTCTCTGTTAATCCCCACCGTGGCTTGTATGAGGTTCTTAGGACTTATTTTCTTTTCTCCGGTTTTCTTGGACCCTTACAATGAGGGAATCTGCAATCAATTTGTACCTCTCAGCTCATCTGTAATTGCAGAATATCTGTTCTGTTGCACTTTCTGTTCTGTATACTTTAGAACATTGTAACTTTTGAAGGTCCTCTGGAATCTGAATCTCCCTATTTATTTGGTCTCATTTCAGCAGAGGTTGATTTTTCTCTCCGGGAAGTCAGGGTGTATCTGTCTCATTCCCTCAGTAGTCTCAGCTGGGATTTTTGCCTTCCCTAGCTGAGCCATTGCAGCCTGGGCAGAGGTTCCTCAGGGCTGCTCTCTGCAGAGCAGAGTTCCAGGGAAGGGTGGGGTTTGTGCCACATGTGCAGTGTGCTGTTGAACTGCTGTCACTGCACCTGCACTGCAGGCTTGGTGTGCAAACACCTCACATGGCAGACCTAGGGAAGTGCTGTAGGTGTCCGTGTGGGTTCATTTTATCTAAAATTAAAGCAAGTTTTGTCCAAAGTGAGTGAGAATGCTCTGTTGCAGCCTATATGGGTTTTTACTCAGCAAGCCTTTCCGCATGGCCATTTTCCAAAAGATGAAGTTGTTGGATCTGCACCACAGACACCCCACCTGCCCACTGAAGGGAATATGGGGCTTGCTTGTAAGGGAAAGCAAGAATGCTGAAACTGCCATTTGGGCAAGGAAGTTGATTGATTTCTGCTGTGAGGCAAGATCAGGTGGGAAAGAGAGGTACCATGAGTGCAGACATGGTCCTGGAGCATGGCAGGGGCAGCCCACAGTGATGAGAAATGCCAGGCTCTGAGATGCTGCTTGCCCATGTCACACCCTGTGCTGCCTGCCCTGCTCCTGCTCCATCCTCGGGAACTCCTCCCCAAAACTCCTGTAATACAACCCAAATGCTGTCACCAGGGCCAGGGTGGAGAGAGGAAGTGGAGCTCTGGTTTGTTGCTGTATCCTGGTTTTTGTTTCAGTTTAATTTGCAAGCTTGCTGATTTCTTGCAGTGCCACTAAGATTTTTCAAGGCAACCCTAAGGTTTTAATATAATCTGTTCCAGTGTCTGTCAGATTGATTTTCTGACCTATTTTGGGTCTTGCAATTTGGAATTAATGTTGCTTTCCTTTTCCAGTGGGTGGCAGTTGAAGCAAAGAGAAATGTTCATTTGCTTGAAAGTTTATATAGATATGGATTTAAGGAGAAGAAGCCAAAATAAGCCAGTTGTTCATTGTCTGTTCTTATGTTGAATTTCTTTCTTTTTGTCTTGCATCTTGCAGCTGGAGAAAAGAACAAAGACCTCTTGTGAGCAAAATCCGCTTTTAGTTTCAATCTCCTACTTTTTGTATGTTGTTCTGTACTCATTTCCTTATTCTCTTACCAGTTAATAACTGTGAACCCAATCTTTCCATCTCTAGAACTCTGCATTGCATAAGCCTCCTTTCAAAACTTTGAAGCAGGGAGCTGCTGACTTCTTGCAGCAGTGTTCACCTCCCAGAAATGTATTTTGATTTTGAATGTGACATATAATAGCATTTCTTTCTCCTTTTAAAAAGCTCATCTCGTCAGGAAGTCTTTAATACTGATTATTTGAAATTTAATGTGTATTTTACCTCTAATATCTGTGCCCTTGCAGGGCCAAATTTTAACCAAAAATTACTTTCATGCAGATTTCTTATATGGAGTTAGTACATATCTTATTCACATCTGAGTTCAAGCAGATGTTATTAAAATAAGCAATACTTGGAATCCAGTGTGCTAGCTAAAGTGCACATTAGTGCATTGAGGAGGCAGTTCTGAATAAAACACTAGTATCTGTTTATGAGAATATAAATGTATTTTGATGTATAAAATACTGCAGTTCTAAGTATGGTAGAGATTAAGTTAAATCTATTCTTCTAAAATTGTAAGAAGTGTCTATATCAGTAGTGAAACCAAATGAGAGGTTGGTAATTATTGTTGGATCAAGGAGCAGAATTTAATGTACTTTAAGAAGAACCAAATTTTACTTTTTTTTTTTCTTTTTCCAAAATACTTAAATCATGAAAGAACTTTTCCAGGATTTCCCAGTTCTTTATTTTGTGGATAAATATTTAATGTTGTATAAAAAGCAGGGAAGTATTTTATTTGAGTGATTTTTTTTTCCCTCTAAGGATGAACTAGCCATTCATCTTCTATAATGTGTGATTATAGCTAAATTAGCAAGTAATCCCCATCTTTTCCGTAAAGAAAATGAGCTCTGCATAGGTATATAATGACTGAGGCAGTTTATCATAGCTAAGCCTTGTCTAAGCATATGTGCCAGTCCACTTTAAGTCTGCTCTTAAATTGATGGAGTCAAATACAAAGGCTTGTGCAAACACAATAATTCTAAATGTTTATAAACTGATTTGCTGCTTGTGTGGATACAAATTCTGCTGCACTTTGGTTGATGGATGAAACTTGCAAAATGATTTAGGACTCTAAATGGAAAAATATCCAGGAAGAAACCTTTCTTCCCCTTCTGGCCAAGTAAAATGACAAGAAATTAATTACCACAGCAGCAACAAGTTGAGCTTTGTCTGGTTGTAACAAAACTGATTTTACTTAGCAGCACTACTCTATGGTTCTAACAACCTAAAATGGATTTTTTTTTTAAGTAAAAAGGTACTCTGAAAGTCATGACATAGCATGATCTCAGTTTTGTCGAAGGGACACA
The DNA here is from genome assembly GCA_013397075.1 of Rhabdornis inornatus. Classification (NCBI taxonomy): domain Eukaryota; kingdom Metazoa; phylum Chordata; class Aves; order Passeriformes; family Rhabdornithidae; genus Rhabdornis; species Rhabdornis inornatus. The sequence goes on from VWZS01005150.1 coordinate 74,661, forward strand.
CTCAAATAGAAAATTACTCCTTTGAAAGTCATGACTTGTTCTTTTCCTTTTTTTTTTTTTTGTTACAAGACTGTATAATAACATCTCTGACTTTAATGCAAGTCAGTAGAAAAAAAACTCCCACATTTATTTTCAGTGCCTTTATCTGTCAATTACTGGAATATCATTTGCTGGAGAATGATGCTTCTATAGATGGTGAGGAAAAGCCTCTAAGTTATTTTAAAACATTTTGATACACACATCATGTGTGATGGCATGCTTGAATTTGGGAGGGTTTTATACTTCCTTTAAGACTTCATCCAACTGGCAAATAGATCTTGTTTAGAGGGCTGTGGAAGGGTTTTTAGCATTAATCCTACTTTAGATTGAAAAAAACATCTACATGTATTGTGATTTGGATATTTTTCTTTCTTTGCTTTTTTTTTTTAAATAAATCTGATTTTCTTGCTGTTGTTTCATTCTGCTTCCCAGTGAATAAAGCCGATCCTAATACTGGAAAAGTTTTGTGTGAGTCTCAAGCAGAGGGATGTTTTCTTTGTTTGCTTTAAACAAACCGTGCGGGTTACACGGCTCTGTTTTGAATTAACAGCTCTGCAAGCTGGGCTGACCATTTAATGCTTCTCAGACACTGAGCATTCAAATACTTCAAAGGAAAGACAGCCATACCTAGTGTTTTATCCTCCTGAAAGCACAAAAAAGGATGCCAGACTCATGTAATTGAAAACGTTTGCTGTAGGCAAGGTGTCCCAGGCAGTCCAAGGTGGAAGAACTTATCCCTGTTCTGCTGTGTTTAGTTTTGCTTTGGTTAGAAGGGGCACCCTGCTGCCTTATGGTAGGTGACTTAAAACTTTGCCTGTTTATGTCTCTCTGATTTTGGTTTTATTCTTGTGGTCCTTTAGCTCTTATTTGGAGTTCTAGGGGTGAAGTCACAGTAAATGGAGAGTAGCATTCTTAATGCTCTTCTGATCAGGGTCTTATTTTCCAAAGTCCACTTAATACCACTTTTTAATTGCTTAGCCGTTCAATCTCCTAAAGTAATTTGTTAGGAAAGTTACAAAAAAAAACCTCCCACTTTGCAGTCCATCAGTGTCTGTACTGTGTAAGCCTTTTAAAGCCTGTATAAATACGCCAGTGTAGCTCTATCTGCTCTCTGTGCTCAAGGTGAGAGGCAGTGGAGGGAAGCAGGGGCAGGTGGGGGTGATGTTTGGAGCTGGATGTGGGACTCTGGAGAGGTCAGACAGTGACAGTGCTGTCATGCTGGGTAGCAGAATTGTTCTGCTTCTGCTGGACCCCTGAGAAGTTGAGTAGTTGGGGTAATTGCTTGCTGCGTGCCAGAACATGGGTAGTGAAACTTGTGTTTGTTCAGAGTTTTGGTTTTGGGGGATTGGGTATTTGGTTGTGGTGGTTTGGTTTTTTTTAGGGTTTTTTTGCCTGTTTTTCCTCTTGCAGTAACCCAAGAGTCGGTGCCTGGTTGGGACACCCCAGCAAGTACTGTCAGTGTCCCGTGGTTTACTGCCTACCCCATCTGTCACAGGCTGAGCACTGAGCTGTCCCGCTGGGACACAGCCACAGCTCCCATCCAGCAGTGCAGGACTGACCACGCTGAGCTCAGCTCTGTGTGCTGCAAAGCAACACCCACTGCTGTCCTTGCACAGCCCCAGCCCTTCTCTGTGCAAACTGGAGACATTTCCACTGTACAATGTTGTATCAAAGATGAGGTAGATGTTCTGCTAACGTCCTAGGGAAAAGCAAATATACTTGAGACTTGTGAATTTTCCTGTGCATCCTTTGTGGCTTTATGATGATAAAGTTTCTAAGAGATTTATTTTCCTCAAAGTTAGGTTTTACATGTATAATTCACATATTTTGTGCCTGTGCAGGTGTGTTACTAAGATGGCAGTAAAATGAGTGGAGTAACAGAGAGGGTTTTGTGCTCTGGGAAAAGAAGCTGGAAAAGCTTTTTTGGTCCATTTCACCTTTCCAAAGATTCCAGCTGGACTCGCTCAGTATCACTTGGAGCCGTGTTCTGATACCAACTGCTGCTCTCTGGAAGCACTTGCACAAAACCAGGGTAGCAGTGTCATACTGTCCTCACATTTACCTGAGATTGTGGCTAGCTGAGCTTGCAAATCTTCACACTCAACTGTACAGAATTTCTCATTTTGAATCTTATGAGTGCTTGATCTGATAAATTGCCGGAAGGGCACGTTCTGGTTATCAGTGAGCAGAATCCTTTCCCATTGGAGACAAAGTGTGGTGAAATGGAAGACAGAAGCTATGGGAAGTCCCTGTTGTGTGTTTGAGGCAGCCACAAGCTGGAGTCTCAGGTTGTAGATCAAAGAATTGGAGATGTGCTTTAAGCCTCTTGGGCTTTCTACAATGCAATGACTTCAACTGTTGCAGCATTTTTTATTAAATTTTTCTCAATATTCCTATGCTATATAGAAGTAGCCCTCTTGTAGTTTGTGTTCAGCTTGGCTTGGATAGCTGGAGGTGGAGAGAATTGGCTGAAGGACTTTGTCACCATTTTTCCATTAGTTGCATCTTGCCAAAAACTCAAACAGTGCAATTGCTCTTTTCTTTTCAGATGTGTAGTGCTGTGTGACATCAGGTGAATATGACATTTATCAATAATGAAAATGCTCAGCTGAGCAGTAATAACATCTACAAATAAGTAGTAATGCAAACAAGTAATAAGTAATCTCTAGCAAGTGACATATTAAGAGGGAGTAGGCTGTTTGCTTCTGTTCCTTTAATGTGGATCCTGGAATCCAGAGGTTGATTGTCTCTGACTGTACATTTCATAAACACATCTCTAAGCTCATTCTCACATCATTTATATGTTGAAGTTGCCCTAGTTCTGAATTGGCCTTTTGGAGAACAATGTTAGTGCTCTTCGTTTTCAGGTGTTGCTAAATACTAAGAAAGAAATTAAAATGTGAGCTTTTACTTTGAAACAGTTTTTAGATGATTGGTTGTTCGTTCTAACAGTGCAAATCAAAACACTGCATTCTTTGTAGGTCAGTAGAAAGGGCTGAAGTGGTAAAAGGGAGGTGACCATGGGCTATTTGAGGGATCCCCACTGATGGGAGATTCCCAGGGGCCTGAGAGGGGACTGCAGATGAATTTCATCCTGTTAGTTCCATCCAGTGCTAGCAGTGCTGGAGGAACCCAGCAGGGAAAGTAAAATGCTGATTTATTTACTTCAGAGCCCAACCAAGAGGCAGAAGCCTCTGTACTTCACCCTGCCCAGAGCCTTTGCCTGCTGCAAAGACATCCAAGTTTATCTGTTGCTGTTAGACTTTGCTTTGTGACACATCCTCAAATACTGCACAGCCCATCATATCAGGAAGAAATTAGATAGTGCCTGGAGTTACTTGGGTTCACCAGACTTTGACCAACATCTGAGTAAAACCAGATTGAAAGCAGTACAACCGGTTTTCCTTTTGCTGTAGCCGTGTTTACAAAGATTTCAGTATGGCCATCATTTACCTGGTTTGGTAGCACTGATATTGACAGAGAAATAAATGAATTCTTACATTCATACTTCATGCTTGCAAGATTGTGCTTCAAGAACGAAATTTCCCTGATTTCAACCAGAAAACACATTTAATTAAAATGTTAATGAAGCTGATATATTTTTTTTTTTTTTATTTCTGATGCAATTGTTCTAACCAGTGCTATTGGGTCAAGGGACGTGGGCTATGTGTGTCCTCCCAAAACAAACACTGATAAAAAGCCCCTATCTTTCATTGATAAAGTGTGGAAACAGTAAAATGTAATTTTAATATTGCCTCAAGAAAGAGAGAAATCGATTTCAGACCTCAAATGCTGTACTTTAAAACATATTTTGGCATTCTGGGGATATTAGTCCTAGTAGAGCATGTTTCACAGAATTGAAACTCATCTTTTCACTTTATGTTCCTGTGCTCTACTTTCTTTTCCCTGCCTTTTCTGTGCTTTGCTAAAAAGAGAGATGGAGTTCAATACTTTTGTTTTCTAAGAGGCATGTTATACAAAGAAGTTCTGCAGTGAAACTTTTTAAATCATGAAACTCCAAAAAGCTTTGTTTTACTGTTTCTCAGCTTGCTCCCTGCCTTGACCTTTGGTTCCTGTATTTTAGGATACATAAGTAGCAAATACTGAAAAACTGATTTTAAGAAACTTTACTGGGTTACTTTAATTCTCCCTCTTAGTTTAATCCTTCAAGAGACTAATGGCAGTTCTTCTGGTGCTCCTAGGAAACACTGAAGTGAGTCCATTTTTAAAACAAATAATCAATTCCAAAGGTAATTCTATCAGGAAGCAGTGTACTGCAATTTAATGAATTTCTGAGATCAGTCCTTAAGTCATCTTTCTCTGCCATTAATTTGTAATATGGAAACTGCTGGTTTTAGATGTGTCCTGGTTTTGGAGAAAAAAACAAATTGATGGCCTCTGAAAATGTGTACAATGTTAGTATCTCGTTTATTTAGAAATGGATAGTAAAGCTCCAGAGAAAAACATGTGATGTGGTAAAATGTGTTTGCCCAAAATTAAGTGTCTCAGTCATCTTATAAGGGATTGGGAGTATTTGGGTTTTTTTTCCCACTTTTTAAATTCTGATGAAAATCCAGTGTGCTGCTGTCAAGTCCTCAGCAGCTTGCAATCAGATGTTCCCGTGATCTGTCACAGCAATTAATTTGTGTGATATTCAAAGGAGCAACTTAAAAGATTTTTCTTTCCTTTTAATTGCTGAAGTTTGGTACTAACCTTCCCAATGATTTGTTCAGTAGCAGGCAATGCACAGTGAGCTGGAATTCATAAGTTGCTCATAGCTGGATGTTTTTCCCTTTCAAAATACTTCGTAAAGTCAACAGAGGGGTGAAAACTCTGTAAAATTCAGAGCGACTGTACTGTCATCAAACAAATCTGCAGGTTTGTACTCTGAGTCTCTCACATTTCGTGCTTATTTTATTTGGTGAAATACTTTGAAAGAGCTGATATGGCATTAGTGTGAAGTATAAAGTTATACAAATAAAGTCATGTATTCCTATAAAACCCCACCTCTGGAAATGCATTAGGGCATAGAAGTTTTGGTTCTTTTACAGTAGTTGGTTTGTCCTTCCTAGTTAGATTTTCCCATGTTTGAAAGGGTCTTTGTTTCACTCTGGCTTGTGTTGCCATTGATATGCAGGTCTGAGGTTCTCGTGTTCAGGGAACATTTGGCTGCACTTACCGTGCTGCTTCTAGTAAAGCTCATAGAGCAGAGTGTTGTCTTGGAAAGTGTAACAGATTGGGTTTTATTCAGCTGGTGTATTTTGGACCTTTACTGTGTTCTCATTTATCTCTCACTCACAGAAACACTAAAATGGCAGCCATGTAATCTTTTTTAGATTGTAAAGCCTTTGTTATGGCTCCAGAGTTTGCTGCCTGATGCTTTACTGTGTGCTTTGATCCTGTTTTTCTGGTTTGTGTTTTTGTTTGGTTTGGGGTTTTTTTTCCCCTGGTGCCTGTGGAAACGTTCAAAGTCCTGATTATTTTCAGGGACTAATATAACTTTTTATGGGATCATACTGAAAAAGGGCTTTGTTAGATTAGTGAAGCATTAATGGGCTTTGCTTCATTTGCAGTTGTGTTTTTTGCTAAATCCTAACTCTTCTCTATTGAGGGCATGGCTTTAATAATTTTACTTTCTGCCTCCAAGCTGGCTCTTTGTTAACAAGGAAAAGATTCCTGGTGATGCTTCATCTGAAACATTCATCTGTTGGTTATTCCCTGACTTGGTTTCTGTTGTTCATATTTGAGTTACTGTCTAAATTCAGGGTATTCAGTTGTGATAAACCATAGCAGTTGCAAAAAGCTTTGTCTCCTTGTAGAGAGCCCACATGTAGTATTTAAAATAATTATTCTTGATTCAGTGTTAGTGCTCAAGAGAGCGAGCATGAAACAGTTCCATTTGGCTGCTGCTCCATTTACCATGTGGAAAGCTTCTCTCTTGTGGCTCTGCCTGGTTTATCTGGAAAAGCAGGAAAAGTTTTCAGGCTACAACACTCATTTCGGTGGAGTCTTAGTTTCAGTGGTTGGCTGTAATTTCCTGCCAGGTGCAAACACTTGGTCCTGAAGGATTTGGTCACTGTGGCTTAGATTTACCACAGCCTGGTCTTAAAAGCTGTAGGTTACCTAGAAGAAAACTCATCTGTCTAGGAAGATACTGACAAAGAAAATTCAGGACAAGGGATCAGCAGTGAGTCTGCAAAATATTTCTTTTGTTTTTTATTATTTCAGTTAATAGAGTTTAACTTAGTAGAGTGAAATTTTTGTGGTTAGGCTGTACTAAAAACAGGTAGGAAGCACAGACTGTTGTGCTGAGCTCCCTAAGAAAGACAAACTTGGTGACTTTTTGAGTTAGTACATTACTCATTGACTACCTTGCGTATTCAAGGAAAAAAATCCCAGATACTCCCCCGATGATGTGACTGTTTCTGTCTTGCCTAAGCATGGTTACAGCCCCTATCCAAGAAGTTTAGAAGGCAGAGTGAAATCTTTGCCAAGTATGAAAGACAGGTATGACAGGCAAGTGCTGTTGGCAGGCAATTTCGTTTATTATGCAGCTATTTGAAGGGGCAAGCCGCCAGCTTTCCACGTTAAAGGGAAGATAATTGCCTAACAAGGTCACTGGGAACAAGGAGTACTGTGGGATAGAAATTTTGTCCTGTCCCTTGGTAGAACAGATCATTTTATTTCATTGCATTCTGGAAGGACCCATGGGGTCTAAATCATGCCAGTTCCAGACACTGTATGTGTACCATGTCTCCCATTGCCAGCCAGAAAAATGATTTTATGAAATGTTGGAAAGTGCCCAAATGAAAAAATGCAAACTAGAACTGAGGCAGTGTATAGTAATGTAGTACCTTGCTTAAATGTATAAAGAGAGGGGGAAGGTGGGGGGTTTTTGTTCTCTTTAATTTAGTAGGAATGGTGTGTTATTTTGGGGGGAGATTTTCTGTTTATTTGCTTAAACTGCTCCAAAGATAGTGTCAGTAATTTTCTTGTTCACTGCATTTGTGATTAGAGTAAGTCAAATTTTTTTTCAGGGTAATTTCACAGTGTCATTGAGGTGGAATTAATTGCATTCTAAAAGAGGGGAATTGTTATAGGAAAAGTAAGTTTCTCGTCTATTTAAGATACTAATCTCATATTTTAGAGATAGACACAGCTATACCTGTGTCTTCAGAGTACAGTCCAGGTGATTTATAGCCACGTCCTAATATAGGGCTGAATTTTTTTTTGGATGAAACTTAAAAACTCCTCTGTCCCTTTGAGGCAGGAAACATGCAATGTCTATGGAACTTCAGTATCATGATTAAAATTAGAGATACTTGTAAGTAACCAAAACCACATCTACGAATCAGAGAGGTTAAGCAGCTTCAGTGGAGTTTGCTGGCAGTCATGACTGTAATGCCTGTCAGAGGCTGTTGTTGCTGGTTTGAGTGAGTCATTTGGGTAACAGAGGTCATAATTTAATTTGTAGTTGTGTACATAAGTACATGGAGCACGGGAACCACCTGTTAACTACTTCTGCATTATATTTTTACTGTCTATCATTCAAAAATGTATTTCCAAAGGGAGAGGAGCAATCTGAAAGAGGTATGTGCTTGTATAAGTTAAACTGCATGTATTCAGAGCGAGTTTTATCTTTGTGATACCCCATTGAAATATTTTTATGATACTCAAATAATGCACATGGAATAGACACAATTAACTGTTGGTCAACTTCCAGAAAAGTTGCTCGATGTTTTCTCAGAAGGCACCATCCTTTAGCTTCCTGGTAAAAGAGGAAGTATTGTTTGGAAATAATCCAGTGATCCATCTAATGATTTTCCGTAGCTCTGCACCTGATGGAAGATTAAAAAAAAAAAAAAAAAGTAAAGAGCTGCTTTTCTGCTATTGATGTTTTGTTCCTTCTGAACACAAAAGTGCCCAGCTGCCCTTACAATAAGATGAAGAGAAAAATAAAAACAAAAAAGGCCTTGACCGAAGTCTTAAAATGGTATGGGGGCTCTCCCTGCCTCTGCAGCCCAGGACCAGCCCTCTCCTTCATCTCCCCCCATCAGCAGGGATGGCCCATCACTCCAGTCCCCAAGCTTAGAGGTGATACAGTTCAGCTTTGCTGAGCCTGCTGAGAAGCTGGCTCCCAGTCAGGGCTGGTTTATCCATCATATCCCTTTCTGGCAGATGCCTCCTCCTAAGAAGACACATACTGATTTAGGAGCTGAGCTGAAGTTGTGGTCCCTGGAATGCATCCTGACAAGGACACTGCCACTCAGAGGAGTGTGGTCCAAACACTCACACGTGAGCTATTTATTCCCTTAAATTGTGGAGGCATTCATTCCCAAGTTGAAGCACAACTGTTTTTTTCCCCAAAGTACTTAACTCCTATTTTCAAGACCTAGGAATTCCCAGTACCATATCAGAGTGCCCATGGTGTTGATGCTTCTTGTTCTTTACTGTGTTTTTCAGTAAACTCTGTGTTACCATGTACTCTCCTATAGTTTGTTTGAGCAGAAATGTTTCTCTGTAAACTATGCCAAAAAGAGGGGTTAAAATTCTCCAGAAGTTATAGGAGCTAGCTGATGAATGTGGAGAAGAAAAGAATTCTTCCAAAGATACTTAATTAGGGTTTGTCACTTGAAAAAATCATAAGCAGACTCAAATCTTTGATAATCCAGAACTCTGTATCTACAAGCTGTTAGTTTGCTTGAAAAGGGAAAATCGTTTATGTTGTGTGTTTTCCCAAAATCCAGGCCATCAAGATCTGCCCCCTGGATTATTAAGACACAGGTAAAAGCTAGCAACAAAAGTAAAAATTTTCAAGTTCCTCTCCCTCTTTTCCTCCCACTTGTTGCCTATTTTTAATCCCGTGCTAGATACAGTTGACAGGCAGTGATCTAAACTCTCTTAACAGTTTGGCTTTCAAACATGTTTGAGTCACTTGCTCCAGGTCTAGATCTCTCCTTTTTGCTCTGTGGGTTGGCTCTTACTTACTCTCACACTCTGCCCACTGTGTGGTCGAGAACATTTATTTCACCTGCTAAATACCTATGAGGAAACAATCTTGAGCTCTTCAGGAGCTCTGGTTATCTCTGTTTGTTCATCTGAAGTTGTAGTTTGCATTGCTTGTACTCTTGGCTCTCAATGTCATGTGTGAGTCTCCTGTTAGATACTTGAGCATTATTTATGGAGTGTTTGTAAACTTACAGGCAGAGTGTCTGGGAATGTTTGCTGTGTTCCCATGGAGCTGAACTGTATTTTGACAGCTGCTTAATGCCACAAAGCCTCCAGAGGTTACTGCTCCCTATCTGCCATTCCTCCACCACTGAGATGACTTGTGATAGCTGTTCTGCAGATACAGCTGTGATTGACAATCTCAATTTCAAAATGTAGGTTCTTGCACGTATCTGTTATTTGTAGGATTAGTTCAGAGCCAGTAGTTTTGCTTTCCTCTGTAAATATGAGCCATTTGTTCCAAGTTGAGTTGAGAGTCGGTGTTAACAAATCCTATTTTCAATATTAAAGTTCCTGTTGTGAGTCTTCACAATTAAAGAACTTTGTCAAGTGTGTATATATTGTTTTATTAGAGCAAGCTAAGGAACAGAGAAGTTAAAAGGTTTCTTGGGGTCATAGTGCATTCAAGATCAGATTCAAAGGAAAACAGTACAGTTCAACTTGGGACCTTGTCTACTTTTACGGTAACTAACACCCCTCCCTGTAGTACCAGGAGTCACCAATTGCTTCTCTGCAATCTAATCTCTCCCCATTGCTTATGTTTGGACTTGAAAATGAGGTTTCAGTCATCGTTTGTAGTGAGTCCAATGAATGTTGAAACCTGAAAGAATGCTGCTGTTTCCTACTTGAGAGGTGCCTCCTGAAACTGAGGCGAGCTGGGCCTTGGCACCAGGAGGAAAAACAAAGAACCTGGGCTGTAGTGTTCCTCGAGGTAAAGGACTTTTTAGTTTTGAGGTGTTGTGAAACTTTTGTCAAAATGATTCCTCACTTGTGTGTGAGGGAATGAATAAAAGAATGAACATGTTGTAAGGCTGGTCTTGTCATTGGTCTGTCTTTGGATACCCTCTAGACAGGTAGGTGAGTCAATAACATGAAACTCTTGGTAATGATAGCTAACTAATGCTAACTCTTCCTAAAAACCAGGAAGATAATGGAATAGAATAAATTTAGTCTTTCTATTTGAAGTTCCCTTTTTTCACTTCCCTGGGTATTTCCATTTTCCATCATTCCTTGTATTCAGCTTGGTTTACTTATCAATATTTAGAATAGGGGAAGCTTGGGGGTTTTCAGGGTAACAGTTTTGTAGGAAAAATAGGTTTCACTTAACACTGTGTAAGATGTCAACAGAAAACTTGTCATTTAAGGTGCTACTGACATCTACATCAAGCCTGACCTGTAGTCTTCGTATCCCAAACTAAAATGCAGTTACATTCTTCTGCCCTTCAGCTCTTCAACAGATTGTCCTTAAGGTTGATTCAAACATCCCAGTTGTTCAAAGGCCTTTAAAAGGAAAAACTTTAGGAAAAAAAGTCTTATAATTTTATAAAGATATATCTCAAAGGTGGGTAGATAGTCTGCTAACTTCTTGATATGCCCATTCGATATTAAGTTTGGTAAATTTGTCTCAGATTGATAATAGAATGTTGAAATGAAGCTTTAGTAAGAGTAGTGCTTTAGTATTTGTAATGGCAGATGACCTGTCTGTGCAGTTCTGTGCTGTGTCCTTACTCAGCACTCTTACTCTTTGGATTATGAGTAAGCACGGAAGTTGGGAGTTTCCACAAGAATTACTCATATCTAGGAGGAATCCTAAGAGCTTTGTCCCTGTCAGGCCATGGAAGCAAATTAATTAACCTGCATGCGTAATGCATTTTCCCAAAATTACAGAGAGACTCTTGAGTCTCTTTGCTGTAGGACACAGGAGTAAAAGTTCTGAATATAAACTCAGTCACTCATTGCCTCAGAAATGTGCTGAATTGCTGTTAGGAGTCTGTAACTGGCCATCCTGACACCTTGCTGAAAGTATAATATTGACTCTTCCTGTTGCGTGTTTTTGAAAGAAATGGTAGAAGACTTCTGAGACTTTAGATGATAATCCTTAGCTGTGATGAGGTATTGCTGCTAAGTAACCAAGCCTGTCAATAAGAATTTGTGCAGCTTCACTTTCCACTAGGTAGGTGATGATAGGAAAAGGGAACAGAGGAAGTCAGCAGTAAATGGGTCACAAACCCAAACCTTGATCTTTTGACTGTTTTATGCTGAGATCTTAAATGTAATACTGTGTTCCACTGAAATCCATACAACTGCCTGGAGTAGCTTTTTCTCTGTGAGCTCATGTAACTTCACTAGGAGATGCTGGAAGAGTTCAGACTGTACTGAAAATTGTTTAGACATTCTAACCATTCTCTGTTTGGAGAACAGAAACTAATGTTTCCATTGTAGAACATACTGAAAGTTTATTCTGAATTAAGGAAGAGCCACAAAATATTTACTGACAAGAAAAACCAAACTGGACAGTGTTTTCTCTTCTGTAGGCAGAGTTTATTGTACTGGCTTGTCCTAAAATGTAACATGGTGTTGGAAGTTAGTTACAAACAATGGAAACAACTGTACCTCATGACTGTTTAAGTCTCCTAAGCTGCTTTTGGATTATGCAATAGTACAGATTGATGCTTAAAGTGCTTCTATTTTGATTTTGTGTTCAAAGCTTGAAAGTAAAACTAGAGAATTGCTCAGATCTACTTTTGGGAAGGGTGAAGAATCTATTTCTTGGGCCTACACTATGTATCACAGCTCCAGAACTGTATTAAATACCTGTAGTATTTGTTATGTATTTGTCCTGGTTTAGGGCAAATTTGGGAGGAAACCTCCCAATGGGGTCCCTCTAAGAAATGGATTCAAGCAGTCCCTCCCCCAGCTGGTTCAGGAAAAGATTTCCTTGGAGAGAAGTGGAAAAAAAACCTGTTTATTTAACAGGCCAAACACTCCCCAGCACAAAAATGAACAATACTGAACACAAAACCTCTCGCTGCTCTGAAGAGATGACAAATTCAGCAGAGTCCCTTCTATGGGTTGCAGCCTGGCTCACTCAGGCTGTTCTCAGTCCCTCCAGTGCTGGGAAATGTCACAGCCCAGGTGAGCCACAGGTGTGAGCTCCTGGTGCTCCCCTGGGTTTGCAGTCCAGAGCAGGTTCAAACAATTCCAAGCAAAACGAAAAAAAACCCAAAAACTGCAGTCCAGGGAGCTTCTCTGCCCCAGCTAGGCAGAAACTAACCAAGAGCAAAGGAGAGCTCTCTGCTGCTGTCCACTGCAGACAGCACAGTCTGTGTGAAGGATGTGGGGCAGCAAGTGCAGTCTCTAGGAACAAACTCTGCACCTCTGCTCTCCCCCTTCACTCCTGGAGCCAGGCTTAAAGCTGCACAACTCAATATCCAGCACAAACAGAACAGATGATTGGGGATACAGGCATCATAGAGTCACCCCAGGACATTGCTACATCTGAGTCTTTCAGAGGTAGCAACATGAGGAGATATTATCAGAGTCCAGAATAACTAGAGATTTAAACTCTTGTAACTCCTAATGCCCCAATTTAAAAGTATTCTGATGTTTAGCTGCACTGCACTGAGCCTTGTAGCTAACATTAAGCATTTTGAAAGAGGTCAGCATACAAATCCAGTTACTGTGGTATCAATTCCATGCATTAAGGCAGGTTGATAAGAATACGATTAGCACCATTTTTTAGAAGGAACTGTTTTCAATTTGTCTTAATTCTCTTATGCCAGATGGGTGTCTTCTGCCTCTCCATCATACACTGTAAATGAATGCTATTTCTAGAAAAATGAAATATTTTTCTAGAAATAAATATATTTCTTTATTTCTAGAAAAAAAGGAATACCAGGAAATAATCTATCTTGACCAGTTTTTTCCTATTTCTTCTTTGAGAAGTTCTTGTTTTATTTTCTAGGTACCCTTTTACCCCATAAGTAATAGTAGAGCAGATGCAGGCCTTGTTCTGGAGATTTCTGCGTGGTTTTTGTGGGTAATGTCTGAAATCAGCAACACAGAGTTTATTCTCCATTTTTCTTTTCAACTCTTCCTCTGGAAAAGGAAATGAAAGCAGCTTGAATAGTTTTGTATGATTTACTTGAGATGTGTAAGTTGTTACTTAAAATAGCATATATTTTATAGTCAACTATAATCTGTAATCCTAACAAAATAAGGGAAATAGTTCTACCACTGAGCAAATACTGCATGACATACACTACTTCCAGTAATACTGGAAACTTTCCTCAGTTTCACTTACACAAGATATGGAAGTTCAATTTGCCTTGTGGTGAGGGAGCTGCTTAAAGTAGTTTCATATGTTTGATAGTCAAGACTGTATCAAACTTTATTATTATTCATTTGACATATGTTGGAAATAAAGATGATTTTATTCAACATTTTCCTCATAACTTTTTAAAATTAGAAAAAGCCCTACTGCTTCAGTGGAACAAAATGTTAATGAGAGGAGATAATTATGAAAATTATTCTCCTTCCTCAGGATATCCGATCTTTATGCGTGTGATACATATTTGCACATCTCACCTGATGCAGTTTCTCAGTTTGTAATGTTTTAGATGTTTATAAGGAGGCACATCTTTGATGAAGGTGGGGTGCTGACAGCTGCAAGAGAATTGTGAGGTCCTTTTCTCCTTTGATATCTCCTTGGATGACTTTTGAGTGCTGATTTTTAAGTTTTTTTCTGTCAGAAATAGGTTTCATGACTTCATTTTCAGAGGTGGATTTAGTTTTAGAGCAGTTAAGAAAACGTTAATGCTCTGTTTGGAAAACTGCATCTGAGACAAGGAGATACATCATAGGAGCATAAAAATTATATTTACCAGATCGCTTTTTAATTAAGCATTTTCAAAATACAAGCAAATACATTTTTCAATATAGCTGTTTTTCAGGTATGAGTAAATATTTTAATCTTTTAGTAGTCCTACAGGGAGAGAATGGGGTTGTCTGTTAAAGACTGAAAATGTAGCTTTCTGCAGCTCTTTCCCACAAAGCTGTAATTCATTGGGCTGAAGTTGATTTAACTTCTGTTTATTCAGTACTGTGGACTCTCAAATTATCCAAGATGTGGACTAACTTTTTATAAGAAGTGGGTGATGGGTGTCTACTTACCTCTTCTTAATTGTATGAATTGGTTTTCAGTCCTGGTCACAAAATGTGTCTGTGGCTTCAGCAGTAATTACTAATATGGAAAAACCATCATTTAGACCAGGATTTATGTACTTAGTGCTGTACTAGAAGCAAATATCCAGACCTGTGGAGAAGCCAGCCTCCTGTGGCCCAGGGATTGCTGAGTGCTGTAAACCACGAGGCACAAAGGAATCTTTTTGGGCTAATTTGTGCTGGGTTTGCTGTAAACACCAGGTGAACTCCTGGCCAGCACTAACTTTTACTCATGCATTTGCTGCTTTGTGGAAGTGAAAGGTATTTCAGATACACAAAATGCCAGGGTAATTATAATTAAGCAAGATGTGATTAAGTGAGCTGCATAGTAAACAGCATGAAAGAGCCTCTTGGCGCTGGAGAAGGGAAGGAATCAAGGCAATGTGGATAGCACTCATTCACAGAGGAAAGGTTTGGGGGCAGGACTGGGCACACCATTAAGGGTAGATCTACTCAAACAAATGGCACCACGTGGAAAGAGAATTTCCCACTCCTGGGGTTGAGCAATCTTTCCATGCAGGAATGTTTGCATTGGGAAGTGCTGGGAGCATTCTGCTTCCTGTGGGCTTCACTCCATGGCCTCCCTGTCCCCTTTCAGACACTGGAAGGGTTGGGAGGAGCATTGTGCCCGTGGTGTGTGCTACTGCCTCAGGAGCTCTGGGGCTTTACAGCTGTTTGGTTTTCCTCCTGAGTTTTTCTGTGCCCATCCCTTTCACCTGAATGATCTCACAGAAAAACACCCCAGCCTGCTGTCACCTCCACTATCCCAGCGTGGTTGGAAAGCAGACCATGAGGATGTATCATTTCTGTTTTAAAAAAGTTGCTGTAAAAGTTACTGCAAAGAAGCACTTCTATGGCAGAAGAAATGTGCAGCAAAAAAGTCAGAAATAATTGGAAGGTGCAGGGAAAGTGACCAAGACTTTAGCTTGTTTATCCATTTAGTGATGGAGAAAGTGAGAGACCATAATGAGCCAGGAAAGCTTGTCTGTAGGAAAATCATTGAACACTCTGTTGCTCCTGGGACACAGGAGTACAACTGTAATCAGACTTTGTCTTCAGTTACTTTTTGGAAAATCTGTAGATGCCCTGGCAAATCATTTGCACATATCTTCCTGAAAGTATTTATTTAGACAAGTAATTAAGTCTATGTCTTGTTTACCAGCATGTTCAGTGCAATGACCCAATAAAGTAACAAAACAGGTGCTGACTTGCAGTGTTGTGAAGTTCTTGTATTTGGTTTGTGTTTCTTTGTGTATGTAGTGCTTTGCATATGGAAAGCAAAATGCTCATTTTTAAGTGATTCTCCAGTTTTTAGTAGGATGAGCACTGGAGTGGAAGCTGGAAAAAGCCATGGCAAACAATACACACTTAATAATTTGGTTTGCACTGTCCAGAAATGTGAGTCCTTCAGGCAGTAGGAATAACATTTCTGGAAGGTGCCCAGAGGGTTCCTGACAGCACTTGGTCCACGCAACTTCTTATGCTCTCAAAACCTAAAATAGTTGAGCATGTCCTGACATGGTTGTCTTTACAAACAAGGTTCTGGCTTATCTTGCTGTTAACTCCTTATTGGGAGGATTAAAAATAGAAGAAATTTTACATGGTATTAAGTTGTACATCTCACCCTGAGTTTACAATTTGTTATGCAAACTCTGTGCTACCTTTAAGTAACCCAAATTTCTCTTAGGATCTCTTTATGCTTAAATTCAACTTGCTGTTAATGAACTGTGTCTGTTCTCTGTATTTTTGGGAATGCCAGGTCTGCTGTAGAGCTTTAAATGTTCATTTCTTTCAGAAGGTGATTCAGAGGGGAGGGGACAGTTAAAAATCCTTTCTTGGTTCCATTTGCTTATCTCTTTTTGCAAGTTGGAAGCTGAACCTTGAAATTACAGCAGAAGCAATGCTGTATTAATTAAAAATAAGTTTTGGTTATGTTTGTTTCTTTCCAATTTCTCCTAATCAACTCCTCTGGCCATTCACTATTTAGCATCACCCTGTACATCCTCAGTGGAACAGAGCTGTGCTTATTTTCTCTCTTCATTGCAAAAGAGAGATCACAGATTCACAGGTAGTGATGCATGTACAGCTTCACTGTTTATTTTCAGTTTATAAACCATAGAAAAAGGTCTTGATTAAGTTGACTAAGATTGGTTATTTACGTTTCGTTTGTGGTTTTTGGCTTTCACATTCCCAGTAATGAAACAACAAGAACAAAAGAATAAAAGGATGATTCCTACCTGCCCTGAGCAGCCTCTGAGTACCAGGGAATAGCAAGAGGAGCATCGTGCTCAGAAAGGCAGATCCAGCCCATCTTAGAAACACAGAATGATGTGGGTTGGAAGGGACCCTCAAGGTCATCTCAAGAAAACAAACCAAACAACCCCAATAATGCCAGATGCAGTCAGGGAGGTGGACTGGATCTATTCCTACAACTCCCGACACAGTTAATGAGCAAAATTTTTGGTTCATAACTCCTGCACCCTTTTAGTTTAAAAGCCTTGGTCATATCCATGGGCTGAATTGTGTTCTGTCTGATGAGGTTATCTGAGCAGCAGCTTTCCAGTGTGTATGAATGATGATACAGTTCTCTCAGCTAATGAATATTGTAGTTTTCCAGATACTTGGAGGATTAGGTCATGAGTGCTGGCAGTAGTATGAATTTCTGACTTGGAGGCTTGTGCTCTTTGAGAGGCACTTATACTGCATGATCTGCTGATGTTTTCAAAAGAGCAAACTAAAATTGTTTTCTTATTGCAGTGTTTTAGAAGGCATTTTTTATATTGCTGTTGAATGTCCAGTTTCTTTATGTCTATTTTTTCCCTCTTCACGGTTCACATAGACACATTAACCCAGTACATTTAAAATAAGACAAATTAAAAATTTCTTTTTTTCTTAAACTATAATTGACATAGTGTCTTTTTGGTATTTGGTGTTTTCAGTGTGAAGGGAACCCAGTGGAAAATATAAAAGGCTACCCAAACATAAAACCCCTCCAGTGTTTTGAAGAGAAAAGCAGTGATTTCTGTTTGGTTTGAAAATATGTTGTTGGTATTATCTATTATTCTTTCTGAGAAATACATCTCAATTTCCAGGAAGCTTATAATTGAGCAGGAAATCACAGAATTCTGTAAGGGTTTGGACTGGAAAGTACCTTCAAGCTTATCCAGTTCCAACCTGCTGCCATGGGCAAGGACACCTTCCACTGTCCCAGGCTGCTCCAAGCCCTGTCCAACCTGGCCTTGGACACTTCCAGGGATCCAGGGGCAGCCACAGCTTCTCTGGGCACCTTGTGCCAGGGCCTCACCACCCTCACAGCCAAGAATTCCTTCCTAATATCCAATCTAGCCCTGCCCTCTGGCACTGGGCAGCCATTCTCCCTTGTCCTGTCCTTCCAGGCCCTTGTCCAAAGTCCCTCTTTAACTCCCTTGGAGCCTCTTTGGGCACTGGAAGACCAGAAAATCTTGGATGTTTTAATGGATCCTAGATAAAAGTATTCATCCAGAATGAAATGGAGGATGGGCTTGGTGTGTATCTCCTCTGTTAGAGGAGAAATATACGACTGGAATATGCCTGGATGTGGGTGCCTGTCCACTTGATTAGGTGGTACCTAAACAGTTACTGTACATTGGATTTTCTTTGGCTATTTGCCTTTGGTTTGGCTCTTCTGAAAGCTGGGAGTAGCTCAGCTATCCTCATGTACTGGTTGTTACAAAAAAGTCTGTGAAGCCCTTTGCAGAATGGTTTGCTTCCTTTGGAGAACTCATACTCAATGATAAACTTGATGTGCAATTTTGCAATTCAGTCATGCTGACTAAAAACTGCCCAATTTCTTGACCCATTGTTGAGGTAGTGGGAGCTGATCAGGGGCTCAGACTCAGCACATCTCCTTCAGTGCTGTCTTTAACGACACAGAGCCAGACCTGGTGTAGAGCTTGGCTACAGGCTGTATTATTATAGAGAAGTGTAACTTCATCACTTTCACAAAATAGGGTTTTTTCCCTCTCATGTGGAAGGGATTGTGTTACTTAATTGCAGGGAAAAAACCTCAGCCTCTACTTATTCCCCATGTCAAAGGAAAAAAAAGCTTCCTAATTAGACTTAAATTATGCATTGCATAGAGGAAAGCCATGGTTTGCCTCCTATCAAAGTATTTTGGACATGCTCCCATTTCATAGTGTGATTTGATATTAATGAATTGTTCGTTCACCATGGGCCTCATAAGGGTCTGTCCACCCAGCCCCCTTATATTAATCCTTCCAAGATGTTTCAGCTATAATTAACAAATTATATGGGCTTGTGCTATCAGAAATAATTAACAAAGTCTTTGGGCTTCAGGCAGCTTCTCTTGTGTGTTTCTGATGTCTGATGTTTGGGTTTGAAATTAATGAAGGGGATTCATTTACACTTTTGTTTCAAGGTTGATTTTGGCTATGGTGGCAAACAATGGCCAATGTAGTGTTTTCATGCTTAGTCCTTTCTGTTCACAGAGGAAGGAGAACTCGGGACTCTAAAAAAAAATATTTAAACGGCTATTTCTTATGCACTTATAAAGAAAAAACAGCTGACAGTACTTCCTCCTTCTCCCCACCAAGTAGTGGTTGTGGAATATTGGAAAAGCCAACTTTGTTGCTCCAAGTGTTCTCCATTTCAAAAAAAGGATGTTTGGTGTAAAATGCTGTTTTTATCTTGCAGCATGTGCTACGTGACAGCCTGGCCTGCTGCCTATTTCAGAGTCCACAATTTCCTCAACTTTCTGATCTTTGAGTGTAAAATCCAGATTTTTCATCCTCAGTACACTTGAATCTACTTTAAGAACAGCAGGCTCTTGTTACTTAGCTAATCATGTTATCCTATGCTCAAATAAACTTGGCACTGTGTCTTCCTAAAGGCTACCAAAATCAAAAAGCTTTATCTCCTGCTTGCCTCCAATCTGCATCCCCCCTCAGTCTGCATCCCCTTGAGCTTCCAGGAGTTTGTGCTGCCAAGATGGAAAGAGTTTTCCTCTTCAGAAAAGTATTTCTGGTGCTCATAATTTGAAAAGCTTCTTATTGTAATGATAAGGGAATATATCAGTAATTATTTTTGCCTTGAAGGATGTTGGGGAAATACCAGCAATTTAGACAGCAGCCACAGATTTGGGCAGTTTGGGGACTGTTGAGCATGCAAAAAAGTGTGGAAACTTGGAAATAACTTGTGCTTCTGGCCAAGTGGGGTGAAACCAAGCAACTTCTCTTGCTGCATGGCTTATCTGGATGGATTCTTCTCCAGACTGTTGCAACACAGATTTTGTTATGTAATTGTTTCTGTTTCTGGACTTGGCCTAACCCAGCAAAAGCAGAAGTACCTGAAAGAAAATATACTTGGGGGAGGAAGGGAGGGAAATGGTAGCTACACTTTTTCCAAGCTAAGCTTAGGACTCTGAGCTACTCTACTTGTACTATTAAGACAAAATAAACCCCAAAACTTGCATCATTTACACTGGAATTCAATGTATGAACTGTCATTTTGAAATTATGAACCAGAAAAAAAAAATCATTTGCAGTAAGTTTAACAGGAAGTGAAGTGAATTGTGACCTAAATTTTTTGTTGTCTTTTCTTACTTTTCATAAAGTTATGTAATTATTTAAAAACATTTCATGAAGATACACTGTTTTAGAACTGTTACTGCAGAAATTCTACTTGATTGGGCTGTTGGGCTGTTTTAAAAGTCCTGTTTTTATCCTTGTCTTTCTGAAGATAACTGTATTTATTAAATATCACCAGATGCATATATTTTGCTTTCATGAGTGTAGTTCCACAATTCTAATTTCTAAATTACACCATTCATAGGACATAGCTGTACCTTAATGGCTAAACCTAAATGACAAATGGCTAAACCGAAATAAAAGCACGAGTGATGCTGCTGCAGGGGCAGTATTTTTTGAGAATTATCCTTTTTTTTGCAGGTACCTACATGCAATGTGTCAGTTTAGCCCCATTTTATGGAGAACACTTGTTAAGCCCTCTGTGGATTTTAAGCTTTCAGAGCAGCATCTGAGGATAATGGAATGTTTTGCTATCCCTGGTGGCTGTGAGTGTTCAGCATCACGATGTAAAGTGATTTGAGTTTGGATATAAGTATGGTTTTTATGGTTTTTTTGGGTAGCAGTAGTGCCTAGGGAAGTCCAGCTGATAAAGGCTACTGCTATGTATCTTTTTGACAAGGTTCAAAACAGCAAATATAGTAAACCTCTTGTAAACTGACTTCATTTTTAGATTGACTTTTACCCACAGAGCATCAAATAAAGGCCAGGGCTTGCAACAGAACCTGCAAGTAGTCTCTGTAGACTAATCCTAGGTGTGCAATGTAGAGAGTGGTTACAACCATATTCCTTTGGTTCAGCAAATTGTCCCACAGCACAGATACTGTTTTACTCTCTTGGATCATCAGCTGAAAAGATACAAGTGCAGGGAGTGTGGGTTGTCCCATATGGGAACAATAAAAACACACAGTCTGCACAGGTGAAGGATGCTAGTCCCTCTTCCAGCATCTTTATTTGCAGGCTTTCTTATGTGACTGCCATGCAAGCAGCAAAATCACCTTTGCAGGCTGCACACAAAGACCACAGAGAACCCTGTTTGTGTGTTTGGAAGTGCTGTGGGGGCAATAAGTTGGTCAGTAATTTGTTACTGTCATTCTTGTCCATTGCCAGAATAGAGGACAGGAAACCCTTGTGTAAAAAAAGTTGGATATAATCTATATTTTTGCATCTTAAAGAAGAAAAAGTTACTGCTTCATCTTTTCAGGGAAGAGTGCATTGGTTGTGTGTGTGTGGTACTGTTGGTGATTCCCAGAGCCTTGGCAAGGACCTAAGCAGGAATCAGGAATTTCATGGCACCCAGAGCAGTTCTGTGTGACAGCATGGAACAGCCCTGATGTGTTGCAGCTTTACATCCATCTGCAGAATGTTTCACACACTTTATACGAGGAAATCAGAGGCACAAACCAGCAGGGGAGTTTTCTTGTATTTCTCCTGGATATATGGTCCTTATCAGTGATGGAGCAGCCTGGCTCTGTTTGGGCCCATTGGTTTTTAGTCTCTTCAGTGCTCTGTTGTCAGCCAGTGTCAGTGTTTCCTCCAGATCATCCACTGCTTTTCCTCCAGATCATCCACTGTTTTGATGTGCCTTCCTGCTTTTGTGTAAAAGTTACAGCCATGTCTTTGTTTCTGGACTGTGCTAGGGCTGGCTTGTCCTCACTGTTTATAAGGAGGCAGAATTACAGCCACAAAGGAACCCTGGCCTTTGCTGCCAGCCCCTGAGAGCTGGGCACTGCAGGGAGGAGAGAAACTGCAGAATTTACCCTTTGTCCCTTTGGTCTCTGTGGAGAAGGATTTTAATCTACTCTGAATTTTGTGCCAGCAATTTTTGATAAAATTCTGCTTGGAATATGCAAGCTTTTAATTTGCTTTCTTTAAAACCACATGTTACAAACACACCAGTGTGAAAATTGAATATTTGTTCATCTGGCAGGTGTTGGCATTGACAATGTGAAGATGTTTCCAGATTTCCGCCTCTTTCTCTGCAGTTGATTATAACACTGTTGATTTTCTTTCCATATTAAATAATCAAAACCTCTCAATTTTAAAGCTCCATGGAAAGTGCTGTGGATTTTGCAGAATCTGTCCCAGACATTATAGAACATGGGTTTAGTTTGGATTAGAGATCAGGGATCCTTAACAAAATGAATGTTGTGCAGGACAGCATCTGATGGTGTGCTCTAAACCACTGTGACCACCACCAGGTACTTCATATAGAGTAATGTTACTGGAATGTTTTTCCTTTAGGTTTTTGTTTCTTTGTTTGTTGAGATTATATTTTGACTTTGAAACTGTTTGAGACATTGAACCTGTCATTTAGACTTGGAGTATTCTTGGAGCTCATATCTCAGTTTTTCCACCATTTGGTTTGGATAAAATCTTGCCCTTTAGGGAAAACAGTTTGGCTTTAATACTTCATAGCTGCAATGCAGATTATATGAGTAGATTTTACAGTATCTCTCAATTCAAAGCTGGTGTTTTGCAGCAGTTTCAGTTCTTGACAGATACAGCCCTTAAAACAAGAGTCAGCACTTGTGCTGTCACTTCTGCAACGCTCACAGAGACTGGAGGTGGAGTCTTGTCTAAAATGCAGCAAGCAAAGCCTGTGTGCTGCTTTCAGTGTCTTTCCTTCTCAGTTGTGTTCTTGCATGAGTATACTCAGCAGGGATTTTGAAAAACTTTGTTGATTTCAAATTAATCTCTTTCACTGAGTTTCACTGCCAAAAACAGTTTTAGTGGGGTGTGGTTTTGTTTACAGCAGTGCAGCTGATACTTGTCAGCTATCTCACAGTACATCTTAGCAGAGGAAAGGATCAGAAAATGTATTGGAGGAGCAAATCCAAACCCTCCTTTCTCACTTAACCTCTCTCTGTCACAATATAGTCTACAACATATAGTGCAGAGTTTGCATGCAGGCATTTAAGATCTGTACTTGTGTGAAAAAAGCATAATGTGTAGGAGTGGAGAAACTTAGCAAGACCAGGCAGCTGCTGGATTTGTTTGGGCTCTTTTTAAGCTGTTGTTAAATGTAAAAGCAAACAGTTATCTTCTGGTTTCCACTGTGACCTTGGACTTTGAATATTGTAAAAAACTCTGGGATATTGGTGTTTTCTCCTAACTGCTGAATTCCTTGTCTGCAGCATTTCTGAGTAAGAAGTGAGCATTGGAGATGCACTGAAGCTGAGTACAATGAAGCTACAACAAATAACCATATTTAAAACTATGGAGCAGAGGTGAAAATATGGCATCCAAATGTATTTGGCCATTGGAAATGAGAAAGATTGTGGGATTACTCAAAACATGTATGCACTGTACCTGTTTTTATTGCATCTGATAACTTGGAGATAAAAAGCTATGTTGTAAATGCTTGTATTCTGTCTCAGACTACCATTGGCTTGAGTCACATGAGCTGAGTGAAATCAGTGCAATTGTTAGTTTAGCTTTGTCACTGCTTTCCAATTTTTTGTTCATAAAGTCACAGGCTTACTGGAAATTGTGATTTCTTGCTGGGCTGTCCCTTACAGCAGAATTCTCCTGCCATTCTTTTAAATAAACCTTCCATTGGGAGCTACATGTTGACCAACCCAGCTTGTTTCTACCTGTAGCCTCACTGAGTCTTAGAGCTCTTTCCCAGAAGTGAACAAGGCTGAAATCCGGTTTCTTTTACCTCCATGTTGAGTAGTAATGATATGTGATCTGCTGTTGGCAAGCCCTGTAGCTGATCACTGGGGTGTAGTTCTGAACATAGTGAGCACAGGGTCTCTTGAGCAGCTAAAATGTGTTCCTCATTAAAACTCTTGATGAGCATTGTGCTTAAGTTGTGTTTGTGAAAGTGAGCTGTCAGGTGGTGTTTGTTAATTTTTACAAAAGCTGTCTATTTTTCTTTCTTTGTGAGGTCACCTCAACCTCCACTCTCATCAAATGGTGCCCCAAGCTGCAATAAGCAGTGGATTAGTGTGGGAGGGTTATTGCTTTATTATGAGTCTGCGTGAATGAGAATTATAGTCATGGCTTTCTGTTCTTCAGGGGGATGAGCAGTGGTGCCAAGTAATCCTAAACTTGCTTTCTAACTCTTGTTTTACTCTACAGAAAGAAAGTGGTGAAACAGTTAAAAAACACTAGCTCAATGAAAGTTAGTCATAAAATTTTTCCATTTATTGAAAATGGTCCCCACATGGGGAGAGTGTGAGATGTGCAAATGATGCTGTCAGGAGCTATATGCTGTCTTGCTGCAGAGACTTGATTTCAGTCTTTTATCTAAATGACTGTAAGGGCCTTAAGAGATGAAAGCAAAATATTAATTGTTTCTCAGGTCAATGTCTTTACATTAAAAAATGCCAGCATGTGCAAGATTGCTTGAAATGTTCTTCCTAGTGCTGCTTGACTGAGCTGGTTGACAATCTACAGTCAAAAGGCCAGCTCAGCCCAGTTTCAAGTCTTAATTTTTTTTCCACCATGTCTTCCTGTTACCTTGTTATCTCTTTCCTCCTAATCCCTCCTTCCTTGTATCCCTCATTCTCCAAATGCACTAACATTGCTTTTCTTTCAAATGACTATTTTCTCTTAGCCTTTGAATAAATCCTTTTTGTGTCCCAAAACAATGTGACATACAGGACAAACTCCATTGCTGTGAATTGTAAACTGAAATCTGCTCTAAATTCAAGAGTTCTTAAGAATGGGGGAAGACCTGTTTTCTGATTTAGAAATTACAGGTGTTTTGAATTCTTGTAATTCCTGACACTTTAAAATGGGTGACATAATAGCTCTGGAGCTTTTCCTACCTGTCCCTCTTCTCTTTGCCTGGCGTGTGCAGGTTTGGAGGCTCACAGGTTGGATCACTAGCTCTGGATGCTTCCTAGGACTTGTGAACTGCCACCTGAAAGCAACACAGGAATAGAAGCCATGTGATTGTAGCTTCAATAGAAGCTCTGATGGCTGCTGAGAAATGTGTCACTTTATTATGTATCTCAGACCAGGTCTTTTACTCTGTGATTTTTATTTCTTTCTTTCTTTCTCTCCATGTAGGCTGTGTACCATCCTGAGCAATGGCCCCCTTTTTACGGATATCTTTCAACTCCTTTGAGCTGGGACCTGTGCAGAATCAAGGAGAACAACTACAGCCTTTCTGTGCTATCAAGATGAAGGAAGCTCTGACTACAGGTGAGGTTACAAATGGAGATGCTTTTCTGAATATCAGTATTTTTGAGAAATACTGTAATCCTCCTTAATCTGTGAATGGCAGTGAGTTCTTCTTTTCTTGTCATGCCAAGCACTTCAATGTGAGCTTCTCTTTTGGAATGGGAGAAATAATAATGGCCATTTTCTCTATCCCCCACCTTAAAGCAAGGCTTCTTTCTTAGTATGCAGGACAGGAGGCTGGACTGCAGCAGCTGAGAGAACTGTCCTCAAGTACAGAGCAGCAAATGCTCTTTATTGGCTTGGAGGATGGGTAATCATGAGAGGTGCAGTTTGGTATTATTGTAGTAACTGAGGTACTTTGGCTGAATTATTTTCTTGAAATTACTCACACTGAAGGTCCTCTTAGCACAGAAACACAGAATAAGCTGTGCTAGAAGGGACCCTCAGTGATCACTGAGTCCAACTCCTGGCCCTGCACAGGACCATCCCCGAAAGTCACACCCTGTCCCTGAGAGAGAGCTGTCCAAATGCTCTTGGAGCTCTGCCAGTCTTGGGGCTGTGACCATTCCCTGGGGAGCCTGCTCAGTGCCCCACCACCCTCTAGGAGGAACCTTTTTCTAATATCTACCCTAAACCTGCCCAGACACAACTTCAGGCCTTTCCCTCGGGTCCTGTCACTGTCACCACACAGCAGAGATCAGTGCTTGTCCCTCTTCTTCCCCTCACGAGAAAGTTGTGACTGCACTGAGGTCTGTCCTCAGTCTTCTCCAGCTGAACAGACCAAGTGACTCACCAGGCCCTCAGCCTTCAAAGACATCATCTTTACAGAAACTGGTCCAAAGGTTTATTATATTTTCTGAGATTTGGCTAGAATACACCACTGTAGCCAAACAGGATGAGAGGGGATTGCTGTATTGGGCTAGACTGCAGCTCTCTAATCCTGCATTATGGCTCTAGAGATTCACAAAACACCAAAGAGTGCAGAAAAGGGTGAACTTTATTCTTCCTCACAACATGATTGGTCTTCTCTCTTATTGCTCAGGGTAAAAGCTGCATGGAAACTTGAAATACAAGGCATGGTGCCTTTTCCAGAAAGTTAGTGTCATCCAACAAATGTACTAAGCTCCAAAGAAATAGTTTCTTAATCTGCTGGAAGAACCTCTGAAGAAATGGTGTTGAAGGTGTTGCAGCTGCCAGAATATGTGGAGAAATTAAAGTAATCTGAATAAATCCACTGGGTTTTTTCCCAGCCATTTGCTTTTGAAAAGTAGAATTGTCCCAGTATTTGCCAGTCTTTGCTTCCATGTGTCTTTGATGTACTAAAAAGGGGAGGAGAGGGAACTGCTTGGAGAGGTGAGTGATTGGAGTCATCATGAAAATAGTCTGATGCTCCTGTTGTCAGTTTGGCAAGATCTGGAACAGCTTTTTGTTGGATTTGAAGGCTGAAACATAATCAAGGAAAAATTTATTGTATAGGAAGAAGAAAATCATAGAGCTTAATGATTAGGCATTGAGCCAGTTTGCAAACATGTGTTGTGTTTTGAAGTCAGGAGTGTGAGCAGAGAAGCCAAGGAGACCTGAACACAGCAGAGGCAGGAACAGGGCTCTTGAAGGCAGTTCTCTGCTGACCCTTCAGTGTTCATTTGCAGACAGAGATTGTGATCCATGACAAATCTTGATTAGTATGATTTTATTACAAAAGCAGTATGGCTGAAAGCTGTTTCCAGTAACTGAGACACCTTCTTTGTGTTTTATGTAGGGTAAAAATATATAGAGTTGACTGATCGAAGAAGATATTAATTGGGACATGGGAATTGGGAAGGGAGAGGCCTGTGGACACACTGGAATAATTCATTCCCCTTCTAAGAATCTTACAAAGAGTATTACCAACTCCTTACAAATTGCTGCTGTTTCTGCAAACCCTAAATTACTATCAAAGGTTCTGCAAATACACAATTTCTCCTGTTGTCAAGGATGCCTCCTGATGCCTTTTTGATGAAGGGGTCTGGCTTTAGCAATCCAAAAAGCAGGCCAGTGTAAAAGACTTGCTGTGCAGGCAGCTTGGTTTTTATCCCTCTCCTTTCCTTTATTGTCTTTACTAATAATCTCTAAATAAATGTGTAGATGTGGCACTTGGGGGCATGGTTTAATGATAGTCTTGGCAGTGTTGGGTTGGTGGTTGGAATTGATGATCTTAAAGGTCTTTTTCAACCTAAACTATTCAGTGATTCTGTGACAATATTTTCAAGTTTTTTCATAGAACAGGACTCTGGAAGTAGGTTTGCACTGTGAAGGTCTTGAGTTTTCTGTCTGCAGAGTTCCCCACATTCAAGAGAAAAGCTGCTGACTGATTAGAGGAGGAATGCTTAATTTGGTTTGCCATGGAGAGGTCCTCAGGTGGCCATTTCTGAGCATTTTGGAATGTCCTTTGGCACGTGGCTCAAGGCTGTGTCCAAGCTGTAACTCCCAGTGCTGCTGCTGGCAGGCATTCCCTAATAAAGCAGTGCAAGGACACCATTCCCTGTGTTTGTCTGCAGAGCTCAGCCCAGCTGAGTGGAGTGCATCCAGCAAGCTCCTAAGGAATGCACACTGACTTTGCCTTGAGTTTCCAGGAAGATTTTAAAATATTAAGTGTCTAGCAGACCATGCTGCAGCCTTCTGGGGAAGGGTCCTGCTATTTAATCTGCTTTACTACTGCCTTGATCTAATAACAGCAAATGGATCATTCAGAGCTGGAGAGGCACTTAGAAAGCACTTCTATTGCAACAAAAAAAGATCTTGATATATAGCAGAAATTGTCTAGAATGTAGAAAATTGTATTCAGTCACCTGAGCACAACTGGAAAACAATTAACTTGGCAGCAAATCTGAGGAAAACTGGGAGGTGGCACTGTGTGCCAGAGTCACAGTGAAGAGCTGAATGTGGTTTCTTAGGAGGCACCATCACCTTGGGTGTGTTGATGGGACTTAGAGACCCAGATTTAGAAATATGCCAGCCCTTGTCATAGATTGTGCAGTCACTGGCTGTTTTCTGTGCCCGAGATATGGACAGGAAAAAATCAATTTAATGGGTAGCAAGAGAGACTGAAGCTGTGTGTTAGTCATAGAATACCAGGCTGGAAGGGACTTCAAGAATCATCCAGCCTTTCTTGGCAAAAAGGAAAAAAAAATCCATCTAATAAGAATAGTGCAGCACTGTAAAACTCCTAACAAAGGAGTGTGCTGAAATGCTCTTAAAGGAAACCAAAGAAAAAAGAATGTGGGAAAAGGACATTTTTTGAGGTAATTTTAGCTTTTTTGTTATTCTTTTACTACACAAGATCTGCATGTACTACAGAGGGCAGATAAGGCCCTGAAATAACCTTTAAAAAGCAGCAGTCGTGGTAGAGTACAATGCCAAGGAGAGTGACTTATGAACGTAACTGAAATATTGGGATAACTTGGAAGTAGATTAATGAAATGTGGAACCTTTCATCTCTCAGACACTGCTTTCAATTTAAACTGGGTCAGTGTGGGGTTTATCTTAATTTATCTTATAGCAGTAGGTAATCATGATGATCAGATGACACTTCATGGAGATTTATACCAGAATGGAGCCATGCAAGTGTTCCCTGTCAAGTTGTGACTGACTAAAGCAGCTTATGAATCCCACACTGGGGTTTGTCCCTCCTGTTCTCTGGCTCCATGTTAACCCCTTCACTGCCTTTGCATATTCATCAGGATGGGCTTTGCCTTCCAAGTCATGAACTTTTGAACTGAGTATTTAAACCTTGATCCAACAACAGTAAAAGAAGCAGTAAGTCTGCTTTTAGTTTCAGTACAAGTATTCCCTCTTTTACTTTGTTGAGTTTAAATACTAGATCTATATACATTTTAATTTCTGTTCTCTTTTTTTTTGTGGCTTTCAGAGAGAGGAAAAACTCTGATTCAGAAGAAACCCACTATGTATCCCGAATGGAAATCAACTTTTGATGCCCACATTTACGAGGGCCGGGTGATCCAGATTGTGCTGATGAAAGCAGCAGAGGAGCCTCTGTCTGAAGTGACTGTGGGTGTGTCAGTGCTGGCAGAACGGTGCAAGAAAGGCAATGGCAAAGCAGAGTTCTGGGTAAGGAAAAAGATTAATTCCTCAAAATTGCTGACCTAGTTTTGTTTCTTTCAAACTGAATGAATGCCTTGTGCCTTTCAGGCTTACAGATTTTCCTAGGTCAGTAGAAACTCTAGTTTGTATTCGCCTGTTACACATGGGGCTTTTTTTCACACCTTAACTTGATTTCTAAGACAAGAACAATTATTCAGAAGAGTAAAAGCTAAGTGATCAGTTTTAGGCAGTTCAGTGGTCTCAAATCCTCTGCTTGTTATCCACAGAACAGGTACCACGTTGACATCCTCAGTGTTAAACTTCCTTTGTACAACCTGACATGAGTTAGAGCATCATGGCCAGCAAAGAGACCACTTAGCCTAGCCTGTAGGGTTATTTTTGTGTGTGGAGAGACAGCCTGGCATTATTAGCTGTAACTGAGGTCTTGGCCTTCTGTACACTTCGCTGGGCAAATGTTCTGAGTGGCAGACACTGCCTTAGAGATGAACTCACTCATTATCCCAGTAGGATGATGGGATTTGTGGGGATATGTTCATGGGTGTACCTAATGTAACTGTGGTTTGATTTTGTCTGGGGACTGGTTTTTTCATCCCAAGTTGTATTTAGTGCAACCCAGGGGTACTTTGCTCTGTGCTGAAGTGAAGATTGAGTCACTCTTATGTGGTTAAGAGTTTCTTATCTTTTATGAAGGCAGCAGTTTAAGAATTAGTGGCTACTTTCTGAGCACAGGAACTGACCTCAGCTGTTGGCTTAAAAGGCACTTTTTCTTTTTTTTTTTTTTTTTTTTGCTGGTCTGCAGAATTTGCCACAGAAACCATGTGTAATGGTTTTGAGGAGGAAAGGAAAACAAATTTTGATTATACCACTTTATTTCATTGCCAGCAACAGCATTTGATATCACTATGGTTCACACTCTTAATAAACACATAAAGGATTGTATAGACTTCTTTTAAAACTGAGTTCCTGTGCAGATTGAGTTTACTTACAGTAAAAACAGAAGCCAACAAAGTTCTTTGCAGACACGGGAAAGGGACATGGACAATGTGAACTCTGACCATGCAGAACTCCTGGGGACACATCAAAGCAACACAGCACATGATAAAAGCAAGAGAATAAAAGCCCCTGACTCAGCTGTGATAGTGAGATATGGAAGAGGATTGTAATCAAATAGTTATTGAATAGTCTACGTTGATACCCTAGAAAGAGCTGTTTAAATTCCTGAGAGATGCAGTCAACCACTTCACTGTTGCTATCTTTCTTTCCACAGCTTGACCTTCAGCCTCAAGGGAAGGTGCTGATGGCTGTGCAGTATTTTTTGGAAGATTCAGGTAATGTCAGTAGGTGATTTTCAGTCAGTTATATGAAATAAAGGTTTTTTTGCAGAACACAGGATGTAGCTTACAAAAAAAATCACCTGGTGTACTGAGTAGAATCTTAATAATTAGTTTTATTAATTTGCTCTCTAGTTGTGTGTTTGGGTTTGGTTTTTTTTTTTTTCTTATGTGGACTCATGGCAGGATTTGTTCCTTTCTAAATGCTG
The DNA here is from genome assembly GCA_013397075.1 of Rhabdornis inornatus. Taxonomy (NCBI): domain Eukaryota; kingdom Metazoa; phylum Chordata; class Aves; order Passeriformes; family Rhabdornithidae; genus Rhabdornis; species Rhabdornis inornatus. The sequence goes on from VWZS01005150.1 coordinate 105,291, forward strand.
TTGCATTTAGGTACTTTTGGATCTTTAATAGGTCTGTTCTCATGTTTTGATGTGATAGGAAATATATTATCTGTTCCTTTTTAGGTGCAAAGAAGTTGAATCTCTTGCTCTAGCTTATGTGGGAAACTTTTTTTGTGGATTGCAAAAGTGGGTCTGAGTTTCCTGGGATTCAGACATCCTATTCACTAATTACAGAGACTGATTGTAGGAATGAGTGAATGGTTTAGTGTTGAAATGCAAATCTAGTCAATGATCTGATGTACCAGTTTAAAAAGTGAACAGCCTGTGTGTGTCAGAAACCTACACAGGCTTTTTGGGAATGAGCTAGGAGGGAAACTTCAAGTACAATAATAAAACCAAGAATTTTGGCGTGGATTTGTGTATCTGGGGAGTTCTTTCCTAAAGGAAATGCTATAAACCTTACAACTTGCTTAGCTTGTAGTTAAGACTTTCCCATACTAGAAGTCATGAAACCATTATTTCTTGGCAATAATGTTGTAATTATAATATAACTGGTCTGCCAGATTAGCCTACCAGTCTAATAAGGTTTAATAGTATGTGTTTATAAATAAGTAAAAAGACTAAGCTGGACGTTTTGAAGCACGGGTGGGTTTTTTCCCCCATAGACATTTATAGAAGGAGCACAGTTCTGCTCTCTAGAACAAGTTCATGGTGAAGGTACCATACTTCTTTGTACCATCTCTGCAGAAGATACTGAAGATAGAATGTGATGTGCATAGGTTACATTTCAGAGGTGATGTTTTATCTTTGTGATGACAAAATACCCAGCCTATATGCTTGTTGCTTTGGTGTCTGTGAAGTCAACACTTTAAAGCAAATTTTTTAAAAATACTGTGACTCTCTAAAGAGTCTGTAAGTGAGAGCTTTCTCAGGTTTGCATTTAAACTGATGTAAGCCATTATATTAGAAAATACTTATCTTGGTCTTAGTCATAGTTTCGTGTGCAAGGCTGTTTCATGGGGCAATGGTACTATGATCATACATATTTAATGAGATATACAGAAATCCATTTCTCCTGGACACCTGGAAGTTTCTCAAGCAAACCTGTACAAACCCAGTTTCTGAATTTTCAGTTGTTTATTTAATGAGGCTGAAGCATATCCCCTCCTCTCTATGCAGACATGTGGAAAAGTGGAGATGGCATAAGTGAAAACCTTCCACAATTTATTATTAGCTGTTAGTAGGCAGGTAATATACTTGTGTGCTGAAAGTACTAAATTAATTTACTCAGTAATCAAAATCATTTAAAAATAGATACAATGTTCCTGCAGTTCTTTTCATTGCCTTTATTAGGGATTGCAGATGGTGGTGGATGAAGCCTAAATACCACACAGATCATTAAGTCATGCATTTATATTCTAATTGGCAAGTTAATATTCACATCTTAATGCACTTTTTTGACCTTTACTTTGCAATGACTTCCTATTTACCTTCTGCTTTATATGGAATTAGTCACCGATACATTTTTGGTAACTAAACCACAGAGGTGGTGGCAATTGCCTTTCGAGACATTTATACATCTAAATTTTGTGAAGGAAAGTCACTCAATCTGATATTTTAACGTGAACACCACAAATATCAATACATTTTAAAAAACAACTCCTCCTCAAGGTTGTAAACCTCCCTTATGTCAGTATGTAATGCTGCTAAATAGGCAAGCACTGATTTTTGGCTCATCATTGCACTGCTGTAAATGTTCTCTGCAGTTAAATTAGCACTTAGCAGTGTGAGAGCAGAGAGGTTTGCTGGTGCATTGCAAGGATGTTTGTGCAAACCTCCATTCCCCACATTGCTGAAACCCTCAGTTAATAGCTGAAAGCTCAGACACAGTTCACATTCCTTCCTATGCACTTGTCATTTTGTTCTCCCTCTGACCTGCCTTTGCATACAGAACCCTATGGTAGCTGTGTTTCTAAAATACTAAAAAAGGCTTGTTCTGAAACTGGTATTTCAGTTATTCCCTGGTTTATTCAAAGGTATTGCTGCCATTTGTATCTTTGAGTATAGGTGCTACCTTTTGTTTGAAAATCTCCAAACACTTCACAAAAGTGACTAATTCTTTCTTTGGCTTGTTTTGCAAACTGAAGCTGCTGTTTTTCAAACCTTTCTTCTAACTTACAAACATTCTGCAACCATTAGAGAAAACTGCTTTCCTCTACTGCAGTGGTGCAGAGCAGAGACATAAGAATGTTATTGCTCCATTAACAGGTATATTCTTAGAGAAAAAAAAAATCACAAAATAAGCTGGTATTAATGGTTTTTCCATGGTAGACTACACTGAGACTTTTCATTTAAATATTCTTTTTCCAGATTGAGGCCTGACCAGTTAATTTAGGGCTTCGTATGAAAACTCTTATCAATCTTAAAGGACTTTTTCTTCCTAGACCCTATAAAATGGGGACAGCAGAGCCCTGACTTAGAGCTGTCAAAGAACTTTTTTGTCTTCTGTCCTGTGACTTGAATATGAGCTTGTGCTGGAAATTCAAAAGCTTTTCTCCTGGTGTGTGAAATGTGAGAACAGGGTGTTAACATCCATTTTAATTTTGAAATTGTTTTCCTTCTACCCCTCCTTCTCTCGTAGTATTGAAATTATAATTCTGTAAAGCAGCTTTAGTTTTAATAGGTGGGAGTTGAAATACATGTAATGCTTTGCTTGATCTTTGTTTATTCAAATGTGGTTAATGAGCTCCTCGAGTAAGAAAAGGCAGAACCTCACTCTCCTGAGTGTTTCATACAGTGTTAGCAGCTTTGGGAGTGTGCTTGTGTCTTGGGTTGGAATTCTGAATTGCTGTTTTGCTGGCTGCAGCTTCCTGCAGAAAGGGACAGTGAATTTTTGCTTTAAAATGCCATTAGAAGTACCAGAAGGTGAGTAATTTGCATGTGAACTTTTGATATCTCAAGTGTCTGACTTCTGGGAGAGGGACATGAACCACAGAGCTGCATATATTTTGAATATGTTGTTCTCTGTGTGTTGAGTTTTGGGGAAGCATGAGACTTCAGCATTTTTCTGAGTTACCTGTGAAAAATAATAGGGTAAATAGCAGATTTGCCATTTCAGTCTGTATATTGTATGGGCCTAAAGTAAGATTTGAAAAAAGTATCTCTGTGGATGAGGTATGTTGTGGAAGGATGGTCACATTTTTAATAAATAATAGTGATGAGGGCTGAAGAGCCAGAAGTGAACCTTATAATTGTACATGGGAATGTTGGTATGATTTGATCATTTAACTGAGAAAATGCTGTTTCTAGAAATTTGGCTAGTGTGGAGCTTATTCAGTGGCACCTCACATCTGCTTTAATCTGCACCAGAAGTTCAATTGCATGAATTTAACAAAAACATCTGCAGGCTTTATCTTCTGATTTTTCTCTAGAAGAATCAGACAGTTGCAGATGTAGTGATTTCATAGATACCAGGTTGGTGTGTCTGTGGTTCCCAAGGTAGCTAACGTGTTGTGTGGAGCACAAGAAATCTGATATAGTTTGTACCTTCAGTGGAAGTTTAATTAGATGCTGTATCTTTAAAGGTTGGTTTTACTGTGTAATTTGAAAAAGAAAGAAGACTTTATTTCCAGTTTATTCCTGGTTCTATCACCACCACTGAGATCCCAGAGGTCTCTGCAGAAGCATTTAACCAAAACACTGAGCTGTAAAACAAGAGCTCTGTATGCTGAGCACGGGCTGTGTTCACACTGCAGCTCTGGGTGGCTGGAAGCACTACAAAGGCTGGAGTGTGTTTGGTTTTGGGGTTTTTTAATCCTGCATTGGAAAGCAGAGCTTGTTAAAGCTGGTGTTTTGTTTTACACTTTCCTACCAGGCCATTGGTGTCAGTAATGCCTAAGAAAGGTTCCATACATGCAAATTAAAGTGCTGCAGAGCAGCCCCTGTGTCCGAGCTGCAGCAGAGGCAGGGCAGGACTTCATCCTTGATTTGTTCAAGGCCAGGCTGGATGGGGCTCTGAGCAACCTGATCCACTGGAAGCATTGGAACTAAATGCTCCAACCCAAACCTGTGATCCTCTTTATAGAGTGGTAGCACAAAGACCAGAATGATTTAACATAGCAAGTTCATGTCACAGAACTGTAGGCTTTGGGGAAACTTCTACTTCTGTAAATGGTTTCTTGGGATTTTTGGGTTTGGTTGGGTTGAGGCTGTTTTTAACAGGTGATCTTCAAAGCAATCTTCTCCAGGACCAGGTTAAAGAGCAGTTTGCCTCTGAGACAGTTCATGCTGGGAAAGTCTCCTTTGTCAGCAACAAGCTTTCCCTTTTAATGATTGCTCTGAGAGATTAATATTTTTCTTGACCTGAAGGTGCACTTAACTTTCAGAAAGCCAAGTGCAAGGCTGCAGAACAGCAGGAGACAGACACCGAACAGAAATGTTAGTGGGATTTGTAATTTAGTATGAAGTTTCAGGCAAATCTCAGCCTGAGCAAGCAGCTCAGAAAATTCCTTTCCTGTCCCTGTTAGAAGTGAAGTCCTGGTTCCCAGTCTCTGACAGTAGCACTGTTATCTTTCCTCTTCATGAACAACACCATGAAATGAACAGGTTAAAATGAAAAATGAGCTCTGAAGATGGTAAATATTTTTTTCAATTGTTTCTTTAAGAAAAATTAGTAGGGTTATCCTGAGGTTGTTTTCTTTTGTCCTTGGACTTTTGAGGTTTAATTGAGACAATGTGACATCTCACCTTGAGGTTTATTACAGCTCAGCAGAGCCCCAGCAATTTTATTTTAGTAAATGTTTTCCAGGCTGTGGGCTGGGTGTTGTGTTAGTGGCTGTGGGGACTGTGAAATATTCGGCAGGACAGGCACTGCAGCTGAACAGAGAATACAGGTGGATATTTACAGCAGTGTGGAGGGCTGCACTGTCAGTTCACAGCCCAGCTTCATGGTGTCTTCATGAGTGTACAGCACAGAGGAGTTCTGGGGGTTTGTGTCAGATCAGCTGCAGGTTTTGAGAAGAGACCTTGAAATACATGAATGTGTCAGTGATAAATATTAACCACAGCTCTCAACAGAGGAAATGAATTATGTTTAATGGTGTGTGCTGGGTCCAAACTGATTAATGTCAGGTCCAGGCTGCAGAGGTCACCTGGATCCTAGTTGCTGATTCAGCTGTTCTGTCCATGCTCTTTCTGACGACGTGCTGGTTCATGATAAGCATTGCATTTATGGGAATCCTGGCTTGCTTGAAGGGGGAAGCAAAGTTTTTCCCTTTGTGTTTCTCCACCTCCCCCATCTCCACCCTGCATCCATACAGTTGTGAAAGTTACTTCCCTGCAATCATTGATTGTCTCTGCATCTCTGAAATTAAGCTTTTATTCTCCAGTTAACTCTATGGTTGGCTGAGCTGCTTAAAACTTTTCCGGAGCAATAAATGTTAAAGGCAATTTACACATTGAAGATAACTTGTTAAACATGCCCATAGTAAATTGAAATTATGTCACAATTTCAGAGCCACCTCAGCTGCAGACAAACTTGACTCGCAAAACTTGCTCTCCAAACCTCTGCTCTCCAACATTTTTTTTTTTGAATCAGACAAAAATGTTATTCTTTGTTATATTGGTTGGTTTTGGCAAAGGCATCTAACAAGGCAGCTGGTTGTAAAGTCTGTGTGTCCTCACATGCAGTTTTTGAGGTTTTGCTGCGCTCGAGGGTTCTTCCCAGTTAAAGTTTACTTAAAGAAATATGCAAAATAAAAGAAAAAAGGGAAGAAACCCAAAGTGATTAGTTCATATAATTACCCTCTCAAAGAAATAAGTGTCAGTCTCACATATATCTCTTAAGTTTGATATCAGGGCTTCAGACAGGGAGGAAGCACCTGTTGTGTAAAACTATGTGTTTCCCATAAATTGATCAAGTTTTGTCAGAGACTTCTGCACACAGTGTCAACAATGCTAAATTGCTCCAAGTATTTTAGCATGAGGTGTTTGTTCCTCACTAAACACTTGGTTTGCTTGTGTTGGGGACTTTGGAAAGGCTTTTGTCTGCATCACAGGTGATCTCCTCAGAATGCTGCTGTAAAGAAAAAGCTCTTTCTCTGCTTTGTTGCTGTTACTGATTAAATCTCCCTTATGAAGACATCCTTTACTGCAGCAAACAAAATGAAGCATTGCTGCCTCTCAAGCACCTTGTTTCCCGTACACCACACAAGGGTGGTTTCCCTGAAGCTTTTGGGGAGCAGTGGGTGAGGTCTGTTTGTTTGCTCAGCAGGATTAAACAGAGATAGCACAGTTTGCAGACTGCCACAAGCTGAAGTGCAGCAGCTGATGAGTTTGTGTTGGGTGAATTCAGCAGCCTGTTTGAACAAGGAAAACAAATCCTGTTCCTGGAGGGGCAGGGGTAACTCAGGGACTGTCAAAGTGCACGCTGGAAGGTCCTTTCAGGGGCTGTCAGGGTGGATTTTTCTCTCAACCAAGTGGCAAATTTCTTGAAAAGTACATTACTACCTAGTGGCAAAACCTGGAGACCTTTTTTGAACTTTCTTTTCACTAATATGCTTAGTCTTTCCTTAATCTCTGAGCTGATGATGCTGTTTCTTCTGTAAGACAGCACATGCTGCTGCAGTGTGGCTGCTGCTGGCTGACAGATAAATTAGTTTGGGACATTTAGAATGGTGTCACATGACAGATTGTATTCCAGGTTCAGCAGTCTGTTGGTATAGCAGTGGTGGCAGCCAGCTTAAAAAAAATGACGAGAACCAAGTGCATCTAGCAGCCAGAAAAGCAGAGCTCCTGGGCAAATTTATAGTAAGCTCAGGCATTGCAGTGAGTGTGACTTGGCAAAGGGAACAAATCTGCTTCTGTCAGTGCTAAAAGCAAGGCTCCCACTGATAATGATAAAAGGCAGCGATGCAATGGAGCAAATTTTAAAAAACTATGATATTGACAGTAGGGAAAATGCTCTTCTGACCTTTTCCTTACTCCATTGCTGTGGAAATTCCCAGCCTGCAAACAGCAAGATCCTGTTGCCCTCAGCTTTACAGCACTTTACAGAACCATGTCCACATTTCTTCCAGGCTGGGACCCACAGGCTGCTGGCCAGAGCTGATGGAGTTAGCAGTTGATCAGCTCCTCGTTGCCAACTCAAGCCTTTATCTTTTCCTGCTGGATGGGATTGTCCCTCAACAGCTCCTTTCAGTTGACAAGAAACGTGTTCTTGGATTAAATCACCAGTTATCCAGTCTCTTGATACACCTGCATTGGGTTACCTCTGCTACAAACCCCTATGACTTTAAAAATGCCTAATTAAGACTAAATAGTCTGAGTTTACATCTCAGTCTTATAGCCACAAATACACATATTTGTAAAAGAACCTCAGAAGTTTCCTTGGAATTGAGTGAAAATAACCATAACCTCTGATGAGAATCTGTATGAGCCAGTTGGACTTGGAGCCTGAGATTTTGTTTGTTGTTTAATTTCTTGGATTAATGCTACACATGATTTCTATGTGATCCAGTATTAGATGATACAGTAGATGGGAGCAGGTAGTGTTATTATAATAGTAAATAATCTGACTCCATGGGGACTAGAAGGGGAAAGGTATGAGACTAAGACTTGTGGAAAGATAAAACATGAATGTTATGAAACAGCAAAATGGAAATGTCTAACTGAAAATCTCATTTGTCCTTGCTACTTAATGGTCCTGGAGGATAGAAGAAAGTCATCTTCAGTAGGATGGCCATGTGGTCACCCAGAAGGTCCTGCAGCAGTTCATCTGAATTTCTGCTGTAGTCCTGGTTCAGGAGGGCATGTGGAACAGCAGCATGGAAAGGCTTCTGCTGACCCTCCTGCTTCCAATAAAACACTTATTCATATTCAACATAAATCACATAACAGAAATCATAGATTTATTTTTTTTTCCAAGAAACAATGATGGTTGTCACTTCTCTATCAATACTGTACTCCATCCCTGCTTTTTGCTCTCAGTTCATGAGCTGAAGGCTTTTTCTGCTTGGGCAGAAGTGGGAAGTGCTTGCACAGGAGCACAGGGACACCTTGGGAAGCAGTGTGTGCACCTGTACCACTCCTGTTGGACTGAAAGGCTGCAGAGTGCAGGTGTAAAATGAACAGAAACATGAGTCAGAAACAGAAAAACAAACTGAACATTTGGGAGAAGCAAATATTAACCTTTGTGATACCTAGAAGTATTAAAAGTGTGTCTTCTTGTGTCCCCCTCAGACTGCAGACAGTCGATGAGAGAAGAGGAGGGGACAGTAACTATCAACAGGAGAGGAGCTATCAAGCAAGCCAAAATCCACTACATCAAAAATCATGAATTTATCGCCACCTTCTTTGGACAACCTACATTTTGCTCTGTCTGCAGAGACTTCGTATGGTAAGAAAGAAAATCTAAGCTTCCCCTAGCTCCAAGGGCCAAATTACTGCAAAATTTGCTTTGGATATACTCAGACAAAACATGACAAATAAATTTGTGTTGGGAAATTGAAGCTATATACTCACTAAGAGCGTTTTTATACCTGAGAACTATAGTTGTCTTTCACATTGAGAAATAGAGCTTGAACATTTTTGCCACTGAAATAATAGGCAGAAATTCCATCAGCATCTGGCCATGATCATCAGCAGCTGTCACAGGAGAATGAAAAGAGTGAGTCTGAGAAAATAATGGCCAGGCTTTGAGATGGGAAGTGACTGATGGCAGACTAGAGACTCACAGAGAGACAGAAGTTGGATTCCTTTTATAGTAAGGCTGGTTTTGTCCTAAGTTAGGCTGGGAGGATTTCCCATGTGATTGAAACCTTGTTGTTTCTGGGTTTTCCTCCTAATTTGCAGGTCTATCAAATACAGGACCTTATCTTCTAAACCCTGCATAAAATAAAAACCAGCCATGTTTTATTCCAGAAAATGTATTGATTTCCTTTCTTATAATTTGTTTTTCAGGGGACTCAACAAGCAGGGATACAAATGTAGACGTAAGTTGATTTTTTTTTCATTTTTTTTTTTTTTTACTTTCTTCTTATGCTACTTTTCACATGAATCTGGAGATCTAATAGTTACTCTTGAAAAAAATTTGTAAATATGCATGGCACAATGCATCATCACTATGGGTAATAGTAGACATTAAATATCAATTTTGCACAATAACCAAAGGAATCTGACTATGATTCCCACCTGGTATTTCAGTATCAAGATTTAGACTTAGCTATTCTTCTCCGAAGTGTGTAATGCTATTGAAAAGTTGCACTCATTTATGACAGAAGTTTTTTGTGGAACCTTTTCTGAAGTGAATTGCAACTATTGAGGGGTTTTACAGCTGAATTGAAAATCACTTTTACTTAGTGTAGTTCTGTGCATTACTCTAAGCAGGGGGGAGCTATCAAAGGGTAAAACTCAAAAGCACACAGTCCTTCTACTATCAGATGCTGGGAGCATTGCTGATTTAGTTTAGAAATAAAGTTTATGGTAAAAGAAAAGGGGTGGGGGAATCAGTTTAAGTAAGATTATTATCTTGATAGAAAATAAACTTTTGGTGTATATAGTATGATGCAAAAGGAGTGTGATTTTCACATTCTGCCATTGAATGCAAGCACTTCATCCCATGTATTTATTATCTGAAGGAATCCTTTTTTTTCTTGTGCATGTCTTGAAGAATGCAATGCTGCTATTCATAAGAAATGCATTGATAAAATCATTGGGAGGTGTACTGGTACTGCAGCCAACAGCAGGGACACAATGGTAAGAGCTGGAACAATATATTTAGAGTGTAATTATGTAATTAAACATTGCTGAACTAACAAAACCTTGTACAGAAGCTGACAACTCCATTTGGGAGATGCTTGGCTGTATAACCCAAGGTTATGTCTTTGTTTAAAGTTGTGTAAAGTTCTGTAACATGCAGTGGGCAAAGCTTTCAAGTAAGAAATCAGCTGAAAGCTGTGTGAGGGGTGGGTGCTGTGTGCTGGGCAGATCCATCTCCCCGCTCAGTGAGGGAACCAAGGCTGAGGTGAACCCCTTGTGTCTATGCTGAGGTGGATGAACCCCTTGTGGCTGTGCTGAGGTGATGAACCCCTTGTGGCTGTACTGAGATGATGAACCCCTTGTGGCTGTGCTGAGGTGGGTGAACCCCTTGTGGCTGTGCTGAGGTGGGTGAACCCCTTGTGGCTGTACTGAGATGATGAACCCCTTGTGGCTGTGCTGAGGTGGGTGAACCCCTTGTGGCTGTGACTGAGATGATGAACCCCTTGTGGCTGTGCTGAGGTGGGTGATCCCCTTGTGTCTATGCTCAGTTCCAGAAGGAGCGATTCAACATTGACATGCCCCACCGCTTCCGAGTCTACAACTACATGAGCCCCACCTTCTGTGACCACTGTGGCAGCCTGCTCTGGGGGCTGGTCCGGCAAGGGCTCAAGTGTGAAGGTGAGGAGGAGGAGGGAGCTGGCAGCTCTGTGCTTTTCCAGCGTTCCTCCACTGGAGACTGCTGGTGGTACACACTGTGTGTCGTGTAGGGCGGGATTCCTCTCGTGCCTGTGAGGTACAAAAGCTTCTGCACAAAAGAGAGACAGAGACACTGGGCTCTTGGGACAGCTCAGCCAAGGTGAGCTGCTGAAGGAGTCAGGAAACACTGCAGAGGTGTAATCTTGAGCATTATCAAATTACTGCTTTGGGAATAGCTGAAATTTGGAGACTGACTCAACATAGCATCTCTAAGTGTGTTCAAAGCGTTTACTGTAAATATTGCTTTTATAATTCTCCCACAAAAAAGCAATATGATCCTTATTGTCACTGATTTTGAGACTAAAGTAAGGATGATTAGAGGTTTCTTCCTTGTGAAACCTTTTTTTAGCCTTCGTTGTATTCAAGGATAAAAACTGCAATTTTGGTAGCAATGACAAGTACATGTCCAGTCTGGTTTAAAAGAAAAAGGTTACTGAACTGCACGGAACAGCCCTGCTTACTGTAATGTTGGTATTTTCCTGATGCTTGTATAACAATCTGCATTTCTTTTAGAATGTGGGATGAATGTGCATCATAAATGCCAGAAGAAGGTGGCAAACTTATGTGGAATAAACCAGAAGTTGCTAGCTGAAGCTTTAAATCAAGTTAGCCAGGTAAGCTTTATTGCCATTTCTCAAGTAATTACTCGTTTTCAGAGCATTTTGGGGTTTTCACATCATCTTTTCTGCATCACTTTTATGGGGAACTGTATTTAGAAAAGAAGAAATGCATACAGCTTTGGTTTTTTTTTAATTTGACACTTACAGAGACTAGCAAAGGTATCAATAGCCTGAAACTGAATAGGGGAGAGGCTATGCCATTTAAACAATTTTTTAAAAGATGTGTGGTTTCCTGAAATCCAATTTTGCTTTTCTGTGGTGCCAAGATTATTCTGCCCCTTTCTCTTTAATGGATTAATCAGTGGCATCATAATGCTGAAATCTGTTTTTACATGCTTCAACTTTAAAATTCCATTTGAATGATAAAATTAAGTGAATAAGGAGAAATATACTAAATAGTCTCCTTTTTTATTCATCTCATATAAATATATATATATATATATAAACACACTGAAAACCCTTCTGGAATGAATGCTGGCCCCATAATTTGCATTCATCTTCTGCTGCAGCATGATTCTTTTCTGGTCAGCTTCTGCAAATAAAGATTCAGACACAGGCTCCAAAATAAAACAGGAAAATATATCACAAAAGCCAACAGTGCTTCCTCTAAGATATGTATTGCTAAGCTTTCACAGGATATTTACTTTGAAAACAGTGAGAGCTGTTGTGGCAACTCTTTCATGACACAGGAGCTCAATCTTTTCATTAGTGAAATTTGATCTCAGGCATCTTCCAAATGTAAAAGTTGATTCCCTGAGCTAAGGGCAGAGGTCACATCCAGATATGACTTCAGCATGTCCAATGAAACAGTGATTCCCATGTCCTCTTTCACATGAACAGCATTTTCCCACAGTTCAAATTCTTTGCGCTGTGGTTCAAACCATTATACCCTTTAATAATTCTGCAATGAACAATAGAACATAGACTGCTCAGGAGTTTCAGTGACTTATTTTCTTGCAGTGAAGGAAATAAAGCAATTGGCTGATATGAAGCTGTAAAAAAGGTGACTAAATAGTCTGTGAACCAGACTTCTTGAGAAAAGATACATACTGGGAGTTAATAATGAAAAAGAAAGGTTTACACTGCCATCATGTTACATTTAAAGCTATTACTGTATTTCTACAATAACAGTGCTAATATAAACGTTCCCTTTCTTCCCAGAAATCTACACGAAGGTCTGAATCTGGATCTGTAGAAAGTGTTGGTATTTATCAAGATTTTGATAAGAAACATAAAGCTCCAGGAGGAGACACAACAGGTGAGGAAACAATATTTCAATACAGCCACTTACTTACCAGACAATTTAAGAAGTTATTCATTCTTGCCTTGTGCTAGACAATTTTTTAAATAAGTGCTGTTAAAAAAGCAGCATGTATTTCTTTTTACAGAAATCTCCTGGCCACATGAAAAGCTTAGACAGGACCTGTCCCTTATGTTTAGGTTCACCAGTAATTCCAGCAGCAGATGCATTGAAATACTGTGTCAGTACCTAATTCTTATCCAATCCTCTGAGTCCTGCAGTGTTCCTGCATCCACTGAACTTTCCCCTTCCTGTTTTGATCAGCAGATAACAGCGAGTACGATAAGCTCTGGGAGGGAAACACAACCAAGCCAGTGCAGAGAACTGCAAGGAGAAAATTCAACATAGACAGCTTTGTCTTCCACAAAGTGCTGGGGAAAGGCAGCTTTGGAAAGGTACGTGACAAACTGAGAGTTCAGGTGTATGCCTGGCTTGATCTCTGCAATGTGATGGGCTGTTTCCTTTAACCAGAAAGGTCTCACAGCTTCTTGGGTCAGTAATCTTCTGGCAGAATTGTATGTAGACATCTTTGTCAAAGACACTAGAAATTCTTCAGCTGGATCTTGCGTAAACCCAAAAGTGATTCATCATGTACAGCAGTTTGTCAGTGTTTAGTATCGAGGCAGGGGAATTGCCCTTTAATGTGCCCAGTACAAACAGATATTTTAGTTCTGTTCCCTCCACACACAAACAGCCTCACAGTGCCCCAGTGCAGTGCAGAGGATGTTTGGGAGAGCAGTGGGACCTCCACAGGCTCTGTCTCTGGAACTGCAGCTCTAGTGACAGCCCAGGCTTCACATGGCTGCTGTTTATACACTCACAGACACTGACAGAAAAACTGCTGTGCCTGTGGCACGTGGTCCTTGAGCCCCATCTCCTCATCTGTGTCCAGCAGCTTCACCTTCCCAAACCTCCCTCATCTTTCCCATTTAAATGTGCTTTTTAATTGTCAGTGAAGCTGTTATGAACACCTTTGGCTTTCCCTCACTGACACATCAGCACCAGTCTTTCCTACATTTGCTGCACTCTCATCTTTTATTTTTTGTAGGTTCTGCTTGCAGAGCTGAAAGGGAAGAACGAATTCTTTGCTATCAAAGCTCTGAAAAAGGATGTGGTGCTAATTGATGATGATGTGGAATGTACCATGGTGGAAAAGAGAGTCCTCGCTCTTGCCTGGGAAAATCCATTTCTCACACATCTTTACTGCACGTTTCAGACAAAGGTAACAAAAATTTAAATGTGAAGCAACACAACAGATTGAACCTCTTAATGGATGCTAATACCAGCAGTCAAATGAAAGTAATTTAGTGATGCAAGAATTAAATGTCCTTTTCCTGTGCTCTGTGCAATAATTCATGGGCCTAAGGGAAAGTAAATATGAGTATGACCAAACATATCTTGATAAGAAAAAATCAGAAAAACATTTATGCATTCTGGAATAATTAATTTAAGTCCTTGATTTGAGTTTTACCCTTGGTGAGTGGAAAAGGAAGACTGTCACAGATTGAAATCAGTAAGTCTGTTTCAGTGTGTATTAAGTCTAGAAACCCACAGAATCAGATATTAATATTTACAAGATCAGGCCACTCAACTCTATAGGAGCCTCATAGGGGGGCATGAAACCAAAAATCCTTCAGGAGAAGAGGGAAGTGTCTGCTTAGTCCCCTGGAGGCACATTGCCATTTCATTTATGGTTGGCTAGCATCAGTAATTGTTCCATTCCCTGGTTGTCTGCAAAAGGATCATTTGTTCTTCGTTATGGAGTTCCTGAATGGGGGAGACCTGATGTTCCACATCCAAGACAAAGGGCGCTTCGACCTCTACAGAGCAACGTGAGTCCTCACCCCTTCATTCCCCACCTCCATGAATGATTTCATCTCTGTGCCCCTCCTCACTTGCAGTCAAGTTTCAGTGGCTGATGGTTGAAAAGATGTTTCTAGGCACTGGTTGAATACAACGAAGTTTACTTAATGATGTGTGGAGTTGGGCTTTCTTAATTTACGTAACAGTGTGATGTTGCACTTTATGGGATGCTTGTTCCTAGAGGTGCAAAATAAATTGCAACATCAGCCAGCACTGAAAAGCAAAAGGCACAGCTTCAGTGTGCTTTAGGACAGTGTTCTGATGGAAAAAATTGGAAAACAGCATGGAGGGAAAAGTTCAACATTTACTTACTGCTATTGCAAAATTGATATGGTAGTACAAAAAACTGTACATTCAATGAGATGCTAATTAAATGGATAAGCACTTTGTTTTTCACTTTTGTCAGTTATCTGTGACTTAAGTTTTCAGCTCTAGTGATCTTTAAAGGATGCAAAAATATTGTATTACTGTTACTTCAGCTATCATTTTTAGTTTGAGGTCAGTTTCTACTTCTCTCATCCAAACCCACGGGTGTTTTAATGGCATCATTAAAGGGGTGGCATGTAAACCTTAAAGAGTAACAGTGCAGAGTACTGGACCTGTCTGTAAGCCCCAGGAAAATTCCTTCTGTTACTGGCACTGCACTTTGGATTGCTGACTGGATGGGATTGTGACAAGAAGTCTGGCATCAACAGCAGGCACTTGTATTAGTCAGCTCCCTTCCCAGTCTTCCCAGCAAAAATGTGGATAAAGCCCCTCCAGCTTACCTCCATGTCAGCAAACATCTGTGCATACTCTCTGGGTATATTCTGTGCCTATTTGTTTTATACCAACATTCATCTGATATACAGAAATAGAAATAGTTTTGTATTTTTCCAATTTAAAAAAAATTAGGCTTTTTGGGGCAGAGGGAAGCATTCTTTCAGATTTTCCTTCATCTCCCCTAGATTATCACCTCTTTTTTTTTGAGGAGAGTGCCCCTGAAGTGATGAAACTTCTCAATCTGTTGTGACCAGGCAGGTGCAGAGGGAGGCAGGTGAGGCCCAATTCTAACCTTGCCATTGGTGCCCGGTCCCTCCTGCAGCAGTCCTGGAGGGTGAGCTCCCAGCAGCTCTCTTTCAAAAGGCACGTGCCTATCACTAAAACCACACCAAGGAGTGTTATTAAAGAGGAGGAAAGGGATGGTGTTCCCTGAGGGAAGTGGGATGAAGCCTTTCAGCAGTTGCTGCTGTGTCTCCTCTGCTGTTTGGTGTTGGACACTGCCGATGTGTGGTGAAGGGATTAACTTGCAGGTTACAGCATCTGGCTGCATAAACACAGAGATATGGGGATTTAAAGATGTGTACAGTGCTTCTCACTCCATGAAAAGAAGCTGACAGCATTATTTTGGCTGCCTGCATTGACTGTTGTAACTGAGTGAAAATTAAAAGATATTTTGGTCTTTTCAGGTTTTACGGAGCTGAAATTTTATGTGGGCTCCAGTTTCTTCACAGCAAAGGCATTATTTATAGGTAAGTACCAGCCAGCTCCAGGACCTGGGAATTGTCTTAGCACTTCATGCATCTTTGAATTCCTGGCTGATGTAACAAGCACAAGCTGTCTGTCAGAGATCTGATGTAGTTCCAAGGCCATTAACATGCCCGAGATGAATCTCTGTTTGTGTTTTTTCCTTGGCAACTGGAATGATGGAATGGGATTTGTGTCACACAAAACCAGTTTTGTTTCAGTTATTTTCAAGCACTGCCTTCAAATCACGAGTCTGTTTAGTGTGGAGGTGAGGGAGAGGCTGCTTGAGCAAACCACCGAGGTGAAAGTTCCCTGCTTTTGCCTTCTGGTGAAACCACAACATTGATGCTTCTGCCTCACCAGGTTGAAGCACCCAGGGCCAGACCCTGATCCACTGCTGGTACTGGGAACTTCAGTTACCCAGGAGAAAAGACTGCCCTTTCTTACGTGAAATTCTCTGCTCTATTTCAGCCCTTGGTAAGCAGAGGGCTGTTCAGTTTCTCTTCAGCCTGCCCTCCTTGGTATGTGCATTTGCAGCCAGATGGACAAAAAATGCAGCATGGTGAAAGGGAGGGAATGTAGCTTTTGGAAACTGCTGAGAAAAAAGCTCTTTCTTGCTTGAATAATGTTTCTGAGAAAAGACATGAATAGAACCCTTCACAGGCCATGCCACAATACATGAACTTATGCTGTAACCAGGAACGACTCACAGGTAGTGTTAAGAGTTGGGCAGGTTTCAAACAATCAAATTCCTGCCAAAGGCTCTCAGAATCCAACACAATCTTTCTTTTGAGCCCTGGAGCTGGTGCAGCACTGCTGTGTCAGCTGCTGGGGCATTAACTCACACTGCCTTCCAGCAGCAACAGAAGCTCTGGCTGTGCATCTGCATCTGAAAGCAAATGTGGAGGATTATAAGGTCACATTCTATATATGCACCTCAGCCTCTTATTTTCTTTGACAAGAGTGAATTCTTTCCTTGTCCCTCACGCCTTCAAAGCACAAAAATACCATTTTGGATGGATTGTGTTGATGGATGATGATTTTCTTGAAAAGCCCATGTGTGTGCAGTTGGGGAGGTGTTTATCAGTGAAAAAACTGTGTGCAGCTGATTACAAAAGCAACTTACAGCACAACATTTTTAAAACACTTTTTGCAGAGACCTAAAACTGGACAATGTGATGCTCGATAAAGAAGGCCACATCAAAATAGCTGATTTTGGGATGTGCAAAGAAAACGTTGTTGGTGACAACAAGGCGAGCACTTTCTGTGGGACCCCCGACTACATCGCTCCTGAGGTCAGTGTGGCACACACAGACACTGCTGGCATGGATTTGGTGCCTGATGGCTCAAGAGCTGCTGTGATTAATCACTCTTTGTAGACTAATAGTTCAGAAAAGTCCATGTCTGATTAGAGGTAAAATCTGTATCTATTTTTTTATAGAAGGTACTTGAGATTTTGAAATATTCTATAGCTGTAAGTCTAAAAAAAATGTGGGTTTGGAAAGTTAAACTGCTCAGTTTTTTAAAAGCTGGGGGTTAGGTGTAGCCAGCACATCCATGATGAGGCTTCTGCAGAATGAATCTATGTATGTGCACTGCAGATGGGGAAGAGACTTGTGCCTGTGCAAACAACCAGAATTCAAAACAAAAGGAGCTTTTAAGGGGAATCTCACAGAGTTTAATTCTGTGTGTTACAGTTATTTTTTAAAAAAAAATCTCACTTACAAAGCAGCTCAACTAAGGTATTTCACTTTTAAAGCTATAAATTATGTCAAAGATTTCTGTAGGAATCTACTTTGCATCACTACTTGCTTCTCCCTTCATCTTGTAAAGAAACTACAGAGGATGTTTTTTAAGCCTGTGGTTATTTAGAGTTAAGGGAGAAAATTTCTGAATGAGAGAAAAGCCCTGTCCATGGAGCTGGCCACATTCCCACAAACAGCAGCCTAGGGTAAAACCACAGCTCTGCATCAGTGTCCACAATTTCCCAGAGAGATGGATTTTTATTTTTCCCCTAAGTTCTCTAATCATTAAAGATTCTCTCTTGAAATACCTCTGCTGTTTTTTGGGGTGTATTGCTGCTTCTTCTATCTTACTGTGTTCCCTCCTGTGTGGCCCCAGATCCTGCAGGGTTTGTGGTACACGTTCTCTGTGGACTGGTGGTCGTTTGGGGTGCTGCTGTATGAGATGCTCATTGGCCAGTCCCCTTTCCATGGGGATGATGAAGATGAACTGTTTGAGTCAATCCGAGTGGACACCCCTCACTACCCACGCTGGATTACCAAGGAATCCAAGGATATATTAGAAAAGGTAGGACTGATGGGCAGCTTGGGGTCCTGCTACTGTCTCTGTGCAGGGAGAGACAAATCTCTTAAAAAAGGAGCTGTTTATCAGCAAATTAATCTTACAAAGGGAAAGCCAGGTCAGATTAATTCCTAATGCTCTGTTTACTGTCAGCACCCTTAGCTGTTTCAGCACCATACTTGTAATTCCATTGCCATGCACCTTTGGAGCAGCTCTAATGCTTTGCTGGGTGTCTTCTCTTGCAGCTCCTTGAAAGGGATCCAGCAAAACGACTTGGGGTCACTGGGAATATCAGAGACCATCCTTTCTTCAAAACAATCAACTGGACAGCGCTAGAGAAGAGGGAGGTGGACCCTCCCTTCAGGCCAAAAGTGGTACGTGGGTTGTTCTTTGTTCTTAGTATAACAGCAGCCCAGGGTAAGGGGTGATTCTGTACCTGCATGAAGGATCCTACTGCCATTTTCTCCTCACTTTTTACAAACCAGAAAGTTGAGTATCTGTAAGCCCATTGTTCTGGGATCATTCACTTCCACACAGGTGTACTGTACTCCTTGGACTGCCCTGAGATCTTCCTGTTAAGATTGTCTTCCCATTGCTCTCAAGGAGCTTCTTTATGAAAAAAATGTTCAGGAAAACTAACAGATAGCTTTGATCTCCATTCCCCTCTGTGTTAGAATGTTCACAGTTCCTTGCCGTTTGCTTTTTTGAAATGCCACATAGGAGGAGCAGCAGTAGCTCCTGGATGCTCAGCTGGACCTGACTGCAGGGACTCTGTGCAAGCATTAAATCTCTGCTGCTTCAAACTCACCCAGGCATGTCCAAAGGGGCAAGAAGCAGCATTCTCTAAGCTACTGAACTTGGAATTAATGTACATGCCTGATGTTACCTGAAAAAACACCTACAGAACAGAATGTAACTCAGTCTGTATCACAGTGGGATGCTGCTGCTTCAGCTCACCTGGTTAGAAATCCAAACCAGTGTTTCTCCAGACTGTTACTAGAACAGGTGAAATGGCCTGGAGGCAACAATCTCTTTAAAATGTATCCTAGGGAGGAGAGCTGTCCCTTCAAACATACAAGGTTTTGTGTTGCTTGTTCCCAGGAAAGTGGGAAATCTGGAAACATAAGGATTCTACAAACTGCAATCTTTGGTTCAGAGTGTAAAACAGTTCCTAGTTACATGAATCTTTATGAAACACAAAACAGCTGCTGTAGGGCATTCCTTTATTCTCTGAACAAGTACAGCCTGTAAAATGTTCTCAGGAATTTAAACATTTTGGTTAAGGGCAAGAAATGTTGGTCTGATGTGTAAGTTAATGCTGCATTGCTTTTGCCAACAGATAATCTTTGGGTAAAAACCTACTGTTATCCCAAATCCAGGTGGTTCTTCTCCAAAGCAACCTGGGTTTGGTTTTTCTGTTGGTTTCCAACTAAGAATAAGAAAGTGCCCAGTTATAATCTTATAGTCCTCTTAAAATGAGATCTTTTTTCTCTCTAAAGCAGAGGAAGGAGGGAGGGGGGAGCTAAAAGACTTAACTTCCCAACATTTTGTATTTAAGTAATTTGTTCTGGAAGAAAATACAAAGTTTGTCTCAAACTGCCTTCCCTCTAACACAGAAATCAGCAAGTGACTACAACAACTTCGACAGAGAATTTCTGAGCGAGAAGCCAAAATTGTCTTACAGTGACAAAAACCTCATTGAGTCCATGGATCAGTCTGCATTTGATGGATTTTCTTTTATTAACCCGAAATTTGAACAGATCTTGAACAAGTAAATTTCTGAACAGTGGACTTTAAAGCAGGGTTATACATTACAAACCCAGACTCCCAAGTGTTAATGCATTCCAACGATGTCGATACTTCAGAATAATACACGGTAGTGTGATGAATTATGTTCAACTCCTGATTTATTGGGAGTGTTTTTATGCATGGTTGGGTTTAAGGTATGTGAATCATGTCCATTATTTTCTCTGTGTGGGAAAATGTAAATTCTGTTTGGTACTTGAATGTAGTTATGTTATATATATATGTGTGTGTGCTGTATATTTTGCTCGAGAGAAGACATTGGGGAACAGAAGATGTCTTTTTAAAATGTGTTTGAGCCCTTGGTTTGTTTGTCTTCAATTAAAAGAACGTCTAATGTAACTTTCATTCATGGCTCTATGATTTTTAACAATATACAATTTAACTCCAGTTGTCTTTAAACTACAGTGAAAAAATAATGCATGGTCAGTCCTGATCACTTTCTTAAAATACTTACTTGTTGTTTTTGTGAATTAAACAAAAGAAGTATCAGGCAACAGCAGAGATTCCTAGTCTAACACCAGCTGCTGTGGGAGACAGCTCAGGGGTGCTACATATTTATTCCAAGGCAGTCCAAGCATGAGACAAAGGGGCCTCAGCATCCCAGAGCAGCCCCATCCTGCCTGGGAATGTGGGGTTCTGCCACTAAATGCCACTTCCCACTACCAGCCACAACAATCACAGCAGGACAGAAGCCAGGTAATAACTGTAGAGTTTCTTGCCTGCTCTGCCTGAGGAATTATTCTGTTTAACTGCCAAACACAAAATCCTTCTTCCAGTTTTATTTGCTTGTTTGTAACACAGCAGCTGTGGCTCTTCTGGCTTGCTGTTAGAAGGGTACAAAACCAGATCCTGCTTTCTTGCAACACCTACTTCTGAGTTTTGATTTTTAGCCATTAGTGAGAAAGAAAAACTGAGGTAATTACTGCAAAGCCTTCCAAACCCTTCTCCTTGCAGTCAGCTCCTAACTTTCAGGCTGAAGCAAGGTTTCCTTGCTTCTCAGGAACTTTCTGTATCTTGCAACACTATTGCAAATGATTTAATTTTCTCAACACAGAGCAGGCAGAAAAAATGTGTATGTGTCAGTTCATCCAAGAGTTATGGAATGCTACAGAACTCTTAGGAGCAGCCTGGACCTTCTGGGTACTTTCAGACTGCTAATCCTGCTGAAAGAGCAGCAGAAAGCTGCAATACTTTGTAGAGACTCAAAAAAAAATATACACTGCTGCCTTTGTTCTGCTCCTAAAGAACAGATCTAGCTTATTGTTGTAACTCAAGTAATGGCAGCATGACTTGGATGCCATCTGAGCCTGCAGCAGATTGAGGCTGGAAGGGGCAGAACACAGCTGGCATTTCCAAACAGCCAGGGCTGGCCTGCTTTACCAATCCCAGTCCAAGGGGAACAAGCAGTGCCCTGCAAACTGCTGCAAGGAGAGCAGGAACCTGGCCTTTTCCCCTTCAGATAACCTACAGAGTCACTTCTGGTTTGCTGTCCAGGTGAGTGCTGGGCCCTTGCACCCAAGAAGAAACACATTTCTAAGTAAAAGGTTACAAATGTGGGTGCCAGCAGCAGTGGGTATTTGCACATGCAGAAGCTGTTACGAATTGTAAGCAGTAGTAAATATTCCTTGTGGGAACACTGGCTCCCTGTACTCACCTGCTTTGCTCTGGAGTATCAAGTGCCAGATCTGCTCAAGAGTCTTCACACAGTAACTCTTCCAGCTGGCATGACTGATGTACCAGGAGCATTTCCTGCTGCCACAGCTGTGCCCAGCTGCACTGGTGACACAGGGGCACAGACCCCTTTCCTCTGCAGAGCAGCTCCTCCACCTCCCTGTCCTGTTCAGCCCCTGCACAGGGCCCTGCCTGGCACCACTGTAACCTCCTGACAGCACAGGCAGCAAAGCTCCACAGCCTGGGGAGCTGCTCCACCGCCTCTGCACAACTGCTGCATCCCAGAGCCACCTGTGAGCACCATCTGGGTTCACTCACCCATCGCCTCTGGGTCATCCTCATACCACAGCAGGTTTCAGCTATTAAAGGATTTTGTCCAGAAAGCAGCCTAAAAGCTCTAAAACAAACAGAGAAGTTACCTGCTTCCCAAACAGAAATACACAGTGGAGTTAAAAAACTATGAAAACACTCCTCCCACCTAGCAGAGAAAAGACAAGTGGTTAGCACCTGGGGGCTGCAACCAGCAAGACATGAAAATGTGAGTACATAATTCTAAAAGCACATAGCAGTAATTAATTTTGTCCTTGTCATTCTGAAGGATAAAAGAACCCCTGCAAATTTAATGCCCTCCAGCTCCCCTCTGCATACAAACTTGTACTGACAGGCAGCATTTGGGTGTTGGTTTTCAGTTTTCTCAAAACACCAGCAGCATGTTCAAGACAATGTAAGAGCAGTGTAAGTCTGAGAGAGCGGAGCAGATCTTAATCCCAGTGACCAGGTAAAGCTAATAAAGTCTTACCTTTCTCCTCCACTGTGTGCAAATCCTGGCATGCATTTATTTAATCAGTTCTTCCAACTTTTTCCATTATTGAGTTTCCTAGTTAAATTATAGTTGTCACAGTAAAGCAACCACAGGGTGAATTAATTTAATCCTTATATTTTTATCTAAGCTCCTTAAATGCAGCTTGTGGAAGCTGTGGAACCCTGCTGAGGCCCAGGAACACTCACCTGGCACTTCAACCACTGGAAACGGACATGGAAAGAAACACACGAGTGCACCTTGTAGCT
The DNA here is from genome assembly GCA_013397075.1 of Rhabdornis inornatus. NCBI lineage: Eukaryota > Metazoa > Chordata > Aves > Passeriformes > Rhabdornithidae > Rhabdornis > Rhabdornis inornatus. The sequence goes on from VWZS01005150.1 coordinate 127,902, forward strand.
TTTGATCTTTATTACTTGGATCAAAGGTCAAATGATTACATTTGTCTGAAAGATCACAACAAAGGCCAACGATGTAAGAAAGGACAGTTTAATCCCATTTGAGAGATTGCATCTGAGCCAGGCACACACAGAACAGAGGCAGTCAAATGGTACAAACACAGAAGGTCAGGACAAGGGTTTTCCCCTCCCCTGTCAGTGACTGTTCTGTCAGGAGTGGGGGACACACACTTTTAGAAAGTGACAATTAACTGCAATTCTTAACTGTGCCTCCCCAGAACAGCAGTTAGGGTTACACCCTGGGAGAACCCATCACTCCAAATCTACATTCAGCTCAAATCTACATTCATCATCTACACCTGCTCTCTCCAGCCAGGGTCAGATGCAGCCACTGATTTATTAGTACCTTCCTACCGTAGAACCAACAACTTCATTTTTTTTCTCTTCAAGTATCAGCACAATAGTTTATTTACACTTGTATACAACTCTTTTTACTGAACACCCATTGTAGTAAAACAATCATCACAGTATATCTGAAAGCAGGCTATAAAAATTCCTACTGTACATAGAACATGTAGCCTCGAGGATGTTACAGCACCTCTGACAGATCAGAGAGGTAAAACAAGGGGGAAGAGGAGACACTTCAAGCTGTGCTTGCCAGCAAAGAGAAGCAACCCTGGGCTCAGCTTTCACTGGGGGAAACATTTCTGCCCACATTTCTTCAGCCAGGTCTGAGCTCACAATCTGCCAGTAAAATCCCACTTCTCTAATGCAGCCTCCTGGGATTTTTACAGATAAAGCTTGACGTTCTCAGTGTAAAAGCTGTTTAACCACCCCTCCTGTCCCAGCAGAGGAGCAAGGGCTGCCTGAGGCACAGCCCAGCTTTCCCACACCACAGTGGGAGGGGAAATGGCTCCTTCAGTTGTGCCACAAAGGTGGCCTTGTTAAGCAAATACCAATAAATTCACTAGTGTGAGCAGTGCCAGGCAGGCTCTCTCCTCACCCCACAACTATGGGCCACAGCTGAATTAATAAAGGTCTGAAATGGCATTACCATAACACACACACACACAAAGCTTTAGACAGCAGCGCTTGAAGCAAGTGTTCCTGGTCATTCTGCACCCTACACATTCCTCCTCTGAAACAGAACCCAGCAATGCACTATGGCTTACTTCCAGAGCTGAATATATTGCTGAATTTAGCTTATTAAAAAAAAAAAAATTAATCACAAGAGCAGCACATTATTTTATAAACCCTGCACAAACAAAAGACAATTTAGCCCTTGCCTGCAAAACTATGTTACCAGGGCCTGGTATTTCACACAGGAATTCAGGAAAGAACAAAAAACCAAAACAACCCCAACAACTCACATGGTAAAAGCTCAATTAATTGGAGAGAATCTTGAGAAAAAACACAGTCCAGCTACCAAAGAATAGTTCCCCTCATTGCAGAGCTAGAGCTAGCAACAGTGCTGGCAGCTCACTTCAATTGTCTGGTAACACACATACAAAATACACTTTGATTTAGTACAGTTAAAAGGTTGTGACCTTGACAGACACAAAAAATGCCATTTTTAGCACTGGAGTTTCACTAGGCATAAAAGAGCAACAAAGAATTGGGATGATGGAAGGTGCTTAAAAACAATACAAAAAACTCCAAGGCAGCTGTGCCATGTTAAAAATTATTTCAGAATTTACCTGGTGTTTTTGTTGCATGAGCTGTTAGGATGGTTAAACTCACCTAACCTTTCTGTACTTTTTCCTGATGTACGTATTAAATGTGACTATAAAAGAGAAACATATACTTTTATGTTGAAATTCATTCCAAAAATTCTCAAAAAATATAATGACAACACTAACAAGACAAGCAGCTTTTCCAGCCTTTGACAGGTTGTATCCTTTTCCCCTCCCTTCCAGACTCAGAAAAGCTGCTCATCCCCTCCCATTACTGCAGCAGAAAGGACGTGTCTCTCTCCATCTCTCTCTTGATTCATTCCCCAGCTGTCACACTCTTATCTCCCACTGGCCTCCAAAATACCCCTGGTCTCTGGAAAGTGTTAAAATCTTGCTAGAACAGCAGAATTTCCCAGGTAGCAAATCCAGCATTAATGCTTTGATTTTCCAAAGGGAACATCTCCCTTGTGAATTTCAGAAAAATTTTAAGTTGTGATTGGCAAACCACAATTTCAATTCAAATGTTCAATTAAATTTAAATTTAAATGTTCAGTTTAAAACATAGGACAATTATCAGACCTGATGGGCTTCCCCATTTAAAGAAGCTTTGCAACATGAACTCTCCAGTGCTCAAAGGGTAGAATTTTGCCCATGTTAAGTACACCATCAAAAAAACTCCATGTAATTCTAGGCAATCATTCACAGTAAAAATAAGAGAACTCTTAGAAAAAAGACTTACAAAAGAAAATAAAATCTAGTTAAAATCTGACAGTAAAATCAACATGGGCAATTAACCACCTTGCATTATCCACAGACGAACAGTAAAAACCCACTGAAACTGCACAAATTTACATAAGAAAAATCTAAAACCAGCTCTGCTCTGCTTCCCACAATCTTTTTAGTGATACCTTTCGAGTTATCCACGAGCACAGGTTTTGTCCAAAGCAGTGGAATCACACTGGAAATGTCTCGAAGGGAAGGGGAGGCGCGTCCATCCCGTCCCAGTCCCGATCCGACAGCGCCGGGCCCTGAGCTGCTGGAGGAAGGGCTGCTGCCCCGGGAGCTGCAGCTATAGGTGAGTGGGGACTGTCCTCAAAGCTTCTTCTCTCGACCTATTCACACCTACATTCTGCAAATTTAAAGACAAAAAATTAAAAAATTAAAACATTTAAAAAAAAATTTAAAGCAAAGATCTCAGGCAGTTGTGGTTTTTGCTCAGCTGTTACATGACACAAAAGGTGAGCAAATTGTAATATTTATTTCCTCAAAATGCTCTGTAAAACACAAGGAAAGGTCCCAGCCCCTGAGCAGGAGTCAGGGCAAGGCCTGGACCTTGGCCCAGTGCCAGGAGTTTTACAGAGCCCCTCAGACACCCAAAAGCAGGATCTCTGCTGCCAGTGAAATGCATCCCTCAGACTTGTATCACACCAGTCTGGCAGGACAACTGGTCTCTGTACACCATATGCAGGTCACAGTGTTACAGCTTTTAAAACCTTTTTTCCTTTAACCACTATTCTAACCACATTTTTCTAAGCCACTGTCTCTCCCAGTCTTTATGCATGTAGTGTAGTGTAAGGAAAAACAGAACCCTGCAAAGGCCATAAACCACACAGGAATCAATAAAATCTTGAGGGAGGGAAGTGCACCTCTCCTTGTTCCAAGCACACTCCAGGAAATAATTCCTTAACACCAACAGCCATAAAACCAGTCCTGATCCTATCTGTGAGCAGCCAGATCACTGGAAGAACTCTGAATAACTCCCTGAAGAGCTGGTAACAAAGTCTGAATGCACTTCGGGATCCACATGGCATGTGGCAGATGTCACACTGAGATCAGGGAATGCTCCAGTGGTTTTATAACCACATTTATTAGAGTTTACATTCAAAACAAGTCTCTCCAGTCCAGCTCCTGGGAGAGCCCACAGTAAGGGGTCCTCTCAGCACATGCAGACACACAACTCCATCAGTCAAAACTCACCAACTCAAAAAGCCACTCAATCCCCTCCCCAACCCCAGTTTCCAGATTTTCAGCCATTTCTTAGGAAAGCAGGCTATAAACAAGCAGCACCAGATTCTCTCTGGAGGTTGAATTCTGCCAACACTGCTCTGCCCTCACCAGTTCTCCTACATCCCCATCAGCCCTTTCCTTTGTCATCAGCCCTCAAGCCCCTGGGTAAATCCCCATTTTCCACCATAAACACCATGCCAAGGTTTCTGGGAACACACACACAGCAAATGCTGCTGGACAGCGTTGTCCAAGTACTGGAAATCTCTGCGCCCACCAGCACGCAGCCTGACCCACTCTCACATCTCTCTGAAGGAAAGCAAAGCAATAACCCTATTTCAAAAAGAAGTTTCTATAAGAAGCATCTCTTCTGCATCAGTATCTGCTAAGAACAGGAGCTGGCAAAACAAGTAATATTCTGCATCATTACAAGGGGGAAAAAAACCCCAAACCAACAGAACATGTTGGCATTTGGTGTGTTTGTGTTTTTCTTAGTAACTGATGCAACATACCCAGAATTTCCCTGTGACTGCAGAGAGGTCTCCACAGGCACTCCCAGAATACTGGCTGAAATCTTTTAAGCTGAATATCTGATGTTGATTCAAAGAAAATTAAATGGCACATGAAATGGAGCATCAAAATGCAGGAATACAGAGGTACCAGAAATTAGTCCACAAGCAGCAAGAGCTAGGCAGCTCAAACATGAAGCTAAAAGGAAATGAGGTAATTAAGGCAAGGCAGAAGATACAGCTTATTTCACTCAATGAGAGGTATTGGATAAAAGCAGCATCCTAACAACAGAAATAGACCCAAAGGGAATACTGATAAGCAGCCAAGAAAGCTGAAAGCAAAAAAGCTCAAATTTGAGTAAATGTAAACAGGCTGTGGAAGCAATGTGTGCTGAGCTGTCACACTGAAGGAAGAAAACTGGGATAAACCCTGACAAACACCCCCAAGGGCTTATTAAATATACACAACCACCAGCAGTGAGAGCAGATGAACAGGGGCTTAGAAAGGGACCAATATCCTCATTAACTGTAAGTGGATTCCTACTCATAGGAATCCCATTAGATGAGATGGTGGCAGCTGGGATTGTACCCACTTTCAGAAGAGCCATGGGCACTGTGAGAGGAAAGCCATGCAACAAGGACAGTGCTGCTGCTTAGAAAGGTGATGGAGATTTCAGCCTTACTTTTGGGATCAGAAGGTGGCCCTGCAACTGCCTGGCACCAAAGCACACCTGGACTAATGACCATGCTGGGAACACCCCCACACCAGCAACAGGTCTGGAGAGCCCGGGAAACCCGGGAAACACAGGAGGAGGAGTAAAAACCATCCACCTTTCCCAAATGCTGTTTCTATCAAGCCATACACCCTCTTCCTTGGCCAGCCCCAGCAGGAGCTTGCTGCTTCCAGAGCCTGCTCCCCAAGGCAGGAGCAGTCTGACCCTATCTCACACAAGAGTCCAATGCATCCAGTCCTTCCTGGAAAGACTCAAAGTGTACAGATTAACCCAAATACCCTCCTATACCACTGCTGCTGTTCTCATTATGCCCTGGCCTTTGTATATTTTTTTCCTACAGGACAGAGCCTCCCCCAGCAAAGTGCTGTGGGTCTCCAACAGGACAGGCCCTGTTTTCAGTTTTACTCTGACTCAGCTACGTGTGATCTTCAGAGCAGAACAGGAAGATCTTGCAGAAAGGCTCCCACAGGCAAAAGGAGGAACCTCTGGAGACAAGAACCAGCACAGGCATAAACATAGAAACAAACAGCACAATATAAACATCCAGCACTCCATCAGCCAGCTTCCCCTCAGCAATGTGTGCCATGAACCACCGCTGACGCCTCCTATCCAGCATCAGGTCTTCCTTTTACTGACAAAGCCAGGGCTGTTGAGCAATCCTGCTGTGAGAGGAGACCCCTTAGAGCATTCTGCTTTTATATATCCACTTCACTCTGTTGCACACATCAGCACAGTGAGTGCTGTGCTCAGCAGAGAACAATATGCAGACACTTCCCAGGAAATCTGGCTGGCAGCAGCTGGCAGGAATGGAGGGTCCTGGATGCTCCTGCTGCTTCCTTTCCCTCTGCAACTTCCATCAGCTACAGACCAGGCAAACTTTGCCTTCCTCTCTGGCCAAGTTCCTGCTCCTGTCATCCTCCCCCTCAATTTTCTCTGACAGCCCAAGCCATCCTTTTGCAAGCAGCAAAACTCAGTTTTTCCACAGCAGATGCCTGCACAGATTTTGGCTCCATCAGAAATGCAATGCATTTAATTTCATTTGGATGGTCCTTCCTTAGCTGTGGCCTGTGGAGGTGACAGCACTCAAGCTGTCTCCGTGTGGCTCCTCAGTAGCTTACTATGGCCAGCATCCCTGTGATCCCTCAGGAATGTCAGGTAAGAGCAACCAGATTCATTGTTGTGTGCAAGGCGGTACAGCAGGCTCAGGTGCTCCTCTGGGCCACCTTTCCCAGCAAAGCTCATGCCCAGATCCTGGAGCAATTAGACACATTAAAGTGACCAACCACTCCTACATCACGGTCATGACAGCAACAGGAAGACAATCCACGTTCTCCCAATTTCAGCCCAGGGACAGTGGTTTAACTGAACACTAAGCACCACTGCAGGAGGCTCTCTGGCCAGAAGGTTATCTAGTTATGGCAAACATTCCCAATTGCTATAAGCTTCTGAAGACTTCAGTACAATTTTAGAAGTGCAGATATGTAACTTTTTTTTTTGCCAAAATCCTGGTTTGGGAAAAACATACCACCTGAGAAATGTAACAGATAAAAGCTTTCCACAACTTACAGTCCTGCTTTACTTTCACTATTAAAAGGAAAAGAGTTCCAAGACTCAGTGGTTTTTTGCTTTTCCCTGCCTCAATGCTACCTGCTCCATGGCACAGGTGCTTCCCACAGCCTTATGGTGCCCACAGAACATCATGGGAAAGGCACCAAGGCACCACATCTCCCACGGCCTGCAGTCTCCTCTCTCCTGCAAGAGGCTTTCCTATCAGACAGTTTGGGATTCATGCCCTGCTGGCTTGAGATCTGTGTCTACTGGAGCCACTACCCAGCTACAAAATCCTCTGGCTAACTCTGCTTCCCTGTTCTGGAATGGTCAGCACTGCTTATTGGAGGCCACATAAAATCTGGGTACTGAGCAGCTGGGGCAGAGCATGCTCCATCACCCACATCCACACAAAGCAGGAAAAGAGAGAGTTTAAAATCCCTTCTGCCCACGGCCAAACCCTAAAGCCTGGTTAATGCAGAACAGCTGTTAACAAAAGTTGTATATTAAAAACATTTATACACATTCCTGTTCTTTGAATAATTGTCCTGGAACTAAGTGAAAACTCGCTACTCTGCCCCAACAGCACATCAATAATTAGCACATGTAGAGCACTAGTGCTGCGGATCAGTGGGATTATGGATTTACAGTAATTATGGCTTGTTATTTTACACTACATGGCAGTCCAATCACTCCCAAGGGCCCTGAAACAGATAATACTGGTGCTCTGCTGGGCAAAACAAATTCTGACTTTCTTATCTCACACAAGATGTTGTGTTTCATGGCTTTCATAAATACACTGCAACTAACACTAAATGATTGCTGGCTGTTACAATAAAGCTTAATGCTGCAGGATATTTAAATTACAGCACTTTCCTAAACCAGCATTCTAGTGAGAGCCGATCAAGGTTTGATTAATTCATCCACAGTAAATTAGCCAGTGCAACAGTTTTATTGTGTTTTGATAAATTTCTTCAAGTCATATTCTGTACAAACATTTGGTTTGGATTATGAGTTTGGTTTGGGTATGGCTATTTTTCTTTTATTTCAAAGTGATTGCAATTATTAGTTTTTCAATTTGTTTTGAAGCAGCAGGACGAAAACAGCACCCCAAGTTTGATAGTTGGTCAGCATACAGAATTCACTGATGAGCAGGGACTGTTACAAGAGCGTCCTCAGTAGGTCTGGAAATGTCTACATTCTGTATAATAATAAAAATACAGAGAATTTTTATCATGCAGCAGTAAGACCAAAAAAACCCCACCAATCAGGTCCCTTCACAAGTACACAGCTGGGTTGATTGAGAAGCAGAGATGGTTTCAGTCCCCCATACCCCAAGAATGCAGCAGACTGAGCACCGGCCCCAGAATAAGACAGCACTAAAATGTATTTACAGTAAAAAAAAAATAAAAGCTTTTGCAATTTTCACACACCTCTGAGGAGCAATTAAATACAGGTCCCTTGCTGACAGCACTACCTAAAGCTCAAGTCAGTCACATTTAGGAGGAAGTCTTTTACAGGCCCAAGTAGGAATCCACCTTATCCTGTGCTTCAGCACATACACATCTTCTCACTGAGAAACTTTCCGCATTTCGCTGAATATGCCACATGCTTCTGTGCCAAAAGAAGGCTTTTAACACGTGTTTGTGTATATAACACCTCTAACAAAATAAAAAATATATTCTCAGATACCTTAACCATTCAAGGCTAATCACACCAACTAGATCTCACCTTTTATTGCTGAGTCTGCAGAAAAACAATGACATTCAGTGCAGCACTCAATTATTCAAAACCAAATGAAACCAAGTCCAGTGCAGCCAAACATGTCAGGAATCACATCTGCAATGGCACCACCTCCTGCAAGTCCCAAAGCCTGTGCAATTGGTATTCTCTCTCCTATCAAGACAGCAGACCATGATAAACTGCTCTGAAGGTCCTTACAAGATCCATTTTAGGCCAAATCATTGCCAATTCTTTAAACTTCATGATGGTGGGTTTCATTAGTCTTGCTTGTTCTGCACTGTGGTAAGGCAGCTCACCTTGCACTAACATCTCCCTCCCCCCATCCCCTCAATAAAATAAAAAAGGAGATCTGGGTGAGTAATCCTCTCTCTGCCATTCACTGACCAAGCCAGATGTGCAAAGCAGGCATTTCACCCCAGCACTTGTTTTCTGGCCCAAAGGAGGGACCCAACAACAGCTAAAGCAACTCCCCTGAATTATTTTCTGTAAAAGACCATAGACTCCTTCATTGGAAAAGGTCAGAACTTCAGCCACTACAATGCTGACAAACACAAGGCTTCAATCTGCTCCAGACAAATCACCATGGTACTCTGAGGTTCACACATACCACAAACAAACATCCCAGAGCTTTGCCTGCATTTCTGCCATGTCAAAATAGACGTTTTCAGCTGAGCCCAAAAGGAGGGCACTGTTCTGGAGCACAGACTACAAGTGACTGGCGGGTCACAGAACAGCACAATGGACAATTCTCAATCCAATAGTTTCATTGTTTAACAGTGCTGTTATGTGACACTGTATTCAATTAAATGCTTTGACTTCAACAGACTACTTGAAAACTTAATTTTACAGAAGTAATTAACATTTTCATAGGTGATATAAGTGAAAGCTCTTGAAATTTCCACAGTCCTCTGAGCAGCAATTAAATGCAGACAGGACCAACTCAGTCCTTTGTTCAGATACCTGAACAGTGTAACATCATCCATATTTACCAGGCTGGGTTTCCTTTGGGGCAGAGGGAGAAGAGAATTTGAGGGTTTTTTAGGAAAATGCCACTACTCCTTTTTTTTCATCTTATAAAATTCATTCACTCGATTTATCTCTGTTCAAATCTGTCTTGTGTCTTTGAACCCATTGCAATGGAAGTGTCTTCATGATCCTCTATGTGCACCTGAATAGAGCCACCCCACAGCAGTGCCAGCATGGCCACATTACTTGCTAGATATGTGGAGAGTCACTTGGTGATTCAGGCAGAGCTTTCTACCTTGAAATAAACCCCTTCAGTTAGAGGACTGGCATTTTCAGCAAGATGTAAATTCAGCACTGATATTTTGATCAGCCAAACTAAAGATGATCATCTACATTATTTAACACAAATAACCTACTCCTCTAAGACACCCTCGTGGATTTTCATTATGTTTCTCCAGTCTTAGGTACTGTGAAAACACAGACTGAATTCCCTAGACATGACAAATCAAACTAAGATACAAAATGGCAAAGCAGAATGACAAAGCAGGAAAAGGAGGAGAGAGGGAATAATGAAATGCAGTTGTTGAAGAGAAAACATCCTAAAGTCAGTATTTTCAGAACTTGGAATACCCAAGTCATTAAAACAAAACTTTGCAGAAAAATTCACCAAAGAATTCTGGCAGGAATTCTGCACAAAAGTGAATCCTCAGTTACAAAAGGCACTTTATGTCACATGCCTTGTTGAATACACACATAAAACCTCATTTCTCACTGCATTCCTTTTCACCATGAACTGTTACTCTGAAAACCAAACACAGCCCTTTTTTCTCATGTTACCAAACTGACTTTCAATTCACCAGCAGGCACTGCTCCTAACCTCAGCACAGACTCAGTGCCATGCCTGGTGGCATGAGCCTGAGGATCTGCAAGGGAACCAGAGAGCTTTAATTGTGACACATTTCACCCAACTTTGGTGATAAAGCAAAGGAAGAGCTTGGCACAAGCAGCAGAATCAGCCTGAGCTCAGGTGGACATTGAGGAGCACAGAGAGCCTGACACAGGCAGGGCACAGAGCTGCCATGGGCTGACATCTCTGCACTTGTATTTTACAAACATGCTCAATTTCCTTCCCCCGGCTGTCCTGTTGTTTCCTGAGATCTAGTCTTCCTCTCCAGCTTTGGCTTAAAACACAGGTGACATCATCAATCCCTCTCTTTCATACAGCAATGACAGCAGTGATGAAAAAGCTGATGATTTCTCTCCCCAGGATAAGTGTGGCATTCATAACACAACTGTGGACTACACCTACTTCTGCTGAGTGACAAAGCCTGGCAGAACTTAATACAGTTTTTAGCCTGACATCACATCTTCAAATCCTCATTTCTCAAAGATAAACTATTCCAGCTAGAACTCACATATCAGAAATTCAGTCAATGAAAAATTTGCTCCCCCCTCACAGTAAACCAGTAGCAAAGCTTCATATGTAAAATAAAACACACTCAGCTGAGTTATCAAATCAATTCGAACCACAAGGACAACAGAAATCAGCTCAGACAGTACATTACATCAAGTTCTCCAATTTGAAAAATATTCTTACCTCAGGTTTATCTCTGTGTGTGTTTACAGCTTCGACATTCAGAAATATAGATTCTACTTTACATCCTGTTGATAGAAAACACATTTTTAGATACATCTGCTTTGAAAGTAAAGTTATAATAAATTTTGAGATGGTGAAGGTTAATCACCTTCCCCTTCTGATTTATACCAGAATTTCCTGAATTCTGAAGAGCAAAAGCTACAGAAATTAATCTGTTCCACCTGATGGATATTATGGTCAATCTGATAATCCATTTCCTCAACTTAGCATTATCATTATTTTCTTTGAAAAAAAAAACAACTTTGTTTTTAAATATACACAAACATTCAGTGATAAAGTTTTTATTTGTAACTATTTGTGTTTTGAACATCCTAGATTTCTGTATTACAGTAAAATTCTAAGAAGATAAATGCCACTCTCATTTATTAAACATAAAAACAACTACAAGAACATACAGCACGTTGTCAGCAACCCCCATTCCTCTATATATGCAAAATAGTTTTAACCCCAAGCTAAACAGTATTTCAAAGCTGACTCCTGAAAAGGAACTTATGCTTTACATTCAAAAATTCAAAATGCCAGTGAGGCAAGAAAAATTAAACAGCGAGAAGAAACAACTATTTCCCAGGTAGTATAAACTGATCTTAGTGAATTATATTATTACTCCATACACCATGGCCACAGCACTTTAAGCAGCCTCTGATTGCTAAACCCTGGCTGATCTCACACAAACATGACTTTTATAAGCTACAGCTACTCTACACAACATCATTAATAGTCACTTCCTCTGACACACCAGAGTCTATCCTCTATCACAAGCAATTTTCCAGACTTTTTGCCTCATTTATTCCCTAAAGTCATAACACACTCCATAGAATTGCTCCATGACAGAAAAAAGAGGTTTCTTTAGAAAGCCACTGCACTTCAAAAAAATAAATTAGTAAGGCCAGTATTTGCCTTCCCTTTGGGAAGCCTGTCGTTTTAAAGCCCATTTGTCAGGAAGACTGTGAGTAAATGCTGCAGGAGGGCCAGAACTCAGAGAAACAGTGAACCATAAAACAGACTTTAAGGAGGAAAAGCACACATCTCCCACTGGAGGAGGATCCTTACTCATCCTTCTGTTCACAGATTCACTGTGACCCTTGAGACCAAGCCAAGACAAGCTCTGAGTCCTGCTGCTGGCCATTATCCAGGCCTGTTGCACAGCAGACACTTCAGAGCCCTCACAGTCCTTGCCATAAGCTGAGTTTCAAATCCAAAGAGAGCTTCGTGTAGAAAGTTTTAAACATAAACTAAAGAGACATGCATTACTCCACAGTAATTACCACGTGCATGCTCCCAGCTCAATTTTAATTACTGATGAGCAAGTTCATACCCACAGCAAGCTGCAGTTTCTCTTTCCATAGACCAATGCTGCCCTGGACTGCTGGATAAAGATCTCATCTACCCTGATCCAGCTGTCAGATTGCAGCAGATGTTCCTCTACTGCAGATCAGACTCTTAAGGTGGGGATGATGCTCTTCAACACCAGGAAGAGCAAAGCCCCAGGGGAGGCATTTCCCCAGAGCAGGCTTAGCTGGGAGGTATCAAACACACCAAGTCTGATCCTGCATCCTGCCTGGCTGGAGCCACATCAGCTTGGAGCAGTGCCATCGATCAGTACTGCAGAAATCATTTACACAGTTCTTGTGTTAGATGGCTGAATTCCAAAAAGTAGGCTGGCTGAAATGTGCTCATCAGACATACACATCTAACACCTTAAAAAGGACAATGGCATTTTTTCCCTCAAGTCAAAAGGGCAAGGACAGTGTTTCATACCACTTTGTTTCCTTCCTCTCTTAGTGCGTGAGCATACACTGCAAACACCCACACCCTCTTAAAATTTATGAACAGTCACCCAACCTCCCTCCTCTCACAAAGAAGAAAGAAAAACAGCAACAACAACAACAACAAAATCACCAGAGAACCCTCAAAAAAACAAAAGACAGCCCCAAAACAAAACCTTGCTGTGAAAAACAGGCAGAGACTATCAGGTCAGAAGAATCCAATTTTAAAAAGCCCAAGTTTTAACTACAGTGAATCTTTATTTTCAAAACCCCAGCTTTGTCATGCAAGGCTGGGAACACCAGATGTCACCACAGCACAGGCTATCGTTCCTGTAGGACGACACTGCAACCAAATGGCAAAAATCTCTTCGAAAAGATTTCCCAGTGTAGCAGCTTCTTTGTTTCATAATATTCTTTGTTTCAACTTCATTTGAAACTTAACAAAAAACAAGGACAGATCTGGATTTTTCAGAGCTGATAATCAAAACCAGCTTTCAAATAGTGACTAAACCAACGGTTTTGAGAAATGCATTGTTCCTAATAAACTATGCAGATAATTCTCTTCCTGAGATGATCTTCTGAAGTGGGATATCAGCAGATACGACTCAGTCATCACTTAACAAAACAAACAGCAGGCACACACTAAGCTGAGCTGGGAACACACACAAAACTCGATCAGCAATCAGCCTAAAGCCCAAGTAGGGCATGTGGTAACCCACACCCCACACTGCCCACAGAGGAAAGCCCCTGAGCCAAGCACAGGAACAGCTGCTGACAAACACTTCCAACATCAACAAACAAGGTGAGTTCATGGAGTAATGTCATAGTCCATGGCAAAAAAATACTTCAGGAAAAGAGAATAAAGTTATATAAGGTTAAGTGAACACATTTTGCAAGATTATAAACCTATACAAATATAAATTTACCTGTCTTCTGAAAAGCAATACCCTCCAATACATGAATAAAAACTCAAATCTTGGTGTAGCAGACATGTAAATGCATAGTTTGCCAGAAGAATTAGTGAATCAGAGTATGAACTGAGCACAAAACTGTCCCCTCCAGCAGCTACAGCCACTTGTGGTTTCAGGCCTTCAGCAACACATATGTGTTTCCTGGCACAAGGAAAAGCAAGGCTAATCCAGAGGATTCATTTATTCCAGCAAAGCTCTGCAGGCATACATGCAATGTCAAACCTAACTATTTGTAAGCAAGACAAAGTGCGTTTTAAACACTTCACCACTTTTCCTGATGGCAGAGACAGTATAGCCAGACATACACATTAAATATACATAACTGCACTTACCATAAGCCACCGGGGTTAGCTTTAAGACAGTATGCAGCGGGCACTTCAGGTAGGGCAGTTGTTCTGAGAAATCAAACCATAAATTATACATGAAATACAGGTTACAAGTGACTTTTCTGTTGTTTCAGATCAACTACTTGAATGACTTTTTACCTAGCAGTGTATCTGTTTCCATAGCATGCAACAGAGATGCTAATCAGAGCAAAAAACAAGTATCACAGTTTTTCAGGTGAGGAGGAATAACATCAACTACCAGGTTTCATGTGGGGGTCAAATACAAAAAAATATACTCAGGTACTTGCCTAGCAAAACCAGCTTCTGATGATACAGCAAATTGTTAGAATTTCCTGTTTGGAACCTTAAGCAGTTCATTTAAAAAAAAAAACAGACTGGAATGTATCAAGGAACACTTACCTGCAGGCTTGTCAAGGAAATAGGCAAGCAAACAGCGCATGACAGCTTGGTGACAAATGACAAGCACATTTTCCTGCCTTTCGAGTTCCATAATTACTGGCTCCAGCCTCTGAACAAGATCTTCATAGGACTGGGTGTGGACCAGAAACACAGAACACATTAAAAAGGGAAAACTCTTTGAACAGTATATGTATATAGAGGGGATCTTACTTTCATATTAGTAATCTTCTAAGTGTTATTTAGTGCACAAACAAATACTGCAGTAAAAATTTTTATTAAACTAAGAACACAGTTCAGACCTGAGCTTATACATACCACATTTTATTATATACATAACAAAGCAAATCTCCCTCATGGAAAAGTTTTATTAAATTAGTCACTTTGATCAAGAACTTCTGCAAAATCCCTAGGATTTAATTCACATCTGCAAATATGAGTCTTGCACGTTATTTTCCATAGCTCATCTTCAAAGCCCAAATCTAGGAAGCCCAGCCAACAGTCAGCATTCAAAGAGTTCAGAGTTCAAAGCCTGACTTGTTCAGGCTGCCCTTACAAAACAAGCTGTGAGCATGTTGGACTGGCCTGCTGACAGCAAGCAGCATCCCACCAAGAGCCAGCACAAGGACTTACTGGTGACCTGTCCTGCCTCATCATGCACAGGGAATTACTGCTGCAGGTGAACACAGGGCTCCTGCATGGGAATGACTGAATTGCATTTCACATGCAGGGTAAAGACTCTGCTTCCAAAATGTGTCACTTATGTCCAAAATGCGTCATGTACCACACGTGGAGAGCTCAGCACATTGCCCAGCAGGGCAGGACCAGAGACAGCAGAAAACCTTCACCCTGCTCCCCAGGCAGCACCAAGTGGCACTGCCAACTGAGCCCTGGACAACAGAAAGCCCTCAGCCCCCAGAGAGCTGTGCAAACCCCTCACACTGTTACCAAACACAAAACTGCCCTGGATAAATGAGGCCAACTCATCCCTACAAGGCACAGAGGGCGTGTGACATGCCAGTCACCATCCCCAGGACTGCATTGGTTTGAAAAACTAACACTCCTTGTCCAAATGCATGAGGAGAACTTTGCAGTTTAATGACTGCCTCATTAGCAGGACTGAGGTCACAGTGCCAGGGACACTGCTCTTGTCACAGTGATTGCTCTTGGGGAAGAAGGCAGAGCTCTGATTCCTCAGAGCTCAAGCAGGAGCAGCTGGGCCAATCCCTCCTCCCTGGTGCCCAGATCCTCAGTCCCCAGCGATGGCCTTGTGACCATCTGGCCATCACTGCACTGTACTAGGGCTGCTTTAGAAAAGCCATCAGCAAGTTTATTTTCCCAGAGGCAAGGAGTTTAATAACACGGCTGGAGATTTCCTCAGCATTTCAGCCAGAGCTGCCTGCAAAACAGCCACCACCAAGAGCAAGGATGAACAGAAACAGGGCATCTTAGGAGCCCTGCAGTAATTCCTCCTGTTTTATCACTGCAGAACCAGCATAGGAGCAATGCCCAGCTCTCCATTTTTTTTTTCCTAAATTTATGGTTTTATTTTTCAAGCCCTGAATCAAATTAAGTGGTCTGGGCTCAATCCTTGCAATATCCTATGTGCTTTTCCACAGAGAAAGGAACAACATTTTCATTCATTTAAAAATTTATTTTTCCTTCCTAAAGCCAGCATATATGTATGCAAGAAGACAGGGAAGCCCTTCAACCTGAGAGATTAAAAATAGCATACCTCCCCTTTAGGGTATCTGTATCTGTATTTGTCTTGGTCTCTCAGTGCAAATTCAAGCGGATAATTTTCCTGTATTTCTTCGTATGTCATTTCTTCACATACTCCCTGTCAGTAATGAAAATAATTTTAAAACATGTATTTCCAATAATGCAAAAAGCACATATCACTCTTAAATAAAACCATATACAAATAAGCTTTAACAGTTTTATTTTGCTACTCTGACACTTCGAATTGTCACACATGATAAACAGGGCACTCAGCTTGACTCACAGGTGGTTAGTAGGAATCATTAAATCCCTGTACAGGTGAAGTTACATCTATGGACAAAGCAAAGCCATGTTTTATCTACTGCACCGCCTATTGTATCTTACAGCTGCAGCTGGAAATTGCCAGCTAGCAAATCCCCCCTGCTCCAAAAAAAATTTTTTTTCCAAGCCCTAACTAACTAACCAAAACATCATGGCTTCTACAGAGGAATGTTTCACTAGGAAAGACAAGAGAAGAATAAATTAACAATAGCAAAATTCAAGAAAACGTTTAGCCTTGTTCACAGGTAATGACAATTATTTCCAGCCTCTAAAAGCAGCTTCAATGTCTTTCTATCCCATAAAAGACATATTATTAAAAAACTAAGTACTTTCTTCACCCCTAGCAATCAAAGTAACTTATTAGGCATTTAAAAGAGAAGAACTTACTGCATCTATCTCATTCAAAACTTTCCACTGCTCATAAGGCACTCCCAAGGCTTCAGCAGTCTGAATTGTCCTTTTCATCTGGCTGGTCCAAACTTTCAGATCTTTGATATTTTGTTCATTAATAAACTGTGCCAAGCTTTTGGCAAACTGGAAGAAAAACCAAGAGACACTGGATGAGGGCTTAGAGCCAACACACGGCCTTCAGTTTAGAATACACGGGTTCCAGCCTCTGTAAGCTCACTGTAGCTTTTCCAAAACACTGTCAAAGTTTTTGCTAGGAAATACAACCCACTCCATTATCTAAGAGCGACAGGAGAAAGAAAAGGAGCACAAGGAAAATACAAGTTTTTAGCAGGTTCTAGCTTTCCTTCCACAAATTTTCCTTTCAGCTTTAAGTTGTGTACACTTCCCCAATTACCCAACTAGTCAAGAGTTCACAAAAATAGTTAAAAAATAAAGCCCTCTTGCCAACTGCTTTGTGCTGTAGGATAAAAAAGAATTCCAGCCAACAGAGAGACAAACAGATAAAAGAGTACAAACCACAACATACAAAGTGTCCATCCTGTTTCCACCACCCAAACACGCAACTAAAAAAGTCCTTTAAATTCGTTAAGAGGAAAAGGTGTAGAGGAGGAAAGCTGCAACTGCCCAGCAAAACACACACACAGAACACAGTCATGCCTGGCTGGAGGTACATACTTCTTTCCCCCTGACAGACAGCCCAGGATCTCCTCCTATCCTCCCCTTCAGATTGAGCTCGCTCTCTCCGTGCCGGCAGAGGTAGATTGACCGAGGAGTCACATGGATATTCATGAGGTAGTAGACAATCCGACTCTGGATGTGATCCATCACTCTGTTCACGAGATAACTCCTTCCAACATCCATAATTTTAATGTAAGAAAGATCCCTTTCATGAGCAAGTTAAAAAAAAAATAAAGTAAGGTTCCACACTGTTGCTATTAGCATGTACCACAATCTTTCCACCCTCTCATTATAAAACAAAGGGGCAACAAGCCAAAGAAATGAAAAGATCCTCAATTAGCCATGGAATATGCATTAGTCCTAAGAAACAACACAGTACTCCAAAGGTACAGGATGAACTCTATTCCTTTCACTTGGAGCTGCTCACATCACTTTCCTTTCTGCCTCCTTTACTTGCACTTCATCCAAATCTAGATCCTACTCTTGGAAAAATACAGTCCACACACTGAAAGGGAGTTACACTTAAGTTACCACAGCTGAATAAGACATACAGCTATTTTACAATACAGTTTGGGTTTTTGTTCCAGGTTACAAACACTTTCCATCACTAAGTGTTTGTCTGATTGCACCCAGGGGCCAAAAGGAATGGTCACTAATTACCCATCTCAATTAATCCCTCCAGAAAAACTAGGGCACCAGAAGAGCCAGGGAATAGTCTGAAGCAAGACATTTTCTCAACTGCTCTGTGAGCAACCCTTTGTTAACAGTACTGTAATCTACCCCACCACTACCTTCTCTTAGCATCAGACAGCTTATAATTTCAATTTTCCCTGCCTATCCTTTATCATCTGAGCTATAGTTCTAGAGCAGCCTCTCGTTCACACAAGGAAAAATGTCTCATAAACTGAAAATAACCACTATTGGTTTCTAGCAATGTGTTTGAGACACCACACTGCAATAAAACAAGAAAACTAATAAAACCAAACTGAGATAGTGAGAAACAGGCATCAGCACCGTCACTGCTGCCCATGTTCCTTGGAGTTAATCATTACTATTCCAGCCAGGCACAGCCATCAGGTCCATCACAGGAATTACACGCATGAACTGAGCCGATTGAACCAGCTTCATGCTGCTCACGCTCAATTACATTAAAATGAAGCTCAGCCTTCTCTGCAGCTCTGGCCTGGAACAAACCAGGAGCACCTGGGATGACTGAGCTCCAAATCCTACTCTGAAATCCTGGGCTGCAGCAAGAAGAAAGGGGCTCCTTGTGGGGAGAGACAGGAAACTGGCTTCACCTGCAGATGCAGAGAGCCTCAGTTTCAAACCCTGGGGGACACCTAGCTAGGAGGAAGGACATCCTTTTACATGGTGGCAAGAGAATAGAAAAAAGACTTGTCTCATGGGGACTAATATGTTAACCAGTTTGTTACAACTAAGGTGCTGTTCTTGGTTTCAATATATGGCTGGCTGCCAGATACATGTATGGTTCTGTTCCTTATCCTCATCATAGACTGGATCCTGCACCCTTCACCCCACCCTATACATGGGTGTGATCTCAGGGTTCTGGGGTCTTCGGCTGTGTGCCTTCAAGTTGTGTGGTTTCTGTGTTTGCTACATTAAAGCCTTTATGTTTCCAGGCCACTCCGTCCTTCCATCTCTGTATTTACACCACAGATTTCCCAGCTGGCCCGGTCCTGGTATCGCTGTCCACTGGCAGCAATAGGGCTCCTCCTCACAAGATTCATCCCTATCTTATTTTCAAGAGTTCAAAGTTAATAAAGGCTTTGGTGTGCCAGTAAATAATGTAGGTGAGACAGTTTATCACAGCCCTACATCTGCAGGATAATTTTGAGAGCACAAAGAAATTAATTCAGAAGTCACATTTTTAAGACTGATGTATTCATAATTAACCTTAATCATGCCAACCAACTAAGTTATGCTTACAAATCACTCATGCCTCTACATACCAAGAAAACAAGTACCAACCAACCACTGTAGAAAGTCTGGAATAATTGCTAAATGCTGGTTCTATCCCAGAAGAATAAATACCATTCTCCAAGTGGGAAAATCAAGAAGAATATTGTCCCAGACTAGACTCACTAGCCAATTTTCCTCAAACAAGGAAGTTTCCATTCTACACCCCCCAGAGTCAACACTCTCTAATTTGCCAAAGGAGAGAGAGCTCAAGCCACTAAAATAATGACTTGAAAGCCCTAATCCCCAATACAGGATGCCCCAACCCTTAAAATAACATTTTAATAGTATTGTGATCACCAGCTGAAATCACAGTGTTGTTTCATCACTTACTTGTCCAGAGTTTCATCTAAGGTCTCATATGAGTTCTTGTAGCACTCTATTCTTTTCATGAAGTCTTCTGTTGCTTCATCATTACTACAATCAACATAGTCAGGACTACCCAGCTTTACTTGCTGTTTAAAATAAAACCAAGAGAACAGTATTTAAGCTTCCTTCCCTTCTTCATGGATGTTTAAAGAAATAGGGAGTGGGAGAAGACAACAAAAAGCTCTGTCTGCAGCTTCACTAAAATACACATAAAGCAAAAAAACATTCTTCAGAGAATTAAACTTCTTTGCTAGTAACATTCATATGGATAGAGGAAAAAAAAAATGAATTTTTTTCCATTAATGAGAGCTAACATGGGGTTTTTGCTATTGGAAATTCTTATAATGTACTTCTAAAATTACTGAGCTACTTTAAACCTCCCAATGTCAAGCTGTTAAAGCAAACTTTCCTTTACTCACCACAATGTTTGCAGCAATGACCTCTGGATCGACGCACACAGACTCCACAAAAAAAGTCTTCAATCCAAATGGGAGGCACATGAACAGAAGGGAGGAAGAAGGAAGATGCATGAAAACACCTCTGGATACTAACACATACAAGCAGCATGTTGCCCACTTCCATGCCAAGGCCTTTTCCCCTCCATTTACTCAGAAAGCTTCTCCAGACCCTCATCAGAAATTCTGGGCTCACCATTCCATGACACATCATGCTCTGTACTCTTTTCCCCAATAATGCTTGCAAGTAGAAAATTCTTGCAGTAGGAAAAAAGTAGGATGGAAGTGGAAGAAACAAATGCAGAGGATGCAAGTTCAGCCCCACAAACAGTAACTAACATTTCTGAAATAACATTTTAGAAGCCTCACAGCTAATGGAGTAGCCTTGCTTATAAAGACACATGTGTTTTACTGTGTCACAAGCTTACAGAGATAAAGTTTAGAGGAAATGAAAGATGACTGGAGAACAGCTAAATGTAAAACGAGAAGGCAGAAAACCACAAAGTTTTTGGTTTGTACAGAAATAACACAGAACCCCCTTTATGTTCCTGCAGCAAAGATATGAACTGCATGAAAAAACCATACTTTAAATGTTCTTTCTGACACTGCACTCATGACCAGAAGTCCAGGAAGACAAAACTGAAGCTGTAGCACAAAAGAACTTAGCTCCAAACAGTACAAACACTAAAGATGAGAAAAACAAGGACTGAATGACTTCTACTCACAAACAATGCTTAGGAACACAAAACACATTCTTGATTAAACTTCCAAGAAGGATGTGGCTTGTACTAATGCACTTAGAGTACAGATAAGGGCAAAACTACCACTGGCTTACTTGGCCATGCAATAGTTCAGAACTGCTTTGCTTTGACTCACCTTATACCCATTTTCTTCACCAAATTTATAAATAGTTTCTCTACGTTCCCGAGTTGTGTTTGTAGCATCAAAGACCTAGGAACAATTAAAGGGAGAGAGAAAAAGGAATTTAAAAAGCAGTATAGCCTGTGGAAACCACTGTGTTAGTAACAACAAAAATATGGACTCAAAGCCCCTTTGTTTGAAGGAAAGCAGTGGAAATACTTCCCCTTCCATCTACCCCACTATCTCAACATGTCAAAAAGAAAAGAGAAACATTACTACTTTACACATACTATTTTCTAAATACTAAAATTTAGTAATATTTTGAAAGCAATTCTAGCAGAACTCTGGATTTGGAAAAGGAAATCTGAATTTAAGCCTAGCACATAATACAGGAGAGGATCTTCCTCCTTGCCCATTATCAGCATTAAATACTAATGCACAAGTTTTTAGTGAACTTATGCTACAAAAAAAAAATAAGATGCTGCAGTTCAATGGGCTGTTCAAAATGCAAGTGTAAAACTTGCAAGAGTTGTAAATCCTGCCCATGAATAACACCATCAATGCAGCCATTTTCCTAGGAACTCAGTTTAGCTCTGAACACATCAGTGTTTTACTAAAGTATGAAGATTGCCAAACCTTAACATTTACCTCGTGCATCCAGCAGAACTTATAGTTAATGGTTTTCCCTGACTAGTTAATAAAAACCCCAGAGTGGTGTCAGTAGTCTTAGGACAAAAATTTTGAAAATCAGTCTCAACATGCAATGTTAACAGTTTAAGAACTGATGTTTTGCATCCCATTATTAAATACTCAGGTATGCAGCAACTTACAAGTTTCTCCTGTTCTCTTCAGACATTTCTCATGCCAGTAACAAGTGCCAAGAAATACAGAGGATACTTTTTGTTCAGCAAGTCTTTACCTTCCACCTGGAAACTAAACTATCAAATAGACATGCAAGCAAAATGGCAGATGTGTTTAATGGTACATTGTGGAACACTGTCCTATAGTAATGTGGAGAGGAGGTGGAATTTTTTCTTGCTGTTATCCTCTTCTCAGCCAACCCCTCAAATCAAAGGTAGTTGCTCAATATGGCATCATCACCTTGAGATTCAGCAGTCACTTCACTGCAGCAACAAGGCAGATCTAACTGCATAAGTAAAGAAATCTGGTATACTGGACAGCTATTGTAATCACTCAGGCTGTGTATAATCCAGCAGAGAGACAGTGTCTAGTGCAGAGATATCTCAAAAAGGTGTCTCCAACAAGAAACTTACAGCCACGTGCCCGTTCTCTTCACTGAGGTACCGCCGGACGTCGTTCAGCGCTGCTAAGGCACACTGTCTTCAGAAGGAAACAATCACAGTCAAATGCTAGTTAAAGGCAGTCTGTTAATGCACTTGTGAGCAAAGCGCATTGAAAATGTTAGATAATTTATCTCAAAAAACACAGACCTCCCTCCAAACATGGGAAAAAGCCAACAAGCTACACTAAGGATATGTGGTCACGTCACCTTGCTCCTCTGTGTCACTGACACAGCTACACATGTCCACAGAACACTTATCAACTTTGCTGACCAGGATACACTTCCACTGATCTAAAATAACATCACTGAAACATCCCAGCAACTGAAGGCTTTTCCCAATTACCTATTCATACGTAACTGCTTCTTAACTTGATTTGCAAAAAAATAAATTAAAAAAAACAACTGAAGGCCTTTATCTTGTGGCACTAAGTTGAAGCAGAGAGACAACTATTTTTCAGTAATCTACTTATCCTCTTTTGAGCTACCGTGTGAAAACTGCTTATGTAAAGAAAAAAAAAGAAAATGTTAAAACAGAGAGCAGAACAAAGGTAGCACCAAGTATTAGTGACTGAGGTGAAATATCCCATGGCAGTCACCAACCCAGTGTAACTAGTACAGGAGACAGCTGAGGACAAACACCAAAAATCCCCACCCTGACATACTTTACACACTTGTGTTAAATCTGGACAAGAACATATGAATATGCAACTTTCCTCTGTCCCCAGCACTAGCATTATCTTCAAAGTCCATTATGATTCCTAACACACCAGTAATGCTGGAGGGCAACATTGTACACGATTTACTTGTTAGCAGAACAAAGCCCCATTTATTCCCAGTAAGTACAGTCTCTTTGCAGTACCAACATAAAAGCCTGCCCCTTTCAACAGCCCTTCCCTGCATTACTCCTGAATTTTGACTTCCAGGCTGAAATTCATAACTCCTGTATTTACCATCTTCTGAAAGCACAGCTTTATCTTGAAAGAGAAATGAAGGCTTTCAGATCCTGACAGTGTTTCCACATTAGCACAGTTAACAGATGTCAAGAGCTGAGATTCATCACCCAGGTCTTCACTGAATAAATACAAACCCTCTTTACTCATTGCTAACCAGGCAGATTATCTCACACAGCCCATTTAATGCTACATCCCTCACCATTTAGCCTAATAGGTGACACTGAGGTACATTAAAAGGTTTGGCTCTACCTGTAAGCAAAAGGTAGTGGCTTGCAAGGCTAATGCACCTCATAACTGCTCTTTATCCCCAAGGACTGGGAGGTTCTGATGCAAGTTGTTCTCCTTTGGCTTTAGCAACACTCGACGTTGCTGAGAGGGGGAAAGGGAAGAGAGAAAGGGGACAAGGCAAGGGACAGCCAAAAAGAAAGTCCAGACGGTAGGAAAGTCCAGACATTTTTGATGCATAAGGTGAAACTGAATTAAGAACAAGACAGTTCATATTTAAACCAGCCTAAGTAGATATTATTTCCATCCATCTCAAATTTCTCATTTCCTTCTCATTTTCCATCTCATTTCACACTGCATGCTCTAAGTGCTTTCCCGAACACACTAAAAAGTACAGGGAATGTTGAAGAAAATCAAAAGGCTTTCTCATTTGATCTTCTCTAGGAAAGAAGCAGTTCCCTCTTGCTCTGACCTTTCTCCTGATCTATCCTTTCTTCTCAAGGTCTGTCCCTACATTAAAGCACAGCCTCTTTCCAGGCAAGAGCAGGGACTCAAACGCTTCATCTAGACACAGAAGTTCACTCTGGTTCTCTCCTTGCTTTGCACAGCATTAGCAAAACATGGCAATTTCTGGGGCTGTGCATTGATGGACTGAATGAGGCACCAGCATGGTGGCCAAAAACACATTTTCAGGGAGATAATTATCACATTTGATTCTCACTCATTCAAGCAGATAATGATTAATACATTCAAAGTGTTCCAGATGAACAATTTCACTAAGCAAATCAAAAATAAAAGCAGCTACACTTTTTTTTCCTTTATGAAGCAAACAAAAGATCTAAAATGGCATTTTAGAAATTATGCAGCAGAAAGAGTCACATCTATTAGCTGATACCTTGCAAAAAGGTAGGAAAAGTTATAACTATCTGTTAAAATAGGTTTTGAGTGAAAATATCCTAGAGTATCTACAGGAATAATAATAGTCACATCCTAATGAAAAGGAATCAAGAAGGATTTCTCTCCATTTTTGATGCTTGAGATGAAACTATCAAGAAAAAAAGACCCCCCAATTTTAATCAGCCTAAAGAAATCACTATTCCACCTTCTCTAGAATGTCCCTTCATGCAGTCTCCCTAAGGGTCATCATCATCATACAAAAATGCAACTTCAAGTCATCTCTAAAAGCAAATTACAGGTATCATTTTAACACAATTATTATGGTGTACCAACCACAATCAAAACTTACTTCCTGATTTTCAAGCCTTCTTCGTTGTCAGGCAGGAAGAACTCAAAGGATTTATACTTTTTCACCAAATCTCGGCGATACTGACCGACATTAAATTCTGCCAAGAGAAACCAGCATTAGCAAGAGCCAGCAACAGTCACGTGAGAAGGACAAAAGCTATGACAACTTTGAAACCAAACTTCCTGCAACGATAAAATAACTTGGCCTGTAAGAAGTCAATGTATCATACTTCTTTTTGTGTTCTCTGAGGTTTAAAACAGCAAGACAGCAATAAATCTTGGAAATAGCTAAAGAACATTTGGGCTGTAGTCACTCCACTGTAGTGCCTTTGTCTGCCAGTTTGCTGGACAACAAAAAGAAATTATTTTCCTCCTTTTTGGGAGTTACTCAAAGTATATAAAGGACTAGTAATGATTATTAGTATTAATAATTATTTTTTATTATTATCTTTTTCTTCTATGTATATGTACAGTGAAACGGTAGTCAACAGTATTCAGACAGCACTTCCCAAAACTTACAGCCCTTATTTAAGCAAGGCAGAGCTCTAAATAGAACTAAACAATCTTGCTCTAGGTAAACAAAACTTAAATTTCCTGTAGTGGATACATTTTCTCAGAAATATCCCTGCTCAAATATTTCTATTCCTTAAGGATTAGTATTTCACAACCCTTGTTCCACTTACTGAGAAAAAAAAAAAAAAGAAAAAAAAATTGCTGAAACCACACTGAAGCATTCTGTTTGAGATGCTGCCAAGGTACAACTCTATTTGTCAGACTTCATTTCTGGAAAGAGGAAAAGAAGCAGTACACACAATTACAAGGCTGCAGTTAAGAAAGAAGACATAGAACAAAAGAGCTCAAGAACCATCCGCTGGGATTGGAGGCAGAAGATAAAGATATAATTTTGTTTTTTCTCCCCAAAAGTCAAGTTTTGTTTGAGCTCAGCAAGGTTTGATGGAATTTGTCATGACCTGAATTATAGAACAATCCAGGTGATTCTGTGATGGTTTCAATGAACACTGGCCACAATGGCTACATGAAAAGGTGGGTCCTTGTTAAACAAAAAGAAGGTGCAAGAAGTTCAGATGGCGAGTGTTTTCAGAAAAAAAAAAAAGGCACTTTAACAATCAAAAATAATTAATTTCATGAGAAGGAACAGCTATTGCCCGAGTGTCATGCACAGCAGAGGAAAAAGTGCTATCTAGTGGGACAACCTTCAGCCTTTGTTCTTAGCAACCATGCCTATGGAAAAGTTTCCCAAACCTAACCAGTATCACAACCACAATTATTCATAAAGCTTCCAAGGCTTAGTATCTCAAAACCATATTGCAACACGATTCTATTCAGACATCTAATTGACCTCATTTCCTTCAAAAAGCACAGACAAAAGTCCCCTGCACTTTTAACCATTTCACATTCTGAAAAACAGAGAATTTTGGAAGGAAGAAAACACAGAAATAATGGCTGAAATGATTCAAACCATCAACCTGGGCTGTTTACCTCCACCTCCTATTCTTGAACTCTTCAGCTTGCTTAATGTTACATGAAAAGATGGCATTTATCTTTTCCCTGGTTTACATAACCTCATAATTTGAGCCATCTGTCTAAGAGAACAAGAACTCTTGCTAAATTAAGCACACACTAATTTTAAGACATTAAGAGCCAAAGGGTAGCAGATGTTAGGGCTACTTGATACTGATCCCACCAACCAGAAGAATTAGGGAAAATGTCATCTATTCCCTCAGCCAGGCAGTGAGGTGTTTTACACTGACTTCAACTTCAGTAAAATTGCATCACTGAAGACACAAACAGAAAGGCTCTGTGGTTTTCTAAGAAAATCTCAGTCACCCTTTCTAACAAAGACAAACAATACCCAGCAACCAAGGACAGAATCCCATACGGCAACTTTATGTTGCACATTTTTGTAAAATCAGGCAGCAATGCTCTACCTGTTTTTCATTAAGAACAAATGTGTGTGTTCTCTGATGTGCTGCTCACAGTAGCCCACAGAATTCTTCCTACATCTGAGCCAAACCCCACCTACAGTAAAATTACTATTTGGGATACATTCAACCAAGCATGAGCCAGATGTGGATAATATCTTCTTTGTTGTCCAATACTGGACTTCTGCTTGTCAAAGTTCACACAGTGAAGTGCTCAAACTCATTGACATTTACACATAACACATCCCATAAATTTAAGTTACATGTGTATCTAACATACAAGCGTTTTGTCACCTTGGATATAGGCTTAACTACTAGGATTGTTATTCCATTTCAGGCTAATGGATAAAACTGAACTCTGAACTAGGTGATACTGGTAATCAGAAGGGTTAAACAATGTCAGAACAGTCAAAATTCAGTGATAATTTAAATCCTGTAAACTCCCATACTTAAACAATATAATAATGTCTCTTCTAAATAAAGCACATTATACAAGTTCCTAAAAACTTAAGAAAACGCCCACACAAAAAGCTTTACCCTAGAATCAAAAGGCAATTTAAATATAGGCCAGAACTTTTCATCTTGACTTCTTAGAGCTACTAGGAAATACATCTCTGAAAGCCAGCCAAAACTCCACACTTTAGTATGATCTCAGAGGTTTAATGTCTTTTAAATTATTAACTAGGCATAAAGCTGCTACTACTGCACTGGACACGGAATCCCAGCACATCAAATGTGTCTTGCTCTTCTGCAGAGACAGAGGAGAAGGAAATGCAGGTGGATGCTCAGGACCTCAAATGGACTTAGGTGCTGTTTACTGGGCTCACAAGGTACCACAGGAGCCCAGCCAGGGACTTGGCACAGCCAATCTGAGCCATTTCCTGCCCAAAACACACACACAAATCCTTAAGAGGGTGATAACAAGTGGCAACTGACTGCCTCAGTCCTTGGGCTCTCACTGTTTAGACAAAGAACTGCAAGTCATTCCACAAACACAAAGAAGGAGAGAATTGCAAGTAGCACAAAGTTCACAGAGAAAAAAAATACGGAGAAGTCGGAACTTTAACCCAGAAGTGCCGACTGCTCAACTGCTTGTAAACATTCCTTTTCACCCACATGAAAAAAAGAAAAGGAAAAGAAGGAAAAAAATAAATAAACAAAAAAGGGCAGTGTTTAATGATAAGGGAAATAGGTTGATTTGGGTACCTGGCAGAACAAAGAAGTAAAGGGACAGTCAACATAATTTGATTAACACTAAAAGAGCAACATGCCTGTGTATGTTATTACTTAAAAATACTAAGCAGAAAGATTTTAAGTAGTCAAACTTGGCAACAAAACTAGTGGAAATCAGGTTTATAAACCCCCTAAGGTTGTGCCCTGTCCTTCTGATGCAAACAGAAGTAAACCCATCACCTTTCGTAGGCACTCCAATCCAATTTAAGTAGCGTGTCAGCTTCTTCGAGATGTAGGTTTTCCCTCTCGCTGGGAGACCCACCATGACAATCAGAGTAGGGCAATTGGTCATACATACTGGAACAGAAACACAGGAAACCAGGAATTACCAGGGGCATTCCCACAAAGGAAAGGCTGCTGCTGCTGCAGCGGAAAACCCCTCTCATTTGGGGTTCTACCGCAGGACAGTGAGCACGACCACCTTTCTTATGCTGAATTTTGGAAGAGCAAGTCAGTGGTAGTGCAATGATGGACATGTGAGGTGTAAACAGGCAATAAAAAAGAAACCTGTGTATTTGCACACAGAAACTATTTTAAAAAAAGGTATCTGACATCTTATGCCCCTGCGTACCTCAGTTCAGTGCTTGCATTGAAAGAAAACAAGGTGTACAGTTTCTACAATAATGTTTACATTTTTAAAACAAGACTTACACACTGCTAAATCTTTTCTTGATTTTGAGCAAAACAAGCATGACAAATGTAGTTTAATGCATTATAGTAAGACATGCTACTCATGACAGATTATTTCTAATTATTTAATTAACACTAAAATCTCTCAAACACAGCTCATTTTGGCTGTTAGTAAGAATAAGACACAAGTATTCTACACAATCAAGTACAATAATCTGATATAGATATATGTACACACTCTTAATCAAAGCCAGAGCATTTAATTAAAAAAAACTCAAAAGTGTAGGAGGCTGAAGAAATTGTACATATAATCCAAAAACCTTGAGGCACTTCCTTTCAAATCATAAATTTTTGAACATTTTAACGGCACAAAACTAAGGATACCTTGCATTAATCTACCACAGCTACAAGGAACTGCCTAAAAAGAAAGAAGATATTAAAGTCATGCAGATACCAGCTCCCTCCACCCTCTATTTCTAAGGGAATTGATTTCTATACAATCCAGACATGTATCAATTTCCTCAGTGCCTTGACAGAGGAGACATCAATTCACTCCAAAAGACCAAATCTCAGTGATTACCTGTAAGGCATAACTGGACTGTTGTACAAAGGACTGTGATTGCTCAAGATTCCCAAAATCCCATCCCACAAAGTCACTTGCACAAATCTGGTGCAGATAGTTCACATAACAGATCAAAAAAGAACAAGCAGATTAGCAAAAGCAGATGTGCTGTTTTAAAATGCACATTGAAAGACACAAAACAAAAAAATTTAAAATACACCACTCTCCATGAGGGAGAGGAGGTAAAATGGTACCCAACCTCAAATCCATGGAACAGTCAACTACTCCTTGTAATGAAAGCTACAGGGAACTAGATGCAAAGCAAAACAGATCCATCCAAACATGACCAAGTGTCTGGAAGGACACTGATAAAAGCCCTCAGAGTAAGTTCTTCTGTGCAGAAGCCTGTAAACAAGAAAGGCAATAATTTCTTTTCCTCTTTGTCATAAGTTCAGGCTGTAAACCCCCTCTCCAAGAGGATGAAGGAAGTCTCTAGGGAAACAACAAAGTCTGTGGAGTGCCAAGAGCACAGTGTTTATTAAGCTTAACAGCCTTGCTTCCAGCTTTAAAGACAGTACAATAAAATACTGAGATGAGAGGAACACCTGGGCCTCCAGAAATTTTAAGAGAAGATATTTTTCTTCAAAGCCTGTTCAAAAGGTCCTTCACCTGAACTGAAGTTTCGAACAATTTTTCAGTACAAGCAGTGAAGAGCTGTTGAAGACAAACCAGCATCTGTACAGAAAGGCTCTGTACACAGCCCCAACTCCTCCTGCTCTGCAAGAAACTGTGCTGTAACAGGCTTTTCTACCCATTCCAAGCAGAATTTAACAACTTTTCATTCTTAGAGCACCTCCTTTTTTATTTTTTCTTTTTCCATTGCTGGGGTCAGCCATATAAATTTCACCTTCTCACAGAACATTTGTCTTTTGGTAATGTAATGATAAACCTGTACTGGAGTAAAACTAAAGGCTGGGAAGCTTCCATGAAGAGACCTGCAAACCACTTAAAGGGCTGCTTCACAGATTACACCGAAGCTAAATTTCTAAATTAAGTCCTCCTGCCTGCATGGGTTGCAATAGGTTTTCTAACCAAGCAGCAAACTAGATCAACACAACTACAACATATATAAGGGACATTCAGTGTGTCAGTCTGCTACCACCTGCATTTTTACATGTATTTCCTCAAAGAAAGTACAAAACTAGCAAAACTGCCTTTGTTAGAACCCCATGTGTCCAGTTTAACAAGCACATCTCCCCTGTTATTCCAATCACTCTGGTGGGTAACTCCAGAGCAGAAACCAAGAGAAATATCCCAATCAAACAAGTGGCAATCCTACTCTCGTTAGGTGCCAGGCTGACCAAGAGTGTTTTTACTCTATAAAGACAGAGGCCCCTGTCTTTGTAAGGAGGAACATCACTGATGCCAATGATCCCAAATACTCTGCTTTTACAAAATGCCACAGCCCTGTAAACAACACTACACAGGACATGGTACTACAGGACATGCCACCCCTCAGTGCTTGTCTTTAACAACAGGGTGGCAGTTTATAGTCTAAAATTCAGGGCACTAAAAACATGTTTGGCATCCTGCATTAGATGGCCACCAGTGGCTGCAGCCTCATACCACCCACACAGGTGGCACTTAGTGACAAACACACCTGTGCATTGGCAAGTAGAAGCCAAAGGCACCTGTGCTGGCCAAAACAGCCCATTCACAGCTAAATAGCAGGTCTAAAAATAAAAGCACACAAAGCAGCTATTTCACTTCTTCTGTACCTCAGTGTAGCATTCTCAACACACAAAGACTCAGCACACCAGACTTTATTTCCTCCCTTATGATCCTGTGTAATTAACAAGGTTTAATTTTGTTCATAAGCTGAATAAAAATATTAAGACCTGAACAGAATGCAAAGTTCTGAGGATGTATCAAATACCCCAAAAAAATTAATTATCTTTCATTTTATCTAAACCACAGCTTTCTCAACAGAATATTGCCAACACTAGCTGCAAGCAGGGATGAATACTCATTCCCACAAAGGTATTTTCAACATCAGTGTCTCATGGCTTACATTTTCCCTTGAAGAAATGTAAGTACGACACGAGGAAGTAGGCTGATAAAAATAGCCAAACATACCACAAGTTACATGTATGTAACTTCTGGTTTCCCAGTGGCACAATGTTCAATCCCCCTTTCCAAAGCACCTCACCATCATTCAATTTATATCAAAAAATTCCCAGTGTGAGTTACAGGTGTGTGAGTTAGAGCCAAGGCAGACTCCCAAGGGCAGCTTTCTCTCCACTCCTTACCTACCGGATTGTCCAGTTTATCTCCAGAAATATCTCTACACGGTCTAGTGTCCAGAAAACAAACTTTTTTTTCACTACTGCTTCATATACCTAACTCCTAAGGGTTTCTGACAGCCCCAGACTGTGGATGTGCCATCAACACTAATTTTGTTAGAGGAACACAAGCACTCAGAACAGTAAAACAAAACTTATAGGTTGTACACCATTATTTGCTAAAGATGCTCTAAGAGTTTAGTTAGATTTTTCTTTAAAACAGATGCTTGTAATACATGCATTTAAGAGTGCATGTTTATAAACAGCATTGGCAAAGAGGGGGAACACAAAAAACAGACCCAAAACACCAATCAGTGAGGGAAAATGGCCAAGTGATGAAACGCTGCAACTGAAGCAAAGTGATTATCTCAGTTTAATATTTCTTAAACATTAGAACAACACAGCAAGTTGCAGCTCAAGAGTAGAATTATGACTGCCTACTCTTCTAAGGTTTAAGACTTAACAGTCAGGGAAAAAGAAATTACATGCTTATTTCTTGCCTCTTAGACTCTATTGTGAAATAATGCAAATGCAAAAGAAGGTTGTGAAACCAAACTGGGACATGGAACAATTCAGATCAGCTGTGCTGCAATTCATCAGCCCTCAAAACTCTCTTGGATCTTGTGAAATTAGAGTCAAGAGTTGATATTTTCCAGGCTCACTTACTACCAAACAAATTATCAGCTGTCTTTTCCTTTGACCTAGAATTAGGTTTTGTTTTTTCCTTAAATGTGTTAAGGACAGATGTTTTTTGTATCAAGCTGTTACTGTTAGAGATCTAAAGTTTACAAAGTGTTCTTGCAGTTTCTATGGCCTTCAGTTCAAGGCCCATTCCCCAAAAATCCTGTACTATTTAGAAGCTCACACAGAAATATCTCTGACTTTAAGCCAACACAACCACTCTTCCAAGTAAGGTTAGCCCTGCATGTTTTACCCATCACTTACCCAAGTTAACCACTGCTAATCCATCGTATCCTTTTGACCAATGATGACCACCAGCCTCCCTTCTTTGCATCCCATGGGGATGGGTTCCCCAACCTGCTGTTCTTCCTGAAAAGCATCTGCTCCTAGACCTGAAGAAGTCCATTATCTCCTAATTTGTCTCTCCTCTTCTTGTCCAAACCACCGGTTTTTAACATGACCTTGGTACAAGGGATTAAGAATTCACATTTGTTCCCTGGCCAGCCTTGAGCCGCTGTCAATCACTTCCCCAGGGTCACCTTTTGCTTCCTACAGCTTTGATCCCAACAGCAACAATCCCATCACACATCCTGCTCCTCAGGCACCATCCTCACCTCATTCATTCTCCTATTTTCAGTTCCTAGGATTAGAAGCATAAATATGCACAAGCAGCATGTGCTCAAAGGGTGGAGTTCTTTAGAGCAGAGATAATAATCCAATACTTTTTTTTCTGGATGCACATTTTTACTGTTCTACCAACAGCAAATGACAATTATTAGAATGACCAAATCCCAGCAGCTCTAGGGAAACAAAGCATTTATCTGTAGTCGGGGGGAATGTTTAACCACAGGAAGTTCACTATTTATCTCTCATTATAAACATCCTCTGCTGGCCTCCCCAAACAACTTTCACTGGGGCCTACTTCATTATTTGTTTTTTATGTCCATGTTTACAGCCCATTGCTTGATTCAGAGGTTAAAGCAATCTGAACATCCAATGCCAAGAACAGCTTTAATTCAACCTATTCAGAGACAAAACCTTTCACAAGTGACCACAAAAGGCAAGCCACAGCTATTAATAACAATAAAATCACAGTAACATCCAGTGCCCTCAGGTGTGACTTTGGAACGTCACACCAGAACAGTTACCTCAGCCACACCTGTGCCAGGTAACTGTTAACCAGCTGTAAAATTTTTGTTTTCAGTAGGCTGTAAATGGATACAACTCCTCCTTGCAGACCTTGTACCACACAGACTAAAAGAACCAGCTCTTCAAAGCCCTGTGACAGCTAAACCTTGGCACAGCTCAACAGATTTCTTCTTCCCAAGACAACTGTAGTTGCTACAACTTTTAGAAAATCACACTAAAAACAGCTAACACAAGGAAGTTCTTTTGTAGACAAATCTGCCAAGTCCTCAACTGGAAGTGTGTACAATTCTGCTCATCCACCTTCTAGAAGGTAAAAGACTAAAGGTAGTGCAGATAAAGGTCAGCAGCACAAAGCAGAAAATCTGAAAAAACGCCAACCACAGGAGGCGCTAAAAGAGTTCATCTTGTCTGGCCAAGAAACTCAGAACCCAGAGTGACTAACTTCACTTTTCCCACTGCAAAGCTATACTTGACAAGAAAACCACTTCCACCTTGAGCTGGTATTTTTGGAACAGTAATATCTGACACAGCTACCTGAAGCAGCAAAGAACTGGAACTGCTCAGCTCAATACAGCTCCAAAACACCCATCTGGGCAGTCCATACCGAGCTGCCACAGCACAGCTACAGCACCCACAGGTCAAACTGCCTCACCAGAACACAGGGCAACACAAGATACATGGAAATCTTAGGGAAAAGGAGTCTGCAACACCCTTGCATGGGAAAAATTATGAAGTGTTCTCAGTTTGCAAAAACAAGATAGATGGGTTTATCAAGGAAGAGTAACTTCTGCTCCTTCGCAGGTTGTTTGTAATTCTTACGTATCACATATGACTGCAGACGTTTTATGGGTAGGGCTACAAAAGGATGAAAGAAAAAAAGGCAATCTCTTCCTCCAGCAAAAGGTTTTTTCCATTTATAAGGGGTCTTAGGTGTTAAACTTACACAGTCCTACAAAAAACCCAATAGGCATATGAAATACTTTTTAATTTATAGTCAAGTGAAGCTAAATAATTCTGCCAAGAAGACAATGTACATTGTCAAATTAGACATGACTCACATGCAGTTTCGTTCTTGGGTTTGGAGGATTTTTTTGTGAAACAATATCTGTGTCAGAGCTATGATAGATATTACTCTGTTTGGAAAAGAAATGCCACATTAAGGCTAAAATGAAGCAGTCTTCTTAGCATGTTTATAAAGCACTTATACACATTTTCTAACCCTCTTCCTATTTCAGCATTCATCTCAACCTAACATGGTTCAGATGCTGTAGTAATTCAGTTCCCA
Organism: Rhabdornis inornatus; assembly: GCA_013397075.1. Lineage (NCBI taxonomy): Eukaryota > Metazoa > Chordata > Aves > Passeriformes > Rhabdornithidae > Rhabdornis > Rhabdornis inornatus. Next base: position 162,558 of record VWZS01005150.1, read on the forward strand.
CAGAAAAACATTCTTGCCTGCTTGCCCAGCACACAGCAAGAGTTAGGGGTGGTTTGGATTTTGTATTTGGTTTGAGGTTTTTTGGTTGTTTTTTTTTGTTTTGTTTTGGTTGTGGGTTTTGTTGTTTTTTGGGTTTGGTTGGTTTGGGTTTTTTTTTTGTTTTTTGGGGGGTGATTTTCTTTTTTAGCAAGGGCTGGACCAAAGCACGAGCAGAGAGAGCCAACAAGACTGCAGCCCATGGACTCCTGCCACACCGGCAGAGCCTCAGCTCTGTCGGCACAGCCTCTTTGCATGACAAATAAAAACAATTCCACACGACAAAGCCCCTTTTGTCTGCAAAACTGCCGTGTACCGGACCTCAGTTACTTAAGTAAGGGGGGAAAATTAAAGGAAGAGGGGGGAAAAAAACAACCTGTGACGCAAAGTTTGTTAATGAACTATGGTTTACAAACGCCACAGCCAAAGGCTCAGGAGGCTGATGACTTGGCTGGCTGCACCTCAAAATATGGGAAGTCATTAACTCGTAGAACAGATAGGCTGATACAGCATCGGCCTTAAAGGAAAAAAAAAAACCACAAAGGAACACAACAACCAAAACAAGAACACTGTGACATTTTTAGGCCTCTCTCCGAGACGAATATACTGAATATAAACCCACCCTGACACTAGAGCATCTAACAAATAAAAATCCCAAACAAACCCGCAAAACACCAACAAAAGCAACCAGAGAACACATTCATTCCAGCCCAGTTTGCCTCCCTTCCGCTGGGGCGTAGAGCCAGCAGCTTCGGGGCTCGACCCTCCACGGGGGACCCAGCCCGCCGCCCCGGCAGTGACCGACCCCAAGCGCGGGGGCTCGGCTCCATCCCCTCGCCCCCCGGGCCGCGCGGGCGCCGCTCACCGCCGCGCTGCGCGCTGTGCCCCGCGGGCAGCCCGTTATCGTAGGGCTCCCACGTCTTCTGCAGAGGGTTCTGCGTGAGCTCCCGCGCCGCCGGTGCCGCCGCCNACGGGGAAGCCGCCCCGGGGCCAACGAGACCCCCGCGGGAAGCTTCAGGCCCCGGCAAGGTTCGTGCTGCGAGCAGGTGACTCCGCTCCGCGCTGCTGCTGCGCTGCTCTGGCTGCAGGGAACACCACGCTGCCTCTGAAAACCCCCCCTTTTTTTTTTTTAAACCCCAACACCTAAATATAGAACGCCCAGGGAGCGTGCAGTGTGTTTAAAGTCATGCGTTGAGTGATACATTTTTCCAATTAAACTCTGTTTTGGCCTGAAGGCTAAATTAATAGCAATGCAGAAAAACATTAACAAATCATAGGTTTCCTACATCCTATTTGGCTCCCAAAAGACACGCTGCTACAAATGGCCCTGGGAAGCTGCAATGGGAGCAGTGGTTTGACCGAACACGACACCCAGCTGTCACCTTTCCACATCACCTTTATCAGCTTTACAGCTTGGGGAAACTCACTTCATTAATTGGCCTGAGCAAAGCCCTAAAAAAGCTCCGTATTTCACATATATACACCCCTCTATATATTTTACAGAAAATAAATGCAACACAATGAAAATATGGTAGTGAAGCATGATACACACTTACATTATTAATCACTCCATTATTATGACACTGCCCTAAACACAAGTGCAGGCCAGTACATACTTTCTTTTTTAATACTAACCAGACTGATCACCTGAGGATTATTTTTAGTTTTTCTGTTCTATTATAAATGAAAATGTACCCTTCTAAACAACAAAAAATCAGTTCTCAGAGACATTTGGCAAGACACCTCTGGGAGAGTGAGTACTGTTTTTCCAGAACCATGTTTGCTTGTTTCCTCTGTTTTTCCCTCTGTTCCAACTTACTTCCTTCTCTCCAAAACCGATTAGAGTTTTCCACTGTAGGTGCCCTACACTATATTTTTACCCAAGATTTTCTTCCTGATTTTGTTTTGCGTCCATAGCTGATGTGGGGATGGGCAGAGGGCCTACAGGAACCATATTGCAAGGGTCAGAAAACAAGGAGCAAAGAGAGGGAGGTTTTGAATAAGCTTAAAAGCTTCTTCTGTCAACTGTGTGTTTACTTCCAACAGTTGCCCAAAGAGGTGTGAGCAGGAACAGTTCAATCTCTGTCCCAGGTTAATCCCAGAAGTCTGTCTCCTGTGCACACACAGAATGTTTCAACACACACATGACAGACTCCAGAGTAGAGTCCAGCAGCAAGATGTCCCCACCTCACCCTCCTGTGATCACAGCAAGGCCAACAGCTTTCCTAACAATGCCTCCAGTAAAGCCAGGAGAGTCAACAACAGATGTAATATTAACAGAAACAGGAGATTAACAGGAACGTCAATTTATAAACCACACTTCTCAGGTTTGTTTCACATACATCAAGTAGAAAACTTATTAAATCCTTCCAGCCTCTAGAAACAACGTTTGTACTTCCTTTCTGCAAATCCACATCCTGCACAAGAACTGGAAGTCTGATCACACACCTGCCTTGAGCCAAGAAGACTGACCTGAAGTTGTTCATGTAATAGCATTTTTCAGAAATCTGTGAGGTGAATGACAACATTTCTAGTCTCATCCTCAAAGCACCAGGCACAGGGCCAGTTAATTAATTCCTTTCTACTCAGGCAGATTCAAACCAGCAGCACCTGCACAAAACTTCAGTTGAAGGTTTATCCAGGTGTCTGTAATAACATCAGAGGTGTTCAGAGACACCTGCTAGCCTTTGTTTTTGTGAGGCAAAGAGCTCAGCTTGGCTGATGACAAGCTTATGTGATTATGTTGTATTCAAGGCTTAGTTGTTTTGCGGTTTGTTTTTAAACCTCAGTGCAGTAATGAGCTATTTGATCAAGGACACAGAGAAAGCAAATACAGAAATCTCGTGCTACTCCTGAGGTCTCATTTCAAAACATGATTTACAAGGGCACTACATTCACTTCCTGGGAAATGACAGAAGGAGTGTTGCTCGTTAAATTCCCAGTAAGTGACAGAGATCACCTTCTGTACAATCTCATTGTCATCAGTTGCTGTGTTAATGCAAAGGCTGGAGGAGCAGAGCTGATGCCTGCGGGTGAAGAGCTTTGTTTGCTACAGGGAAACCATGAACAAGCCTTTACTCCTGGGAAGACTTTTACACAAAGCATCTGCTCTCAGGGCCATGGTGAGCAGAGAGGTTACCTGAGAAACCACCTCTCTCCAGAGGCAAAACATCAAGGGGAAGGGCAGTCTTGGAAAATGAACTGCAGCATGGAAATAATGTGCTTGAGCCAAGTGACAAAGTTACACTCACTCTCTAAACAACTGATGGACAAGACAGGAAACCTGGGGTTTAATGGCAACTGCAAATGGTAATTATTTAGAGATAGGGAGAAATAAAAGAGACTGAACCAAAGTTCCTGCGTGATCCTACAGAAAGCCAATGCTGTATCATATGGCAGCCATATAATCCAAGTTTCACAACACGTGCAAGTAACTTCCATGTATCTCATTTCCCTAGTAAAGATATCACTTTTTAGTCTGACAGCCCATAAAACATCCATGAACCACGCAATATCTCTTCCTCCCATCTTTCCACCATCTCTCTGGCAGCACACTTGGAACAGGGAAAGAAGATTTTCCAGTCTCGCAGGTGCCCACGCCCTCAGCACCCCGAGCGCACACAGCTCCCCACAGACCCACACACAGGCCCTGTGTGTGCCCGAGCGCCAGGAGGGATCTGCGGCAGCGCAACGAGACATAGGCACAGCCAGCGCTCACTCAGGGGGTTCTGGAGCGCTCCGGCAGCTCTTTCCCATGCCCCGGGGACGCTCCGGGGACATCCTGGGGACATCGGGGACGCTCCTCAGGCTCCCGCAGCTGCCGGGACCGCCCGCGCCGCCAGGCGGCGCCCTGGCCCCTCCGCGGGCACTGCTCGGGCGCCCCCTGGTGGCTGCCGCGAGCAAAGGCACCGCCCCCAGCACAGCCCCGGGGACAGAGCGGGGACACGGGACACAGCGGGGACACACAGCCCCGGGGACACGGGACACAGCGGGGACACAGCCCCGGGGACAGAGCGGGGA